>JAQNBH010000004.1:12097008-12514508 GCA_028752905.1 Cladorhizidae sp. MBARI D1340-BT2 | reverse complement strand
AGATTAGCAGTTATATATTATAAGGAATTATGTATCCTCTGCTATATATATATAAGAAAGAGGTATATATAAAAAAGCAATACATTCATTTTGTCACTCATCAATCCCCTGGGAGTGTTGGTATTATATTACATTGACTTGTCATTGAACTACTTATATTATACTGTAAGGTAAAGAAAGAAGTTTTTAATATAGTTACATTCATATATTGCATGCAAGATGCACAGTTTATTGTCTATTAGCGGTTTTTATGCTGCTGGTTATAAAAAGTTGTAGCCTTCTTAGCTTCTTTAAGAACTTCTTCTGATGGAATCCAGCTAAGTGGGTTCTCGATATGCGTCTTCACTGTAATAAGGGATGAAAGTGTACCATCCAGACTCAGGGAACTTCTACTTGGTGTCTTGTTCTTGTTGATAAGGGAAAATATTCGTTCTTCCCCTGCATTTGAATGCTGTATGGTCAATACAACATTTGCAACTTTAAACAAAAGATCATATTCAAAACAGCTCAAACCAGGTTTCTTCATTTCTCTCAGATGCCCCCAAAACATGTCCACACGATACGGTTCTTCAGCATTGAAGACAACTGTGTCTTTTAGATGTTTGAGGAAGATCTTCTTCTGTCATTGTTTGGTAGGTTAAAAATTGCTCATTGAGTTTATCCATGTCAAACCCTTGAAACATTAGAGGGTACCTATAAACAAAGTATTCCACTGAAGAAAATGTCCTATCTAATCTCTGTTTAAAGTCTATCCAAGCAGCATTTGTCAGCAAGTCATCCTGTAGAGGACACCACTTTAAGAGATAAGATGTAGCACGCTCAAGAAAATTCCTGGACGCACCATAGAATGATGAATAACATCTTTCAGATATTGAGCCATCATCAAGTAGTTGACTAAGCTTTTGCTTTGTTATAAATCCTATGACCATGTCAGAATTACAAACTTGGTTATCAAGTTCATCATACTTTAGAGAGAACAAGGCATCCTGCTCCTTCAGAGTGTCAACCAGTATCGAATGAGGTAGAGTCTCAGAATGTTCAGTTTCAGTGTCTTCAAAATTATCCACGATAACTTGAGAAGTACTACAGCTTTCCACATCCATACTGCTACTTTCCACACCGCTATCATTAGTCTCGCGTAGCCAGACCCTTTACCCACTAAGCAGCAGGTAAAGGGTCTGGCTACGCACTATCCTATGCCCAGTCAACGTCAACGGTCATGTCAGCTCTCATAGTCTTGACACAAATCTCGGTTGGGCGCGGCGTGAGAAATAGGTAGGCAGTCGTGAGAGCGTGAGAAAAGTCCTGAAATCGTGTGACACACTACCAAATCGTGTGACTTGAGAGGTCTAGATGAGGCTGTCTGACCCCCCCGACTCATTTAAGATATTTGAGGATGTCTAGGGAGAGGTTTGACTCTCTTTTAGCTGAGGTATGCCTTGTATGTGGTATGCTTTGCATGTGCCATAGTGTAAATAATAAAAGTTACCTATATATATAGGTCAGTCCATACCTGACCCATCAGTCATGACAGCTCTATCAGAGCTGATATCTCCCCAGGTGAAAGGTTGGCACTCGCTCTGAGATTTATTGCTACAGGCAACTCACAAGTATAGTCCTAAATAAATTTATTTGTTAGGTCTCTCCGTCATGAAGTATCCTCTATGATTTTGCAGACCTCACTGTCCTTCAACTTTCGTACGGGACGATAAACAGTTTGTACCATCCGACAAGGAGCCATGTACTGGAATGGAGTCCCTATCATGTGCTGGAAGCAGCAGGGGTCCCCCCCCCCTTTGTACCTTGTTCATTATATCAAGTACAATTGATCTTGAGGTATTCACAATCCGCTGCTTCCACGAGAGATGCCTTCAGGGACTACTTCTCAAGCACAGCTGGAGAAGCCCCCTGGCAATACAACTATGTTTTAGCATACATAAACACACTATGCTTGCTAATAATAAATTGTCTTGTCTAGTAAATATTTTAAACATATCAGTACACAAAATTGGCTTAAAATAATTATTTTACATATTCATGATAATTGGTAGGTGGTGGGGAATAGGGTTCTTGGGGAATTCAATGTTCACAAATGATGTGTAAAAATGATGACAGAAAACAGTGGCATGAAATAACCATGGACCTGCTCTTGGGACTCTTCTTCTTCAGTTCCCTTACATACTGATCCCTCAGTGTCTTCCACTTTTTGCAACAGTGTTCTGAGGTTGCTCCTTCTCCAACCTATCATATCAATATGTGGATAATTGTCACTCGATAGAAACTAGTTGTAGCTAGGCCTTCTTTCTATAGCTAGTTATAGCTGCTAGGCCATGCTAGGCCATTCTTTATATAGCTAGTTATAGCTAGGCCATTCTTTATATAGCTAGACCATTCTTACCTGACTTGCCACTGACTTCCAGTCACCTACAAACGGGAAGCTCCTGACAGCAACTTTTCTTCATCAATGGACACCGCTAAACTGCAGGTCAGCGGCACGTGATAGATTATAGCATTCTGATTGGTCCGACGCTGGATTAGAACTTTTTTCTAATCGAGAATACAGCTCCGTCGCGTTGCGCTCCGTTGCGTTTGAGGTTCACAACACCACGCAACGTCACGCTCGGACGCAACGCTCCGCTCGGCCAGTGTCGTGTTGTGAACCAGCCTTAAGACTGTCATATGTGATAACAGGGTTGGCAAGGCAGAATATGACCAATTCCGTTCGTTCCAAATCTAAACTCCATCTGGTAGCCAATGTTCAGTGGCATGAGAGGTACAACCAGGCTTGTCGCTACTTAGGCGAGGTCTTGCGCTGGTTGCTGGCTTCTGCCTTTACAGACCCTGCATTCTCTGGAGGGTGTCTAAACTTAACTATCAGAAACTATATAAAGGCAATCCTCTGCCACAGTCTTCTCTTCACCTTTCCTTTCAAAACGTTCACGATATTTCGTCCCTTTGACTCTCGCACTTCCTTGCTCCTTGGGCATTCACAAGAACCGTTTCCAAACACTCTTTTCAGAATTCTTCAAAGATTCTTGCTGTTCTTTAACAAATGCCATTGGCCTCAGTACTCTTGAGCAGTAGTTCAAGATCTCTCTGTCATGCTACAACTGACCATAAAGAAACAGACTGCACCAAGTGATTAAGACTTCAGGTGTTAAAAACACTTTGTACAATATGCATGATGACACATTGCATAGCAACAGATTATGTGACACATCCTTTATTAATCTGCACGTTCTATAGATTGACTGCCAATCGACAGATTAGCACCCAATCCATGAATTCTCTACTCATAGGTCTGTGAGAGGAGCATATGTACCAGATATATTGGTTGCTTAGCGTCCCACTTCTAACCACAACCTGCAACAAAACAACTGCTAGGGAGGACAAAGGCTTGAAACCGAGGTTACCATTTAAAGCATATCTTTGCACACATTCATGCTATGGTCCTGATTTATAAACCAGAATGTAGCCAGTGCAGTATGCTTTCTGATGGTAGTTTTTATTTTGCCATACATGTTTATCTTTTAGAACTGCAGTTTGGAATGTGAAGTACAATCACTCTATTAAAATAATATCTTAACCAGCATCAAGTTTTGAAAGACTGTGATTGATACTATATAGACACTTACAATTTGTCAAAGAATTATATATCCGGACTTAGTTTATGTGAAGGTGTCTAAAATATAAAAAAACAAAAAACACTTGTGGTTAGGACTTTGGAGATTCTGCATATTTGACTGTATGCACTTCATATATAGCTCAAATGATAGAGCTCTCTGTGCTCTCTTTTGATATTAAAAGTTTACTATGTATGCTAAAGTCAGTCGAAATCCGTGTGCCTGAACTGGTTTTAATTGTGGTTCCTGATTAATTTGTTATCTGTGGCTAGAGGAAGCCCTACTCCACAAAACGAGTGTATTCATTAGGCGCTAAACATGACTAATTAGGCAAGCTGCAGGTGCTGAAAAGGATTCCAGCACCTCATGCTTGCCCTAATTCGTTATGTTTTAGCGCCTAAAGCCTAAATCAACACATAGTGTTGTATAAGTAAGCTTCCTCTAGACTCAGATAACATTTCATCTGGCTAGCACATTCCAATCAGGAACCACAATTAAAACCTGTTCAGAAGTGAAGAGCTGGAGGAAATATCTAATTGGCATCGTGTAAATGGGCACATGCTTTGTTACCATTGTTACCATTTTAACGAGGCAATCATTATTCTTGTTCTGCCTCTTTTAATTACTTTTTTAATCTCTCAATACTTTTAATCTCTCAATACAAATTGTTTTATAGCATAATAATATACTATCGTGCTTTTTTTTTTGCTCGAGCCAGCCACTTGGTAGAGGGTCAGCTACAGTCTCCTTCAAGGACCTGGCAACAATCTGCACAGTACAACTTAAAAAAACTAACCACACACATACACAATGACATCTTATTTACTGTGACTTCTTAAATGTAACTCACTGAATGTTTCTGCTAGATGCTCTAGCCTTCATCATTTATACATGCATGCGTGCACAAGTTTTTGTGATCCAAATCAAGTATCTGCTATCAGCCATTTGTCATCTCATTATCCATGCTCATCTCAATGTTAAGATCTCTAGTGATAGTACACCATCAACAAACCGGACTGCCTATATACTTATAATGGTCTTATTCACAGATTCATCGTTAACCAACAAACTTCCCTGCTGCCGAAAATACAGCTGCTAGCACACTCAAGCTGGTATTTCATTCTTGCTAAGAATGAGTCGACAACCTTTATCCATTTCCAAGGGATTTATTTTCGGATGTCCTTTTGTGCAAAATTTGTATATAATATCAGATATGTATGTCATAGTATTTATTATAGCACAAGTCACCTAACCTCTTTTACTGTCGCTATTTTTTATTTTGTTTAGTACTGCACTGCACTGGGGTGCGATGGTCCCAAGGACTCAGCATTTTGAAGATTAAATGGGAAGTAAAGAGTTGGGATCTTAAAGAAGATTAAATTATACTGGGAAGTAATGAAACAGAGAAGTTGGAATCTTTAAGACAAATTTGAGGGTTATTAAAAATAATAAGTTCACCTTGGAGAAGGATCAGGCTATAAGGAGAGTAATTAAAGACATCAAATATATATATAGTTTAGGCCATTAAGAAGCTACTCGAGAGATATATGGTGAGAGGAGGTACTGCACTGACTCATCCCAGATTTGTGTTGATGATAGCAGGTGCTGCTACCAGCCCAGACTTGCACTAGAAATAGCAGGTGCTGCTACCGGCCCAGACTTGCAGCACTGATAGCAGGTGCTGCACTGGCTCTGACCAGCCCAGACTTTCACTGGTGATAGTGATAGCAGGTGCTCCTACCAGCCAAGAATTGCACTGGTGATGGCAGGTGCTGCACTGGCTGCTACTGACCCAGACTTGAAGTAGTGATGGCAGGTTACCGACATAGACTTGCTGATCTGATAGCAAATGCTGCACTGGATGCTACCAGCCACGATTTGGAGTGGATGCGATTTTCTGAGTCATTTCCTTGCTCATCCATACTACTTTGAAACACAATATATTTACTTTTGAGGTTTTCTCACGAGCATGCTTCATTGCAATGCGATTATCTAGACAAGGACATGCATTATTCCACTCACGATGTACAGTCTACTCGAAGGCGTGGAGGAAATATGGTGCATATCTGACCAATCATATCAAGCAGTGCCCGAGTACATACAAGACACAATATGAAAGTAACTGAATACATTACAATACTGTGACAGTGGCCATTACAAACATTGACCAAACATAGGGTTTAAAATAGTCCGGAAGAAAACATTTCGTGTCAATATATTTTCGTAGAACTCGTGGTCCACGTTTTTTTAAATTTATTCATTTATTATTATTTTTTAAATTAACCATACATCAGGCCATTCTTGAAAGATGCGCTATATCAGCTGTATAGCAGTCAAGGGATTATGAAAGAGAACCATTAACTAAGAGATCGCTATGCAGTAGCTAGCGGTGGAACAAAGATGCCATCAATAATGAAAGAGAACCATTAACTAAGAGATCGCTATGCAGTAGCTAGCGGTGGAACAAAGATGCCATCACTATTGGACATGTACACTAGGAAATTGTCACAGCTGTGTTCACTTCTCTGAACTTTAAATATCATAGGGTAGAGAAATTTCCAGCATTTCTAGAAATTAGCTCTCTCCTCTTCCTCACCTGATGTCTGCAGGAATCATAATTTTACTGATTTTGTAATTATACATTTTTTTTTTAAATCCCCATTTTTATTTTAGATTAATGAGATTAATGGGAATACGAAAATCTAAATTTATCAACACGAGAAATTCCATGTTTACTGTACAGTGAGTATTGTACCAGTGGCCAGTACACAGAATAATGAAATGCTACAAGCTACAATGAGTGCTAGTCAGTATCGAATAGGTGGACCATACCTGGCCAATCATCACACTGCCAGTGTACATTGGTGGCAAGATCCCAGCAAAGCCAAAAGTGCTACTTTGAAAAATCGCACAAAACACTGCAAAAAAAATAACAGTAAAAAAATAATAAAAATAAAATTAGAAAAAAGCAAGTCACACACAAATGGGCAGAAAACACAGCAAAGATATATAGCATTAGCTCTTTACACAAAAAATGTACCATTTATCACCACTATTGTCACCAGTGTCATGGCGAAGAATCTATTCGTCCCTGCAATTCAAAAACCAAATGAACACAAAACAAATAGAGATGGCTGATGTACTTACAAGAGGTTGTGTCGATGTAGACAAATGCAGTTGTCACTGCAAACAGAACTACCATGACCACTAAGGATGCAGTCAAGCGATATTTGTAGTGGATCCTATAACATCACCATGATAACAATTTTTTGTTGTGTGTGTATGTGTGCACGCATGTGTGTGTTTGTGTGTAATCATCTCAACACTCACTTTGACTGTAGCCATATATTGACAGCTGCCATCAGGGCAATGGGGAACATGGCAGCCACAGAAAAATAGTTCTCAAAGTCCTTAGCAATGGAGTGTGAGCAAGAATAGTTGGATTGGCCAGGAATGTAATGGCATGTAAACTTCTCCTGAAAATACTACAAAAAATATTAAAACATAATAGTCATGGTGATAGTCAGTTTGTCACATATGATCATACGTGGTTGGCTGTGATGAAGAAGTTCCAAGGTAGCAAGTGTCCCACCCCATGGATGTACAGGATCAAGTAGGTAGCGTAGCAGATATCTCGAGGAGGAGTGGACGAGTAACTGCCCTCTCGTCCATCTAAGAATGGGAGCTTCTCAGTAGAGCTACGGGAAATGCTTCCCGACCTAGTGCTCACGTTGGGAAAGGTATCCATTCCCTGCAGTTGATCCTTGACCGCTATGGAGGAGAGCCGCTGTTTCTGTTGTCAGACTCAAGCTGGTTCACTTTTTTCCCCGCGCTCACGGTCTTGACGCATGCGTGCCTGGCAATTTAATTCTCCTGGATCTGGCCAAGCCTCAAGGTCAAACTTCATTTTCTTTTTAAAGCGGAGTTTGTAAAGAAGACTGTAGCTTTAGCTCAGATTTAGTTGCTTGGTTCTCTTCTTGTGTTTGCACTATGATGAAGTGGACGATAGAGTGCGCTGTTGTATGTTTGCTTGAGAGGTGGGTATGGAACCTCTGACGCATCATTTGTAAGTGTGAGATTTCAAATTCCTAACTATAAAACCTCAGCACTATGCTAACCACAGTGTTAATAGACCATATAGTATTCATATTCTAGCTGGCCAAAGTTTTTTTTAGTTTGAAGGATGCCTCATTTGATGAACTTGGAGATGTGGAAAAAGGAAAGAAAACAACAACTTTAAATGCCCACACGTAGTCAACACAGGTCAATAAACACACCTTCACTGAGGGAGGGGGAAGGTGGGGATTTGGAGGTCTCCCACAAATCATATCAACCATTTTCAAGTCTTCAAAGTGCTATTTCTCATGCATTTATTGAGTGCCAGTCACCATCTCCCACCTCACATGGCAGCCTCTCACACCTAGCCCTAGCCCTACCTGTCTCTCTTCTTCATCTAGCATCTCACTTCAATTGCCAGCCCCTCCCACCAATATGGCCCAGTCTCTCTCATGCACAAGCACACTAAATTAGTTGTTGGAGTTATTTAAACTGATGAGCATTTCATCTTTAACGTTCCACGATGTTATTTAGTGGACACAAACAAGATTTGATCAGCCTCTTGTGCTAGATCTGAGAGAGGCTAGCCAGCACTTTTCTTCTTTAATTCCAGGGCACCAGTGTGACAGGAATAAGTGCTTAGGTTAGACATTCGTCAATAATTTTTTTAATGTAATGGATTTTGTCCATATTGTGCTTTGTACTGGTCAAGACTGCTTCTAAAGCTGGTCATTTAGAGCTAGCCTGTCATAGCATAGATCCATCCTTGCATCTAGAGCTAGTCCATCCTTGCATCTAGAGCTAGTCCATCCTTGCATCTAGAGTTAGTCCATCCTTACATTTAGAGCTAGTCCATCCTTGCATCTAGAGTTAATCCATCCTTGCATCTAGAACTAGTCCATCCTTGCATCTAGAGCTAGTCCATCCTTACATCTAGAGTGAGTCCATCCTTGCATCTAGAGCTAGTCCATCCTTGCATCTAGAGTTAGTCCATCCTTACATCTAGAGTGAGTCCATCCTTGCATCTAGAACTAGTCCATCCTTGCATCTAGAGCTAGTCCATCCTTACATCTAGAGTGAGTCCATCCTTGCATCTAGAGCTAGTCCATCCATGCATCTAGAGTGAGTCCATCCTTGCATCTAGAGTTAGTCCATCCATGCATCTAGAGTGAGTCCATCCTTGCATCTAGAGCTAGCCCATCCTTGCATCTAGAGCTAGTCCATCCTTGCATCTAGAGTTAGTCCATCCTTGCATCTAGAGTTAGACCATCCTTGCATCTAGAAGTAGTCCATCCTTGCATCTAGAGTCAGTCCATCCTTGCATCTAGAGTCAGTCCATCCTTGCATCTAGAGTTAGACCATCCTTGCATCTAGAGTTAGTCCATCCTTGCATCTAGAGTTAGTCCATCCTTGCATCTAGAGTTAGACCATCCTTGCATCTAGAGCTAGTCCATCCTTGCATCTAGAGTTAGACCATCCTTGCATCTAGAGTTAGACCATCCTTGCATCTAGAAGTAGTCCATCCTTGCATCTAGAGTCAGTCCATCCTTGCATCTAGAGTCAGTCCATCCTTGCATCTAGAGTTAGACCATCCTTGCATCTAGAGTTAGTCCATCCTTGCATCTAGAACTAGTCCATCCTTACATCTAGAGTGAGTCCATCCTTACATCTAGAGTGAGTCCATCCTTGCATCTAGAGCTAGTCCATCCATGCATCTAGAGCTAGTCCATCCTTGCATCTAGAACTAGTCCATCCTTACATCTAGAGTGAGTCCATCCTTACATCTAGAGTGAGTCCATCCTTGCATCTAGAGTTAGTCCATCCTTGCATCTAGAGTTAGTCCATCCATGCATCTAGAGTTAGTCCATCCTTGCATCTAGAGTTAGTCCATCCTTGCATCTAGAACTAGTCCATCCTTACATCTAGAGTTAGTCCATCCATGCATCTAGAGTGAGTCCATCCTTGCATCTAGAGTTAGTCCATCCTTGCATCTAGAGCTAGTTCATCCTTGCATCTAGAGCTAGTTCATCCTTGCATCTAGAACTAGTCCATCCTTGCATCTAGAGCTAGCCCATCCTTGCATCTAGAGTGAGTCCATCCTTGCATCTAGAGTTAGTCCATCCTTGCATCTAGAGTGAGTCCATCCTTGCATCTAGAGCTAGTTCATCCTTGCATCTAGAACTAGTCCATCCTTGCATCTAGAGCTAGCCCATCCTTGCATCTAGAGTTAGTCCATCCATGCATCTAGAGCTAGTCCATCCTTGCATCTAGAACTAGTCCATCCTTGCATCTAGAGCTAGCCCATCCTTGCATCTAGAGTTAGTCCATCCATGCATCTAGAGTGAGTCCATCCTTGCATCTAGAGTTAGTCCATCCATGCATCTAGAGTTAGTCCATCCATGCATCTAGAGTTAGTCCATCCATGCATCTAGAGTTAGTCCATCCATGCAGTTAGTCCATCCTTGCATCTAGAGCTAGTTCATCCTTGCATCTAGAGCTAGTTCATCCTTGCATCTAGAACTAGTCCATCCTTGCATCTAGAGCTAGCCCATCCTTGCATCTAGAGTTAGTCCATCCATGCATCTAGAGCTAGTCCATCCTTGCATCTAGAGTTAGTCCATCCATGCATCTAGAGTGAGTCCATCCTTGCATCTAGAGCTAGTCCATCCTTGCATCTAGAGCTAGTCCATCCTTGCATCTAGAACTAGTCCATCCTTGCATCTAGAGTTAGTCCATCCATGCATCTAGAGCTAGCCCATCCTTGCATCTAGAGTTAGTCCATCCATGCATCTAGAGTGAGTCCATCCTTGCATCTAGAGTTAGTCCATCCATGCATCTAGAGTTAGTCCATCCTTGCATCTAGAACTAGTCCATCCTTGCATCTAGAGCTAGCCCATCCTTGCATCTAGAGTTAGTCCATCCATGCATCTAGAGCTAGTCCATCCTTGCATCTAGAGTGAGTCCATCCTTGCATCTAGAGTTAGACCATCCTTGCATCTAGAAGTAGTCCATCCTTGCATCTAGAGCTAGTCCATCCTTGCATCTAGAGTGAGTCCATCCTTGCATCTAGAGTGAGTCCATCCTTGCATCTAGAGTTAGACCATCCTTGCATCTAGAAGTAGTCCATCCTTGCATCTAGAGTTAGTCCATCCATGCATCTAGAGCTAGTCCATCCTTGCATCTAGAGTGAGTCCATCCTTGCATCTAGAGTTAGACCATCCTTGCATCTAGAAGTAGTCCATCCTTGCATCTAGAGTTAGTCCATCCTTGCATCTAGAGTTAGTCCATCCTTGCATCTAGAGCTAGTCCATCCTTGCATCTAGAGTTAGTCCATCCTTGCATCTAGAGTGAGTCCATCCTTGCATCTAGAGCTAGTCCATCCTTGCATCTAGAGTTAGTCCGTCCTTGCATCTAGAGCTATCCCATCCTTACATCTAGAGTTAGTCCATCCTTGCATCTAGAGCTAGTCCATCCTTGCATCTAGAGCTAGTCCACCTTGATCTAGAGTTAGACCATCCTTGCATCTAGTGTTAGTCCATCCTTGCATCTAGAGTTAGACTATCCTTGCATCTCCATCTTTGTATCTAGAGCTAGTTCATCCTTGCTAATTCTTTCATGGTTGAACAAAGGTACATCTCTATTCTCCTAGATCGTTTCCTTTAGAGAATTGGTTACAGGCAATACCAGAATCAACACTGTCAGAAAAATAGATAGGGCCTTCTGAGGAAAGGTTAGCTGCTTTAAGAGCGTTGTTATTGCAGAGAAATTTGAGATGCCATCCTTGAAGTCCATCAGAAAATTGTTTGATTGATAACCTTAATAATTCGACCTTCAAGGCCTTAGTGGTCTTCAAGGCCTTTAATTAATAGTTCAAGGCAACACTACACCCTTATTCCCAGGTTGATCAAATTGGTTCTCAATTCCTAGCTCATATACATACTCATGCCATTTTGTAAGTAACTTTTCCAAACACTCATGACTGGTGTAATGTTCAGTTTCGTTGGCAAGCCAGTCATGACACTATAAAAATTTCTCCTAGCAAAATAACACTGAATTTACATTGGACTCATCTTCATTCAACAACTTCAGTAATTGATGCATCACTAAGATTTCAGTGTCCTCAGATCACACATCCATGTCTATCAAGGAACTTTATAAGCATGAAATAAGATTCAAAAGGTGGTGACTGCTAGGAATCTTTTGCTGGGCCAGAGAAATACGAAGGATCTCTTCAACATTGCATGTGGCTGCAGGTATAGTGAATGATAACTCCACACACTTGTAGGAATGTTTACAAAGTGTAAAAATCATGATGTGCCTTGTGCCTGCACAGGGAGGGATCCATAATTTATTCCACATTTCTCCCTTGCGAGCAATTTTAGAATCAGTGTCAAATGATATTTTGTAGGAAAATATTTGGGTCCATGGGAGGATGTATAAGGGTTATACAGGTATTAGTTGTATGGAAAAAGAGTGCACGTTCTGTAATATAGTAGAATCTTGATTAATCTGAACGCCATTAACCAAAACATCCAATGCAGAAACTACACGATATCGGGAGAAAATGTGGAGCACGTGTTGTGTCATGTAAATCAATGATTTGTGACATAAAGTTAAATGAAGAAAAGCTGGTGAATATTTCTGTCAAAATGGATAGCACAGAAGGGTCTTTGAAGAGAAAGATGATGAGGTCGGCTAGTGAGTCGATGCTATGACCTGTATATCAATGGTTTTCTCAAAAGCGATCTCAAGGAGTATCGATATCTGGGCCAATTCATATGGCTTTGAAATATTGGCAGTCAAAGTTAAAATCCTTTTAAAAACAATTTTTATTTCTTAATGAACTCTCAGTGGACATAATATTACAATAACCTTCTCTCAACTTGAAATTGTACTCTCTCGACGTTTGACAATGGTAGCTATAGATTATATTACAAAGAATCTCCTCTGTGCTTATGGGTATATATATATAATTAATAAAACATGATTACAATTACTGAGTGCACAATGTAGTTTAATTTTTGTAAAACGAAACCAAAAAAATCCAAGGATGATCAGTATCGATTATGTTATACTATTCATCATAAATATCTCCATTAACAATAGACGAAACTTCTAATTTTGTTCTCTCAGAGGGTGGTGAACTGTTATCACCAGAACTGGAATCTTCCGATGACACTTCATGTCTTTGTGGCTCTACCCCTTGAATATTTATGCACCACTGACATTGAGATCTGGGTCCACAACTGTGCTTGTTCTTTCTTCACCCACACCTTTTGTTTGGGAATGCCAATCTCTTCTGCACAACCAACTCTTGATTAAGGAAGTCAATGCTGTCCTGAATACTGTTCTGGAGTTGAGGACTCTCCTGAATGAGCAACCCTTGATAAGGAAGTCAATGGCGTCCTGAATACTGTTCTGGAGTTGAGGACTCTCCTGAATGAGAAACCCTTGATAATGAAGTCAATGATGTCCTAAATACTGTTCTGGAGTTGAGGACTCTCCTGAATGAGAAACCCTTGATAAGGAAATCAATGGCGTCCTGAATACTGTTCTGGAGTTTAGGACTCTCCTGAATAAGAAACCCTTGATAAGGAAGTCAATGATGTCCTGAATACTGTTCTGGAGTTGAGGAGACTCTCCTGAATGAGAAACCCGTGATAAGGAAGTCAATGATGTTCTAAATACTGTTCTGGAGTTGAGGACTCTCCTGAATGAGAAACCCTTGATAAGGAAATCAATGGCGTCCTGAATACTGGAGTCTAGGACTCTCCTGAATAAGAAACCCTTGATAAGGAAGTCAATGATGTCCTAAATACTGTTCTGGAGTTGAGGACTCTCCTGAATGAGAAACCCTTGATAAGGAAGTCAATGATGTCCTAAATACTGTTCTGGAGTTGAGGACTCTCCTGAATGAGAAACCCTTGATAAGGCATCCTGAATACTGTTCTGGAGTTGAGGACTCTCCTGAATGAGCAACCCTTGATAAGGAAGTCAATGGTGTCCTAAATACTGTTCTGGAGTTGAGGACTCTCCTGAATGAGAAACCCTTGATAAGGAAATCAATGGCGTCCTGAATGCTGTTCTGGAGTTGAGGACTTTCCTGAATGAGAAACCCTTGATAAGGAAGTCAATGATGTCCTGAATACTGTTCTGGAGTTGAGGAGACTCTCCTGAATGAGAAACCCTTGATAAGGAAGTCAATGGTATCCTGAATACTGTTCTGGAGTTGAGGACTCTCCTGAATGAGAAACCCTTGATAAGGAAATCAATGGCGTCCTGAATGCTGTTCTGGAGTTGAGGACTTTCCTGAATGAGAAACCCTTGATAAGGAAGTCAATGGTGTCCTGAATACTGTTCTGGAGTTAAGGACACTCCAAAGTACATGACATAACTTTGATAAACTGGTGCATCCATCCACTACTTTCAGGACTTGGTAGTGCAATGAAGAGTTCTTCTCTTGAAGAAGTTTTGCCATAGATGTGCCACCTCGCTGAAACATAACCAGTGACACCTCACGGAAGTGCGGTAAGTTATATGTTCTTCCTCACTGGTATTTCTCTCACTGACCAATTGTCTTACCTCAGAGTGGGTGATTCTTAGACACCATTACAGCATATAATATTAAATACATGTCTCAATCAATCATAGGAAAGCAAGTCTCAACCCAACCCATATTGGAGAGAAGTCCATTCATTTGACCACTGATAAAAGATGCATGTTGAAAAACCTTTTTGTTGTTGTGCAAAGTAAGAAATGTAGAGTCACACTTGGAGCATATCCTTAACATCTAGGTAGACTTGCTAGTTCTGCATCGTTGAGGTGCATAGTTTTAAGCAGACTATTGTATGAACAAATTTCAGATTATGGAGCTCTACAATAATAACCTTTTACATGGTGTTCCCAGCTTCGATTAGAATATAAATATTGTAGTGTCAGGTGAACATAACAAAATATTGTAGGAATTCTCAACGAACTCTCAGTTGACATAATATACCTCTGCGTGACTTTGCAACATATCGCAGTTGTCAGCACTAGCTAGTGTGAAGGTGTTTTTTTTGTTGTTTTTTAAGACTGTCCCACACCTTTTTCCCCCACTTAGCAGATACCACGTCTGTCGCAAACGATCATGGGTACTGATGGATAAAGTAACTTTTATCTGTGTTTTTTTTATAGCAGTACCCCTCCGTGTATTGGCTAGCAGTATAGTTGGCTTTTGAAGGATAAGCAGAGATGGAATGAAAAATGTTTCTCACTTTTTTTTTTGTCTTCGCACATGGAAGTACCTTCTCTTGTGCAGCTTTAGTCATTAGTTCAAGGATAAACCAAAGCAGAGGCTTTGATTTCCTCATCAACGTTGGATTGGTTGTCCCAATCATCACTGCAAATATAGTAATCTCTTCATCATGTTTCTTTAGCTCTCCTTGACAAACTTATCAACAGATCTCCCCCTTTACTAAACAACACAGTACCTATCTTCTTGTGTACACATTTATGTTCCATGTGGGTACAAATTCACTAATATCATTTAAATCACTCTGAAGAAAAATTGATGGTGCCATCTCTTCTGTTCAGTTGTTTGAACAGCCACTTTGAAGAGAATTTCACAGTGTGTACCATCTCTTCCTTCTGAGATGTATTCAGTGCATTCTGGAGGAAATTGGAGATACTCTCCTGGAGAAAAATGTGAGTTATGAAGTAGCAACATTGCTCACTGGAGCAATAGTTCATTTTCTACATAAAGCACAGTTGGAATATGGTTCTGGTTGATTTGTCTAGTTCTGTCTAGTGAAGTATTCCCCCCATACCATGACCAGGCATCCAAATTTTCTCTAGACTTTATTTGTGTTTTTTTAAAAACAGCCATACGGTATCAGTCTCTGTAATACTTTCACAATCATCGCCAGTATGGAGAACGTCATTTACTAATCATGCATTTGGACTGTGTCTTGTAAACAAGATACTTCGGTACTTCCATTTTGAAACACATGCACAAGTGGACACAGTGAGATGCGACGCATCATTTTTTTTTTATGTCGTGAACGTCGAATATGTTGCATCACATCATGTAGCACTGCATCACCACTTGAATAGAGTCTTGTTCTATTCAAGCAAGACGATGCGATATGACATATGGTGAAACAGCCTTTAGGCTGGACGACAGAGCTGGCGCACGTCTTACTGTTGTATAATATGTTTTGTATGTGGAGAATTTTCTGTGCAGGTTTTTTTGTTCAGAAATGCCAAAAGAAAAGTTTTTTTAAAAATTGGAGTCTAAACTGAAACTAAACTGAAAGATGGATGCTATACTGGGGCTTATTGTCCTCCTGAGGAAGATCCTTCCACTTCAGAGTGAAGTCAGTTGTGTATACTTATTTAGCATCCTTTTGGTGTGCAATACATAAGGGATCAAGTTCTTTGCCTGAATGTTTTTTCATGTATTCTTTTTCCGTATGCCATGCACCGTAACGTGAGTATTTTAGATTCTATCTACCACATAACATACACACATTTTGTGGATGTCTAGGGTTGTATTTTGAATACCTCTGACTATCGTTGACACTACTAGCATTTTACCATGTTCCTGTTTAAAATACCCGTGTGTGTACGTGTGTATAACTGAAATGGGTAGCTATCTCATATGGTTGTATTCCTAGAGTTTTGGCAATAACATGTTGACAAAGGAATATTGATAAGTGTTGTCATTACCTTTCCTTTGCCATGGAGAGGCTGTACAGAAGACTTCTGAAGTGGTACAAAGTGTTACACTATGTGTATGTGTGGACATTGCTTTCATTTCATGAGCTGGCCTTGATGGAAAGCTACGTATATGCTTGGTACATCTTTCCTTGTGGCCATATTGGCCAGCTTCTGATCTCTCCTTCTCTCCCCTCCCTTTCTTCCTGATGCAGCAGGGTATCAATCTTTAGTAACAAGCAGCCTATCTGGTCCAACTCAAAGCCTCTGTCATTATTCTTGCTACATACACTTCAATGAGCTGAATTACTGATAGCTACAATGAAAACAGAAAATAGTGGAATGACCAGGTTTTTCTCACATGCAGAACCTCCATTGAATATTACAATGAGAATCCTTGACAGCTATATTATGGCTTCAGATGTTTATAAGTGTAATGGTTAAATTGTTCGACGGCCAATTTACCATTGATGACTTGTAAATAAAAAATGTGATTCTAGCTAATGACTTAAATAGTTTCTATCAATCTACAGTCTGTAGCAGCCTTAATCATTAGACAGCAACAGTATGCCAAAATGTGACATACAAAATGTGACATACTATCATGTTAATAACTACAATAGACTCGTAATGTTTGGTTAATTAGTAAGGTATTGTTTGTGTATTAGAAGCCCATTGATAGCGTCGCACAAATGTTGGTGCAGTGGACTAATGTTGGTGTGGTGGGCTAATGTTGGTGCGGTGGGCTAATGTTGGTGTGGTGGACTAATGTTGGTGTGGTGGACTAATGTTGGTGTGGTGGACTAATGTTGGTGCAGTGGACTAATGTTGGTGTGGTGTCAGAAGTGGGGTCAATCTCTCAGGAGCTGCAGCAGATCAGCAACTCTTCTATATATATTATACTAAAAGAGGCAATTTTTTTTCTCTCTTCAACAAACAGCACTGATGATAAGTAAAGGGGCTATGATTATAATCATGGAAAAATTCAATGCATTCTTTAAAATGCGAAGGATGGAAAATTTGTGAGAGAAAGAAAGATTCAGCTGGAGACACTGAAAATGGATTAGATTGCAGAGCAATGAACTATTAACTAGGAGAAGATTATGACTATGGAGAATTGAAGACCCAAATGCTCCAGAACTGACTGGAATAACTCCAACTAAATAATGGAACTAACCCTTGACAAGGCTATATAATAAGACTATATGCCTGTTCATGAAGGACAGGAGCTCTCAAAGTAGCAACATCCATCACACTGAAAGAAGGTCATCAGGCAAGAGGTCAAGAGGCTAAAGTTTACCAAGATGGCTCCAAATCTGGATGCTCTCACTGTGAGAAGAGACCACACCCTCTTGATAAATGTCCAGCTAAAGAAGTGTCTCCACTGCCTAAGAAGGAACAGTACAATTCGTAATGTTTCACCAATTGATTCCTTGACACAGCATTATTGTATATACTCTCAATGAACTCTTTCGACTAGATGCTCTAGCCTTCATCATTATTCCTGATGAAGGCTAGAGCATCTAGTCGAAATGTCAAGAGAACACTCTTGATTATTGAGAAGGTTATTGTAATGTTATTATGTTAACTGAGAGTTCGAGTTAACATTGAGAATAATAATAATAATAATAATAGTAATACTACTAATAATGTTAATAATAATAATAAAAATAAAAAATAAAAATAATAATAACAATTAACAAGATAAATAATAAAATTATGATCTTGTAGATAGTTTGAAACAAAACAAACATCCTGGACTTTGACTGTAACCCTGAATGTGTGAGAGATACTATAGCTGAATAACAGCAATTTCATGACGAGCAGTTCACAGGGAATCTTTCCATAGGGAAAACAGTAGCAGTGGATGGAGTAGAAACAAATTTGCTTAGACTTCCAGTCATTACTCGTCTAACCTGTGACTGGATTACACAACGGATTTTTAAACAGAAGTACGGAAAACTTCTAGTCAATTTTTTAAGGATCGGCAGAACCATTCAATTAAAGTGGAAGAGGATGCATCGTCTTCTCACCTTCCACAGTACAATACATCCCACTCCCCTTGCATCCGAACATCAAGAGAGAACCAAAGAGTTATTGTGTGCAATGTATTAACCAAAGTGATGGTAATGGACTGGAATGAGTCGAACAAAATAAAAGAGGGGAAATGAGATCTTTTTGTTGGGAAGGATATAAATGTATCAGATTTAAGCAGACAACTGTCTCTTCTTTACGTAATTATTAAAAAAAGGAACAGCTTCTGTAAAGAATGTCACTTCATCTGTGAATAGGCCCTGGCGGATTATGCTAGCATAATTTTGGGAAAAATAGGTGGTTCAAGAATTGAGAATAATGCTGGAAAAATAGACAAGCTTTCAGGAAAAATAGGCAGTCTTTCAGGAAAAATAGGCAGACTTTCAGGAGAAATTCTTAGATTAGACATAAGAGTGACTGAATGCATCACAGTAACAGCTTATCCATACCTCTCAAGTCCCACTTATTGAAATTGTGACACACTTAGCCAAGTCAAGCTTTAAAAAGCTGTTACTGTGATGCATTCAGTCACTCTTATGTCTAATCTAAGAATTTAAAAAGCATGCAGGATATGGGTGGGTAAGATTCCTCCTGGTACCAGTTGTGAAAGTGTGGTCATTTCACAGGTAAAGAGTTAGTCTTCTTGGAGGTTAATTACTTTGTTGTGTACAGACCACATGACCAAGTCATTGTGCACTGAACAGTTGAGTTTGTAGCTAGCTATTTGTAGCTGAAGTATATGGCTGAGACAATAGAGGCAGGTGACACTGACAATGTGTGACATCAATGAAAGTACCAGCTCAGAGTTGCCAGTCACCAATCTTGTAGATTGGCTCAAACCTCCTCAGCCATCAGACTTAGCCAGAAAAAGGAAGATTGGCATCAACCCTCCTCCTGTAGGAAAGAAGAGAGGAAGAGGCTGTACAAACAATGATCCTAAGTCAGTTTCTCCAGCTGAAAGAGTGAAGGCTTACAAAAATGAACCTTTGACAGTGAGCAATGGCAAACTGTTTTGTTCAGGCTGCCGGGAACAACTCTCTGTAAAGAAAAGTTCCTTAGAGTTTCACATCAAGTCTCTGAAGCATGTTAGGGGCAAGGAACGTTTGGTATCAAAAGAAAAGCGTCAATTGGGTCACTCCGGCAATTTGATAAAGAAGTTCATCCATCAGGCGAAACATTCCCCGATTCTACCCGTATCTACAGAGTGAATGTAGTGACTGCTCTACTAAAAGCAGGTGTTCCTCTCAGAAAGTTAGACGCCTTTAGGGACCTACTTGAAGAAAATGCACTTTCCCTATTTGATTCATCACACCTCGTCGTCTGATACCATTCATCTTGTGATGAAATCAGTAAACTGAAACAAGATATTTGTGGGAGACATTGATGGAACGACCCATGTGTGTGAGGCCTTTGTGATTGTTCTACATTACATAGATAAAGAGTGGGCTATCAAGCAGCGTGTTTGTCGGCTGATGCTTTTAGCTAAATCCATCACTGAATCACAACAATTCACACAACACAAAACAATGTATGACAACAAAATTCCAGTTAATAGTCCTATATAGTCATGTCTCTGTACAAATTCATTTGCTATGTACTGATATTAAATTAAGGTCATCTGTATACTCTTTGTGCATATACAATTGTTTAAGTGGCATTCGGTCATTGAAGACTGTAGGTAGGTGTAAAGCCATTTCAAAGCAGAAAATGATCTCTCAGAAGTGGAAGAAGCAATGGGCAGAGTGAAGTACAATCGAATTAACTGGTGATCTGCTAGTATATAACCTCCCTTTAAATATCTCATTGCTATTCATGGCTTCACAGATAGGCCTTGGCGGATTATGCTCGAATTTCTGCCTATTTTTCTTTCCTTTTATGCTCCTAATATTCACCTATTTTTCTTTTCATTCTACCTATTTTTCTTTCCTTTTATGAAATTATGCTCCTAATATTCACCTATTTTTCTTTTCAATATATATACCTCAATTATGCTTTGACAAACAATTGTTACATCATTTAAAAAGAGAGGCAATCAAGGATTCAAGATTCGATTATCTATAGACTATAGTTGTACTGTAACATAACAGAAAGTTGTAAGTTAATACTCCAAAGAAATATCTTGCTTCGTAGAAAAGGTATTGCTCAAAATTGAGAATACACATTCAGCTGCAGCTGACAAAGGCTGCACCAATAAGACTAATCTACACGTGTGAGTCCAGTTAGGCAATCTACCATTCTCCTCATGGCACTTCCACCACTCAATGGGGTCTACGCTATCCGAAACATCCTCGGCTGTTGCAAGATTTTCAGGTAACTCAGACTTTAAGCCATTAATCACTTCTGTGTCCAAGAATGGAAGACAGTAAGTGAATCAATATCAACAGCAGTTGGCTTGAGTTCATTCACTTTTGAAGGTAAAAGGCCTTAAAGGCAAGTACAATAGGCCTGAGATCTCTGTCAAACTTCTCCTTGAAGTACGAGTAGGCAGGGACACAACAAGCTTTGGCGTAAGCTATCAGTTGGGACTTCACATGTAGAATATCCTCCTGACAGATGCTTAGATACTGCAGCCACATTTGGATAGTATTGTGACGAGACATGAAGACTTAATCACTGATAGGCAACTAACACTAATGGCCCATTACCTTCCAATGAATATGTTGCCTTGACGAATGGTTCCATTGCAGCTACTGTTATAGTGAGCTCCATTTTCAGTTTCCTACATGCTGCTTGATCGTCAATGATTTCCAGTAGTTTTCCAGTTGTATATACATGGAGGTAAATCACTGCCATTCAGAAAATCAGGCACATCTCCAAACATGTCATGTAATTTGTGGATAACTTCAAACTTACTCCACCATCTGGTTGCTGAATAGGTTGGAGTGGACAATCCAGTCTGTGTCTTCCATGCAAGCCTTGACTTCGGACTGTGAGCGAACAAGCTTATCCAAGCCTTTATGAGATAGGTGTTTTCATTCTTTCTCCAACATGATCCAGAGTGTGCGAAAAACAATTATCTTATTAATGATCACAGATATGGTCCTCATTGCCACATCATTCACTGATGCATGGTCCCTCATTGCTGCTATAATCAAAAGCAATTGACAGCTCAGTTGACAAAGTTGCCGAGCACATTCTTCTCCAGTGATGGATTTAGCTAAAAGCATCAGCCGACAAACACGCTGCTTGATAGCCCACTCTTTATCTATGTAATGTAGAACAATCACAAAGGCCTCACACACATGGGTCGTTCCATCAATGTCTCCCACAAATATCTTGTTTCAGTTTACTGATTTCATCACAAGATGAATGGTATCAGACGACGAGGTGTGATGAATCAAATAGGGAAAGTGCATTTTCTTCAAGTAGGTCCCTAAAGGCGTCTAACTTTCTGAGAGGAACACCTGCTTTTAGTAGAGCAGTCACTACATTCACTCTGTAGATACGGGTAGAATCGGGGAATGTTTCGCCTGATGGATGAACTTCTTTATCAAATTGCCGGAGTGACCCAATTGACGCTTTTCTTTTGATACCAAACGTTCCTTGCCCCTAACATGCTTCAGAGACTTGATGTGAAACTCTAAGGAACTTTTCTTTACAGAGAGTTGTTCCCGGCAGCCTGAACAAAACAGTTTGCCATTGCTCACTGTCAAAGGTTCATTTTTGTAAGCCTTCACTCTTTCAGCTGGAGAAACTGACTTAGGATCATTGTTTGTACAGCCTCTTCCTCTCTTCTTTCCTACAGGAGGAGGGTTGATGCCAATCTTCCTTTTTCTGGCTAAGTCTGATGGCTGAGGAGGTTTGAGCCAATCTACAAGATTGGTGACTGGCAACTCTGAGCTGGTACTTTCATTGATGTCACACATTGTCAGTGTCACCTGCCTCTATTGTCTCAGCCATATACTTCAGCTACAAATAGCTAGCTACAAACTCAACTGTTCAGTGCACAATGACTTGGTCATGTGGTCTGTACACAACAAAGTAATTAACCTCCAAGAAGACTAACTCTTTACCTGTGAAATGACCACACTTTCACAACTGGTACCAGGAGGAATCTTACCCACCCATATCCTGCATGCTTTTTAAATTCTTAGATTAGACATAAGAGTGACTGAATGCATCACAGTAACAGCTTTTTAAAGCTTGACTTGGCTAAGTGTGTCACAATTTCAATAAGTGGGACTTGAGAGGTATGGATAAGCTGTTACTGTGATGCATTCAGTCACTCTTATGTCTAATCTAAGAATTTCTCCTGAAAGTCTGCCTATTTTTCCTGAAAGACTGCCTATTTTTCCTGAAAGCTTGTCTATTTTTCCAGCATTATTCTCAATTCTTGAACCACCTATTTTTCCCAAAATTATGCTAGCATAATCCGCCAGGGCCTATTCACAGATGAAGTGACATTCTTTACAGAAGCTGTTCCTTTTTTTAATAATTACGTAAAGAAGAGGCAGTTGTCTGCTTAAATCTGATACATTTATATCCTTCCCAAAGCAAGACTCTTTAAACATTTCCAAATCACTCTTATCATTTGCTGCTTTTATCATGTGTACTCTATAGAGAGTACCTCCGGAATATGTTGCTTCTCAAACTGTCTTTCTAACTCACCAGAGAGCAGATCACATGTTTCATAGTAAAGGCTACGATAATACACTTTTACAGTGGAATGCATGTGTGCTGAACTTTCACTGTCATATCTTGCAGGTCGTCTTCTTTGTCTGGGTAACTCTGGCTACCAATGTTCAAGTCCTCAGCAATGGTGACAGTTTTTTCATAAAAACGGTTAAATTGTTCTTCTGATCGTACCCCTTTTGAAGTACTTCTTTGCTGAGTCAACTGCAGATAAAGCATCTTGCATTGATATGTTTTTTCTTTGTAAGTTAATAATAAAGTTTCAGCTGCACCATAGAGATGATAGCCCAGTCTGAGTCCAAATAATGTATTAAACTTTTCTAGAGAGCTAAGCAGGCCAATTCTATATTCATCACGTCGTTTCATGGATTTCGTCTAATGTTTCTAGAAGAAGACGATAATGTTTATGTATAGCTTCAATAGCGAGCTGTCTACCTTGTGGGACATGGGTTTTAATTTCACTGCAGCATCACTCGTTTCGTTGGTCCAGTTTAGATATGAACAAATGAAGTCTTATAGGGGAGAAACTAATAATTAGTTTAGTGATTTCTCTTACAGTTTCTATGGCATCTCGCAGACACACTAATGTCTTACTAGCTTCCTGAAGCCTGAAGACACAAATTGAGGGAGTGAGCAACGCCGCTTTATTTTCATTAAGGAATCTTGCTGCCACTCCTGTTCTTCTCCCTTGCATATTAGCTGCACCATCATATGCTTGCCCTCTACCTAAAGGGAGGTTGCATCCAATTATAAGATCTTTAATTTCTTTAAATAAAATTTCTGATTTAGTGTCAGGAACACGAAAAAAAGCAATGGAATCCTCAAGAACTTCGTAGTCATCACTAACACAGCGAATAGACAAATTCAGCTGTTCAGTGCTACAAACATCTGTGGCCTCATCTGCTATGATTGAGAACCAAGCAGGGCCAGTTACTTGCTTAATAGTAGCCAAAACATTACGCAAAACACTTTGACCCATAATTACCAATTGATCATGACTGATTGATAACAAGGACACTTATTTTCCTTAATCCAGTCTCTAAGTATATCATTATCATGGCTCCATGCTAGTAGCAATTGGTACAAGTTGCCCTCTTTCTCTGTGTGGCCTAGAACAGCAACTCCTTGATGACAAAGAAAGCATAAGCCCTCAACTTGCAATAAAAGACCAAGTCTCAGTTTCTCTTGAAGCGTTGAGAGCTCAACTGACTAGCAACTGTAGGCTTTTCTTGCCTGCCCACTTTTGTACAGCTTCCCTGTGTACAAGAGAGCCTTCAAGAGCATTAAATTTCTCTATAGCCTTTTTCCAGTTGTGAAAACCTGAACACTGTTTGTTGTTCTCCAGTTTTACTGAATATAATCCAGTTTTGTTTAGAAGCATAACAGCAATAGAAACAGATTGCTCTTTTATACGTCACACAAACACTGAGCCATGGGTATTTCTTGTACTAGCTCGGCTGGAAAATTTTTTTTTTTGAAGCTAACATTTATAATGTTGGCTTGTCAGTGGGTTGATGTGCAACATTCCCACTACAGCAATGAGCCACACACCTTGAACTCACCTCTGGTTCCTTTGTCTGAGATAGATCATGACATGCATGTCCGGGTGAAGACTAGAGCATCTAGTCTAAACGTCGAGTGAATAAAATTTGAAGTTGATTATTGAGACGGTGATTTTAAGTTCATTGACAGATTGTTCTGGGCTATATATAATAAACCTGTGATTCTTGGCCATCAGAGTTATCTGATTCTTGATCTTGGCCATCAGAGTTATCTGATTCTGGATCTTGATCATCAGCCTTCTCCTCTGACTCCCTTAGTCTCTCTTGAGTGTAGCCTGACAAAACCTGAACAGGGAGGCTTGTCTTTTGGCCATGATTCAAGATTTCTGAACTGGTCACCATGTGACCTGCTAGATCACATGATCATGTATTGCACTGACCAAGAATTATCAAGAACTAATTCATTCATTTGTACTTAGAGGGCACTAATTTAATTATTGTCTAGCTAGCACTTTTTACAGTACTAATCAACCCAAAGGTGCTAATTTATGCACTTCAAGATTGGTAAAAATGGAGGACTAATTAAAGGGCTAACACCACTTTTACAGTCATATTAATGTCAGCAAAGATAATATGACTCAGTATGAAAACTTAGGGGGGCTCAGCCCCCCCCTCCTTCTAAAATTAGGGGGCTCGACCCCCCCTGCCCCCCCCCTCCCTATGTCTCAGCCACTGACTCAGATAATTATGTTTACTTAGCTCGTCACAATTGATTAAGGACCGGATGGAGAAGTGCCCAAAATGTGTTAAACATGCAACTCCAAGGTGCAAACCACTACTCTCTAATCTCTCTACCAGACTCCTTGGCTTCCATTGGCAAATAGATGATGTTGAAGTAGCTCACATTGGACCAACACTAGATTGAGCTGAGGCAGGTTGACAATAGCTCTATGGGGACATACACTGGACCTGAGGCAGATTGAGGTAGGCAAGCTACTCATAGTGGATTGTTTTTCCAGACATCCAGAAGTAGTGATGTTTAAATCCAGTAGCTACATCCTCCAACATCATTTGAAGTCATCTATTGCCAAGATGGGATACCCAAGACTATTTTGAGTGACAACGACCTACAGTATGAATTTGCCAATTTTGACAAAGCAAATGGTTTCTGTCATACCAGCAGCCCACACTTTCCACAAAGTAATGAATGGCCTTACAGAGTATAAGTGCAAACAGTGAAGAACCAGTTTAAAGGGTCACAAGAAGCTTGCCAAGCAGCCATTAGCTACCGGGCCACTCCACTTCCCTAATGTAACAGGATTACTCAGACAACAACTTATGGGCACACTTTGGACAGGTTCGTGAAGAAACTGACTCACTGAAGGCATACGTTGAACATACCAATATCTACTTTACTGCTAATGTTGTGGCAAAAATAAACATGTTATAGTCTTCTTAAGAGAGTTTGGTGAAATAACTTACGCAGTTCTACACAATCTGGTGGCTCCTGATCTACCCATGGACAAAATATTTACGGAGACCACTATGGCTCTGGAAGGCAATATACTGTGCTCCCAAACAAATTAGATTGCATCATCGATTTCACTTTTGTCAAAAGGACCTGCTCCCAGCAGAAGGTTTGTGAAAGTGACATAGCAGAGCTCAGGTACCTGTTTACTCTTTGCAACTTTGGGACATGTCTGAACCTCTGAAATCACAAAAAATGGTTACTAGCCATGAAAGATCTAACCTTCAAACAAGCCTTCAATATCGCACTCAACATGGAGGCAGAAAGTAACACTAAAGCATTGCAAGGAGGGAACTTGAAATCAACAGTCTCTACATGATCAAAACGCATTCTCAAGAAGCGCAATGCTGTTAAGTCCAATCAACTTTGCTACAGATAGGGAAATCTAACCACCTTTCTGCAAACTGCTGATTCATGGCTACCACATGCAGAAAATATGGCAAGAAGGGCCACATCGAGATCACTATATGGAGCAGTAACTGATCAGTTTTGAACAGGCAGAACAACAATAGGAGCAATTACCAAACCCCATCCAAAATGCGAATTAACAATAGAAAGCACACCAGTACAGTTTGAGGTGGACACTGGGGCAGAAGTGTTGCTGATCAGCGAGAAGATGAGAGAGAGAGTACCAGCTACATAAGGTGCATATATTGAAAATTTGCACTGAACAAAAATTGCCAGTGCTTGGGGAGGTACCTGTACACGTTGATATCATGGTCAATCAAAATGACTGAGACTAGTGGTTATCTCCGGAAAAGGTTCTATTCTCCTGGGACGTGATTGGATGAAGGAACTACAGAATAACTGGGAGCATATGTTTGCAATTTCTTCAGAGGGTGCTGATAGATACACTGTTGGATCACCATAAAGTCATCTTTGAAGGTGGACTTGGGAACAGGGAAGACACCAAGCAAGCCCACAGCAACTAAGGTCTTTCCTGGGACTGTTAATGAAAATTTTATGCATCATTAGTATGCCCCTCAACAATGTACTTCACAGAGGGACAACTTGAGATGCATTATGCCGATGTGCATTTGCAGAGACCAAATAGACTCTGGTATCGACTAGGGTAATTGTGCATTATGATTCCTCCTGTTCTCTTAGCCTTGGAGAAATTGCTTCTGAGACGGATTTGGTGCAGTTATCTACCATGCCTTACCAGATGGAAGAGAACACCCCATCACATTTTCCTCACGCAATCTCACAGATGTCCTAAAAATAGATACCTTCTCTGGCTGCTGCAAAACTACAGAGATGTGCTGTCCTTAGATTGGCATACCATTACGCCATGCAGTTAAAGTCTACCTTGCCACATGCCAATGCCCATGGATTATCCAGATTGCCTCTGAATGACAACTGCACCTTGGCACTTTCTAGCTACAGAGCAATCCAATGGTGAGAGGGTTAGCATCAAAGGAAACATACTACTCTGGGGAATTTATGTTCTTGTTCTGAATAAACTCCAAAGAAACATGTTGCAAGAGCTTCACAATAACCACTCGGGGGACTACCCGCATAAAGAAGGTAGCCAGAACACACATCTGTTGGCTGAAATTTGGTGATTAACCAACGGGCACACCAAGTTCAGAGCCAAGACTAACACATAAAAACACATGATTTTTATGTCGATGAGAAAGTGATGGCAAGAAATTCACAGTTGAGGAAGTACATGTAAGTGGGTGCCTGATATGATCTTCAAGAAGCAAGGGCCACTTGCATACTGGGTGAAGACAGGATTTCAAGACAAATGGGAGAGAGACATGGACCAACTCAGGAAGCCAGGAAATGCAAGCCGAAGTAACCAACCTCCAGCGGTCGACTCAAATTCAAGGCTTTCATATTTTAAAAAACATTACTTTGCCCTGCTGAAGCCCTCGTTCCCTCTGACAGTCCTCCAGCAGTCGACTTGACACTCGAGGCATTCACATTTGAAACAACATCACCTTGCCCTGCTGAAGCACTGATTCCCACTGAGATTGATGGCCAATCTGAGCAAAGGTAGCCACCCACAAGGACTACTCTTGAGGCCCATCCATTACGACATTCAACATGGAAACTTTTTCCAACAGAATACTATGGACATTGAAGCTATAGCTACATCTCTCATCATTTTTGTGTAGTTGGGAAAGAGTAGTCCCATACATAGGGCCTTTGTATTCCGTGGTTGTTACTCTATTACACTCACCTCACAATACCTATTGTGCATGGGAGGCTCTACTCTAGCCTCTTTATTGTGAAGATACAATGCCACCAATGCCACCAACCACACACCTCACTTGGGCTATATAAGACACTAACGTGTTCATCATAAGTCAGTCAAGCACTGAATATTCTGCACAGCACAATCAATGTTGATTAACTTGAGAGTTACCATAGTCTGTTATGTTACAGTACAACTATAGTCTATAGATAATCGAATCTTGAATCCTTGATTGCCTCTCTTTTTAAATGATGTAACAATTGTTTGTCAAAGCATAATTGAGGTATATATATTGAAAAGAAAAATAGGTGAATATTAGGAGCATAATTTCATAAAAGGAAAGAAAAATAGGTAGAATGAAAAGAAAAATAGGTGAATATTAGGAGCATAAAAGGAAAGAAAAATAGGCAGAAATTCGAGCATAATCCGCCAAGGCCTATCTGTGAAGCCATGAATAGCAATGAGATATTTAAAGGGAGGTTATATACTAGCAGATCACCAGTTAATTCGATTGTACTTCACTCTGCCCATTGCTTCTTCCACTTCTGAGAGATCATTTTCTGCTTTGAAATGGCTTTACACCTACCTACAGTCTTCAATGACCGAATGCCGCTTAAACAATTGTATATGCACAAAGAGTATACAGATGACCTTAATTTAATATCAGTACATAGCAAATGAATTTGTACAGAGACATGACTATATAGGACTATTAACTGGAATTTTGTTGTCATACATTGTTTTGTGTTGTGTGAATTGTTGTGATTCAGTGATGGATTTAGCTAAAAGCATCAGCCGACAAACACGCTGCTTGATAGCCCACTCTTTATCTATGTAATGTAGAACAATCACAAAGGCCTCACACACATGGGTCGTTCCATCAATGTCTCCCACAAATATCTTGTTTCAGTTTACTGATTTCATCACAAGATGAATGGTATCAGACGACGAGGTGTGATGAATCAAATAGGGAAAGTGCATTTTCTTCAAGTAGGTCCCTAAAGGCGTCTAACTTTCTGAGAGGAACACCTGCTTTTAGTAGAGCAGTCACTACATTCACTCTGTAGATACGGGTAGAATCGGGGAATGTTTCGCCTGATGGATGAACTTCTTTATCAAATTGCCGGAGTGACCCAATTGACGCTTTTCTTTTGATACCAAACGTTCCTTGCCCCTAACATGCTTCAGAGACTTGATGTGAAACTCTAAGGAACTTTTCTTTACAGAGAGTTGTTCCCGGCAGCCTGAACAAAACAGTTTGCCATTGCTCACTGTCAAAGGTTCATTTTTGTAAGCCTTCACTCTTTCAGCTGGAGAAACTGACTTAGGATCATTGTTTGTACAGCCTCTTCCTCTCTTCTTTCCTACAGGAGGAGGGTTGATGCCAATCTTCCTTTTTCTGGCTAAGTCTGATGGCTGAGGAGGTTTGAGCCAATCTACAAGATTGGTGACTGGCAACTCTGAGCTGGTACTTTCATTGATGTCACACATTGTCAGTGTCACCTGCCTCTATTGTCTCAGCCATATACTTCAGCTACAAATAGCTAGCTACAAACTCAACTGTTCAGTGCACAATGACTTGGTCATGTGGTCTGTACACAACAAAGTAATTAACCTCCAAGAAGACTAACTCTTTACCTGTGAAATGACCACACTTTCACAACTGGTACCAGGAGGAATCTTACCCACCCATATCCTGCATGCTTTTTAAATTCTTAGATTAGACATAAGAGTGACTGAATGCATCACAGTAACAGCTTTTTAAAGCTTGACTTGGCTAAGTGTGTCACAATTTCAATAAGTGGGACTTGAGAGGTATGGATAAGCTGTTACTGTGATGCATTCAGTCACTCTTATGTCTAATCTAAGAATTTCTCCTGAAAGTCTGCCTATTTTTCCTGAAAGACTGCCTATTTTTCCTGAAAGCTTGTCTATTTTTCCAGCATTATTCTCAATTCTTGAACCACCTATTTTTCCCAAAATTATGCTAGCATAATCCGCCAGGGCCTATTCACAGATGAAGTGACATTCTTTACAGAAGCTGTTCCTTTTTTTAATAATTACGTAAAGAAGAGGCAGTTGTCTGCTTAAATCTGATACATTTATATCCTTCCCAAAGCAAGACTCTTTAAACATTTCCAAATCACTCTTATCATTTGCTGCTTTTATCATGTGTACTCTATAGAGAGTACCTCCGGAATATGTTGCTTCTCAAACTGTCTTTCTAACTCACCAGAGAGCAGATCACATGTTTCATAGTAAAGGCTACGATAATACACTTTTACAGTGGAATGCATGTGTGCTGAACTTTCACTGTCATATCTTGCAGGTCGTCTTCTTTGTCTGGGTAACTCTGGCTACCAATGTTCAAGTCCTCAGCAATGGTGACAGTTTTTTCATAAAAACGGTTAAATTGTTCTTCTGATCGTACCCCTTTTGAAGTACTTCTTTGCTGAGTCAACTGCAGATAAAGCATCTTGCATTGATATGTTTTTTCTTTGTAAGTTAATAATAAAGTTTCAGCTGCACCATAGAGATGATAGCCCAGTCTGAGTCCAAATAATGTATTAAACTTTTCTAGAGAGCTAAGCAGGCCAATTCTATATTCATCACGTCGTTTCATGGATTTCGTCTAATGTTTCTAGAAGAAGACGATAATGTTTATGTATAGCTTCAATAGCGAGCTGTCTACCTTGTGGGACATGGGTTTTAATTTCACTGCAGCATCACTCGTTTCGTTGGTCCAGTTTAGATATGAACAAATGAAGTCTTATAGGGGAGAAACTAATAATTAGTTTAGTGATTTCTCTTACAGTTTCTATGGCATCTCGCAGACACACTAATGTCTTACTAGCTTCCTGAAGCCTGAAGACACAAATTGAGGGAGTGAGCAACGCCGCTTTATTTTCATTAAGGAATCTTGCTGCCACTCCTGTTCTTCTCCCTTGCATATTAGCTGCACCATCATATGCTTGCCCTCTACCTAAAGGGAGGTTGCATCCAATTATAAGATCTTTAATTTCTTTAAATAAAATTTCTGATTTAGTGTCAGGAACACGAAAAAAAGCAATGGAATCCTCAAGAACTTCGTAGTCATCACTAACACAGCGAATAGACAAATTCAGCTGTTCAGTGCTACAAACATCTGTGGCCTCATCTGCTATGATTGAGAACCAAGCAGGGCCAGTTACTTGCTTAATAGTAGCCAAAACATTACGCAAAACACTTTGACCCATAATTACCAATTGATCATGACTGATTGATAACAAGGACACTTATTTTCCTTAATCCAGTCTCTAAGTATATCATTATCATGGCTCCATGCTAGTAGCAATTGGTACAAGTTGCCCTCTTTCTCTGTGTGGCCTAGAACAGCAACTCCTTGATGACAAAGAAAGCATAAGCCCTCAACTTGCAATAAAAGACCAAGTCTCAGTTTCTCTTGAAGCGTTGAGAGCTCAACTGACTAGCAACTGTAGGCTTTTCTTGCCTGCCCACTTTTGTACAGCTTCCCTGTGTACAAGAGAGCCTTCAAGAGCATTAAATTTCTCTATAGCCTTTTTCCAGTTGTGAAAACCTGAACACTGTTTGTTGTTCTCCAGTTTTACTGAATATAATCCAGTTTTGTTTAGAAGCATAACAGCAATAGAAACAGATTGCTCTTTTATACGTCACACAAACACTGAGCCATGGGTATTTCTTGTACTAGCTCGGCTGGAATTTTTTTTTTTTTGAAGCTAACATTTATAATGTTGGCTTGTCAGTGGGTTGATGTGCAACATTCCCACTACAGCAATGAGCCACACACCTTGAACTCACCTCTGGTTCCTTTGTCTGAGATAGATCATGACATGCATGTCCGGGTGAAGACTAGAGCATCTAGTCTAAACGTCGAGTGAATAAAATTTGAAGTTGATTATTGAGACGGTGATTTTAAGTTCATTGACAGATTGTTCTGGGCTATATATAATAAACCTGTGATTCTTGGCCATCAGAGTTATCTGATTCTTGATCTTGGCCATCAGAGTTATCTGATTCTGGATCTTGATCATCAGCCTTCTCCTCTGACTCCCTTAGTCTCTCTTGAGTGTAGCCTGACAAAACCTGAACAGGGAGGCTTGTCTTTTGGCCATGATTCAAGATTTCTGAACTGGTCACCATGTGACCTGCTAGATCACATGATCATGTATTGCACTGACCAAGAATTATCAAGAACTAATTCATTCATTTGTACTTAGAGGGCACTAATTTAATTATTGTCTAGCTAGCACTTTTTACAGTACTAATCAACCCAAAGGTGCTAATTTATGCACTTCAAGATTGGTAAAAATGGAGGACTAATTAAAGGGCTAACACCACTTTTACAGTCATATTAATGTCAGCAAAGATAATATGACTCAGTATGAAAACTTAGGGGGGCTCAGCCCCCCCCTCCTTCTAAAATTAGGGGGCTCGACCCCCCCTGCCCCCCCCCCCCTCCCTATGTCTCAGCCACTGACTCAGATAATTATGTTTACTTAGCTCGTCACAATTGATTAAGGACCGGATGGAGAAGTGCCCAAAATGTGTTAAACATGCAACTCCAAGGTGCAAACCACTACTCTCTAATCTCTCTACCAGACTCCTTGGCTTCCATTGGCAAATAGATGATGTTGAAGTAGCTCACATTGGACCAACACTAGATTGAGCTGAGGCAGGTTGACAATAGCTCTATGGGGACATACACTGGACCTGAGGCAGATTGAGGTAGGCAAGCTACTCATAGTGGATTGTTTTTCCAGACATCCAGAAGTAGTGATGTTTAAATCCAGTAGCTACATCCTCCAACATCATTTGAAGTCATCTATTGCCAAGATGGGATACCCAAGACTATTTTGAGTGACAACGACCTACAGTATGAATTTGCCAATTTTGACAAAGCAAATGGTTTCTGTCATACCAGCAGCCCACACTTTCCACAAAGTAATGAATGGCCTTACAGAGTATAAGTGCAAACAGTGAAGAACCAGTTTAAAGGGTCACAAGAAGCTTGCCAAGCAGCCATTAGCTACCGGGCCACTCCACTTCCCTAATGTAACAGGATTACTCAGACAACAACTTATGGGCACACTTTGGACAGGTTCGTGAAGAAACTGACTCACTGAAGGCATACGTTGAACATACCAATATCTACTTTACTGCTAATGTTGTGGCAAAAATAAACATGTTATAGTCTTCTTAAGAGAGTTTGGTGAAATAACTTACGCAGTTCTACACAATCTGGTGGCTCCTGATCTACCCATGGACAAAATATTTACGGAGACCACTATGGCTCTGGAAGGCAATATACTGTGCTCCCAAACAAATTAGATTGCATCATCGATTTCACTTTTGTCAAAAGGACCTGCTCCCAGCAGAAGGTTTGTGAAAGTGACATAGCAGAGCTCAGGTACCTGTTTACTCTTTGCAACTTTGGGACATGTCTGAACCTCTGAAATCACAAAAAATGGTTACTAGCCATGAAAGATCTAACCTTCAAACAAGCCTTCAATATCGCACTCAACATGGAGGCAGAAAGTAACACTAAAGCATTGCAAGGAGGGAACTTGAAATCAACAGTCTCTACATGATCAAAACGCATTCTCAAGAAGCGCAATGCTGTTAAGTCCAATCAACTTTGCTACAGATAGGGAAATCTAACCACCTTTCTGCAAACTGCTGATTCATGGCTACCACATGCAGAAAATATGGCAAGAAGGGCCACATCGAGATCACTATATGGAGCAGTAACTGATCAGTTTTGAACAGGCAGAACAACAATAGGAGCAATTACCAAACCCCATCCAAAATGCGAATTAACAATAGAAAGCACACCAGTACAGTTTGAGGTGGACACTGGGGCAGAAGTGTTGCTGATCAGCGAGAAGATGAGAGAGAGAGTACCAGCTACATAAGGTGCATATATTGAAAATTTGCACTGAACAAAAATTGCCAGTGCTTGGGGAGGTACCTGTACACGTTGATATCATGGTCAATCAAAATGACTGAGACTAGTGGTTATCTCCGGAAAAGGTTCTATTCTCCTGGGACGTGATTGGATGAAGGAACTACAGAATAACTGGGAGCATATGTTTGCAATTTCTTCAGAGGGTGCTGATAGATACACTGTTGGATCACCATAAAGTCATCTTTGAAGGTGGACTTGGGAACAGGGAAGACACCAAGCAAGCCCACAGCAACTAAGGTCTTTCCTGGGACTGTTAATGAAAATTTTATGCATCATTAGTATGCCCCTCAACAATGTACTTCACAGAGGGACAACTTGAGATGCATTATGCCGATGTGCATTTGCAGAGACCAAATAGACTCTGGTATCGACTAGGGTAATTGTGCATTATGATTCCTCCTGTTCTCTTAGCCTTGGAGAAATTGCTTCTGAGACGGATTTGGTGCAGTTATCTACCATGCCTTACCAGATGGAAGAGAACACCCCATCACATTTTCCTCACGCAATCTCACAGATGTCCTAAAAATAGATACCTTCTCTGGCTGCTGCAAAACTACAGAGATGTGCTGTCCTTAGATTGGCATACCATTACGCCATGCAGTTAAAGTCTACCTTGCCACATGCCAATGCCCATGGATTATCCAGATTGCCTCTGAATGACAACTGCACCTTGGCACTTTCTAGCTACAGAGCAATCCAATGGTGAGAGGGTTAGCATCAAAGGAAACATACTACTCTGGGGAATTTATGTTCTTGTTCTGAATAAACTCCAAAGAAACATGTTGCAAGAGCTTCACAATAACCACTCGGGGGACTACCCGCATAAAGAAGGTAGCCAGAACACACATCTGTTGGCTGAAATTTGGTGATTAACCAACGGGCACACCAAGTTCAGAGCCAAGACTAACACATAAAAACACATGATTTTTATGTCGATGAGAAAGTGATGGCAAGAAATTCACAGTTGAGGAAGTACATGTAAGTGGGTGCCTGATATGATCTTCAAGAAGCAAGGGCCACTTGCATACTGGGTGAAGACAGGATTTCAAGACAAATGGGAGAGAGACATGGACCAACTCAGGAAGCCAGGAAATGCAAGCCGAAGTAACCAACCTCCAGCGGTCGACTCAAATTCAAGGCTTTCATATTTTAAAAAACATTACTTTGCCCTGCTGAAGCCCTCGTTCCCTCTGACAGTCCTCCAGCAGTCGACTTGACACTCGAGGCATTCACATTTGAAACAACATCACCTTGCCCTGCTGAAGCACTGATTCCCACTGAGATTGATGGCCAATCTGAGCAAAGGTAGCCACCCACAAGGACTACTCTTGAGGCCCATCCATTACGACATTCAACATGGAAACTTTTTCCAACAGAATACTATGGACATTGAAGCTATAGCTACATCTCTCATCATTTTTGTGTAGTTGGGAAAGAGTAGTCCCATACATAGGGCCTTTGTATTCCGTGGTTGTTACTCTATTACACTCACCTCACAATACCTATTGTGCATGGGAGGCTCTACTCTAGCCTCTTTATTGTGAAGATACAATGCCACCAACCACACACCTCACTTGGGCTATATAAGACACTAACGTGTTCATCATAAGTCAGTCAAGCACTGAATATTCTGCACAGCACAATCAATGTTGATTAACTTGAGAGTTACCATAGTCGAAGACACTACAAGTACCTAGATGACTTCCAATATCTGAACAATCAACGAAAAAAACTGATAAGACTGTATATTGCATCAACCAACACTCCTAGGTCATACATTGTGGAACCCCCTAATATTTACAGGAACTGACGACACCTCGACACATTCCAGCATCAAGTTTCCAAAATTGATACTGACGCTCCTTCTCCACCATGTTAAATAATGACAAGGCCACATATGGGCACAAATGCACCACATCAATTTATCTCACCAAAAATATGAAGAAAGGGAGATTGGACACACTATCATATGAGTGCTTACCCATGAAAGAATTAACAGATCTACATATGGTGACAAGACTTGACTGTTACACAGGTATATATATAATGGTTGACTGTTGTGTAGCTATGGATTATTGCATAATTATTAAAAGTTCAGGCTTCTTTAATGCCGATTATTACAACTGTAGTAGCTACAGTCAACAACCTGTGCAATATACAGTGACTGCTGAGAATGGACTAATATTGGATATTATGATGTAATGCCTAATTCAGAGCTATCTGTGTTCTGTAACTCTGCAAAGGGCTTTGCTCTGATGCCTGAGGAAATATCTCTCAATGGCCAAATGCTATAATGTCAGAATACTTCACAGTGGCTGACAGTTATTACAAGTGTTATGGCTCAGCCTAGTAGATGAACATAGTGTGGCCATTCTACTATTGTGCACACGAGTTTAAAAACAGCAACTTATTATCCAAATTATCGGTTTCTGAAAGCAGAGTTTGCTCACAAGAAGAACTAGAAGACAGTTACTTCCTTTATGTGTTTCCAAACATTATTTATGGGCACTTCCAAAGGAAAACTCATCAGGTATATATGCATTTGTGGCTCTATTTCTTTTGGGTATAAAATAAATTAGCCAGCAAGTTTCAATTTCAGTAAGCGATGTATGATATACCATCCCAAGTTGAGCGTCCTAATGCCACCGGCATGACCACGAATGAATCCTATGATACTGTTTTAGATCAATCCGGTAGCATTCAGTCTAATGATTACCTCACCATGGCCACTGCATTCGCTAGCAAGGAGAAGGCCGAGTTCTCTGGTCGGAATAAAGCTGCATTTTCTGGCCACAGCATGCAGAGAATGCCTACATTTTCAGGTCAGGATCAGTCTGCATTCTATATTCAAGAAAAGGCTACACTCTCGGGTCAGGATCCAGCTATATTCAGCAGTCGGGATAACACTGAATTCTTTGACCAAAGGAATGATGCATTCCCTTCACTGAAAAAGGTTTCAAGCGATACAAAGTTTCGTTGCTTTTGTGTGATCTTCGGAGTTGTAGTTACAATCCTACTGCTTGCTGGTTTGGCATGTGGTAGCATTGCACTGTGGTTGAGTTCAAGATCAAGAGCAGACATTGCTGAGTTGAAGGCTGGACAAGGAAGCACATTGATGGGCCTGCAAGAATCGAACCCTGCAGCCTCCTGCTTTGTTGTTATTTTTCTGAATCCATTTTCAACTTCAGGCTATTACTGGATCAGGTCCTCCAATGGCTCATCTGTTCGTGTGTACTGCGACTTCTCTGGGACATGTGGTGGACTAGCCGGAGGATGGATGAGAATCGCTAATCTCGATTTTTCCAATATCTCAATTTCCTGTCCGAAGGGGTTAACAGAGCGAGTTGACTCTGGTATCCGAACTTGTGGAATCACTTCAGCATTTCCCACATGTGCGTCTGTGATGCATCCTTCCCATGGCATTTTTTATTCATCTGTATGTGGGAGAGTAACTGCTTATCAATTTGGTTCTACGGATGCTTTTTCTGATTTTGCTCGAGGAACAGACTTGACCATAAACTCTAATTATGTGGATGGTGTTAGTCTCACTTATGGGAGTCCTACCAGGAAACACATATGGACATTTGCGTCTGCTCTCAATGATATCCCATCTATTCCTTCTGCTAGCTGCCAATGTATGGCTCCGGACTCTCAAAACATTCCTCCAGTTCCCGCATTCATTGAGAATGATTACTTCTGTGAGACAGGGAGTCGTATCCATGACGTTTTCACAAGGTTTTATGCATCTGATGCCCTCTGGGATGGCCTTGGTTGCGCTGTCAACAGCACATGTTGCTCCTTCCGTGACCCTCCATGGTTCTACAAGCAACTTGCATCAACAACAACAGAGAATATAGAAATGAGAGTCTGCAGCGATGAGCCACGACAGGTGGAGGACATTGCTATCTCAAAAGTTGAAATCTATGTCCACTATTAGAGAAGTAATGTTTGACATGTACAAAACTTGTCTCCCATGTCTCTAGCTACATAACTGTTTGTGTTTGTAGTAATAAAATAATCGCTCCTTTGTTAAATTAACACTATAATTCTGGATGCTGTAACCTTCAATCAATCTTTGATTGGAAACCACAGCATCTATCGATGTATATATTCACTGTACGTTCACCCGTTAAAAAAAACAGGATCGTGACACCCGGCACGGTCTTATTTAAATTGGGAAGGATCATTGTATCATCTTAGCTGGTACTGTACTAGTCAATGTTACTACTAGTACTGCATGCAATGTAAAGTCAACCTGTTATTGAAATACAATGCATTATCAAGAACACTGAACTGTATCGTGAATGAAAACCTTATACATGTAGTGTACACTAAATAAGAGTGACTTCATAGCAATAATAAATATATAACCACAACAATGTTAATAATAACTAATCATATAAATCATACTAAAGTCACAGTCTATCACACCTTCCCCCCCTTAGCTTGAAGGTCAGTTAATCGATACCTGGTCGGTAATGATCTAGAGGTGCTCTGTTTAGACTTGAATGGCGTGGAAGTGATGCTGGTGTCTCCTCTTGGGTTTGCTCAACTTTTCTCTCTGTCTGTGTTCGTGATGGTGCTTCCTGGTCTGTACTTGGAAGTTCTCTTTCCGTTCCCGGAGGTTCAGTGGATTTGGTTCTCGGCAGAAGTTCTGGACCGATCCAGAATATTTGACTTCAGACCCAATAGAACTATAGTCTGAATTTTTTTTGCAATCACACCGTCTATGTGACGCTATACATCTCTCCCGTCCATCAACTTAACCAAATAGGATAGGGGACCAGTCACCTTGATTATGGTTCCTGATATCCACTTGTGCTTAGATGGTGTAAAATCCTTCACATACACAAGGTCACCTTCAACAAATGTTCACAGTGCCTTCTTGTTGTCATGGCTGTTTCATCTGTCTTCCCTCCCACTCGGTTTGAAATATTTGGAAATAAGTTATCCAAACAACATCTCAAGCATCAACCCATAAGCAACTCTGAGGGAGGAACTCCTGTTGTTGAGTGAGCTGTAATGTGGTATACTTGAAAATAAACTTTGATAACTTTTCCTCGACAGTGGAACCTTCCCCTTGGCATAAGCCTTACTTAACTGTTTGAACAGCTCTTTCTGTTGCCCCGTTAGAAGAAGGGTAGTAAGGTGCAGAGGTTACATGCTAATCCCATTCCTTTCCATGAACACTTTGAATTTATCGCTTGAAGGAGGGACCATTATCTGTCACAATCTTGTGAGGAAGACTGTGAGTAGCAAAAAGCAACCGTAGCTCTTCAATTGTCTTTGCTGTTGTAACTGAAGACATCACTAGAACCTCCAACCACTTTGAGTGAGCATCTACTGTGGTAAGGTACATGTGACCCATGAATGGACCTGCATAATCCAGATGCAGTCGACTCCAGGGTGTTTCTGGCCACTCCCAAGGGTGGAGTGGAGCTGAAGCTGGTGAGTGTTGATGCTCTTGACATACGGTACATCTTGACATACAGTACAGCTTGTAGCCATGGTCACAATGTCTGCATCCATGTTTGGCCACCACACATAAGACCTGGCTAAGGCCTTCATCTTGGATGATCCTGTGTGTGACTCATGGAGTTCTCCCAACACCAATCTCCTCCCTTTTTGTGGAACTAACACTCGTGATCCCCATAGCAAACATCCATCCAGGGTACTAAGTTCTTTCTGTCTCACTCGGTATGGTTCAGGACTTCACTTCTGTCTTGATATGGCCATCCATGCATAACAAAAGTTAACACTTTGCTTAAAACTGGATCTTTGGCCGTCCATCGTTTGATGTCTGCTGCACTAACACTAATTGTTTCCAATTTATTCACAGATGAATGAGGTATCCTGCTAGTTTTACCGAGGAAGTTGTCACCTGACTAGGTAATCTACTCAAAGCATCAGTCAGCATTACCTAACTTCTTTCCAGCCTTGGAGCGTATTGTATACCTGTAAGCGCTCAGAGTAAGTGCCCATCGTTGAATTCGTGGTGATGCAAGAGGTGGAATTGCTTTAGACTCGTTAAGCAGGTAAGATAAAGGTTGATGGTCAGACTCGATAATAAATGGTCTACCATAGAGGTAGGTATGAAATCCAAATATTATCGCCAAACCTTAATTTTCTAGTTGTGAGTAATTTTTCTCAGCTGCACTCAGAGTTCTAGAAGTGTATCTTTTCTCCATTACATGCGATATGACCACACCCAAACCATATTGAGATGCATCACATGCCATGATAAGTGGTTTTGCACTATCATAGTGAACCAATAGTGAGTTAGCTTGTAGTCCCTTAGCCACTACAAAAGTCTGACCCTGTTTGCTTGTCCAAACCCACTTGGAGTTTTTACATAGTAATTGATACAATGGAGACAGCTGTGAGGAACCTTCCATAACAATTAATAATCCCCAAGAAGGCTCTCAACTGAGTGATATTAGTTGGTCTTGTGGCTTCTTTAATAGCCTGAATTTTCTCTTCAGTGGGGTGCAAACCATCCTTGTCAATCACATGCTCAAGGTATTCAACTTTAGGTAACATAAATGAGCATTTAGCCTTGTTTAATCGAGCTCCTGCTAATTTTAGCTTGCCCAAGACACAATCAAGATTCTCCATATGCTCTTCTGCTGTGCTCCCAGTCACTAAAATATCATCTAGATGCACAGAAAAACCCTTGCAACAGGTTTTCCATATACCTTTGAAAAATAGATGGAGCAGCTGATACTCCAAAGGGTAACCTGTTGTACTGCCTTGTACGTATTCACAGTGACATACTGTTTAGAGTCAGTCTCTAACTCCAACTGCAGGTAAGCCTGAGACATGTCAAGTTTAGTGAAATACCCTCCACCATTCAGAGCAGCAAACAACTCCTCCACTCTAGGCAAAGGATAAGTGTCTACCTGAGAAACAGAGTTATGGTAATCTTATAGTCTCCACAGTTTCTTACAGTACCATTGCTTTTCATTACAGGGGCTATAGGTGTAGCCCAACATCTGAACTGGACAGGTGAAATTATGCCGGTGCTTTCCAGTCTCTCAAGCTCTGTTTCAACTTTCTCCCTAAGAGAGTAAGGTACTGACTGACCTAGCTCTGAAAAACTTAGGCTTGACTTCTGGGTCTACATGTACTCACTTTTTCAGTGAGGAATGAAATTAAAAGACAAGAGATTTTTATTCAAATCAGTCGTTAAGGCAATAACTTTTTTATATGACCGATCCAATATTATTTCTCCAATAATACCTAGTTATGTTAAAATGGCGCCTTTATTATTAAGTTTGTTAGTAGCTTCACCTTGGGTGTACCAATCTCATTATTGAACAAGCTTGCATGCTTGTCTAGCACAAGGCCTGTAACTGACTGCTACCCACCAGACTGTTGATTAGCCCAACGTTTAATTTGAGTGCTGTAATCCAATCTCCCAGCAGGTTTGGTCCTTTCCCCCTCTACCATGTGTATTTAACACCTCCTTTTTCTCGCCCAACTCCACAGTGACAAATGCTGATCCAATCTAGGTCACTTTCTCCCCAGTGTATAAGTCCGCAACTTGGCGTCAGTGCTTTTGGATATGAGTCCTCACCTCTCGTACATTACCTTTGTGATGAGAGTGAGGGCAGCACCAGTATCAAATTCCATTTCTACTGGCACTCGGTTAATGTGAACATCTACCATGAAGAATGCCTTGTGTTGGCTACTATCCATGGTAAATAAAGAATAAGACTGTTCATCGTCTTCGGAGTGTCCTTGTATTTTGATTTCATTCTCCAAATAATGATGCTCTTTTGTTTGCTTGCCTTTGTGTCCCATCTGTGTTGGCTTTTTTTTGCGCATGCTCTTGCAATGTCCAATTTTATTGCAATTGAATTTTGGAATTTGCAATCTGGAGGCAAATTTTCTCCTCCATACCCATAACATACAGGTTTGTTTGGGGGTTTGTCTTTCCTTTCACGACCCCTGTGGAATATGGAGCTCATGCACCTCCATGGGTGAAGTTTGCTTCACACTGGCTGTCCTGATTTCTCGAGTGTCCTTTTCTGCTGACTCAATAGTCGAGACTAACTCGAATGCTTTTTCAAAGGTAAGTCCTTTTTCAGCCAACAACCACTGCTGTATTCCATCGTGGTTGACTCCGCAAACCAATCGATCGCGTAGCATTTCCTTCAGAGTGTCCTTGAACTGACAGTGCTCCGCTAAAGCTTGCAATGCTGCTACATATTTCGACATAGACTCTCCTGATGCTCTCATACGACTATTGAATTTGAAACGTTGACGATGTAAGATGGAATAGGATCGTAGTGGTCCTTTACGGCCTGCACCAGTTTCCAATTCAGTGTTGTCCACTAGTGTCCTAACCAGCTTGAAAGTTGCCGCTCCACATGCCAAAAGAAAGATGTGCTTCTTCTGTTCAGTTACGACATCGTTTGCAACAAAATAATGATGCAACCTCTATGAGGTCCAGTTCTCCTTTTCATGGCAGAACTCTGAGATGGATCCGTGGATGGCAACCATTCTCTCTTCTCACTGGACGTTAGTCCTCTTTGCGAGGTGTATCCTTGTTGCCAGATGTACTGTCTTAGCTGGTACTGTACTAGTCTAGTCTATGCTACTACTAGTACTGCACGCAATGTAAAGTCAACTTGCTATTGAAATACAATGCATTATCAAGAGCACTGAACTGTATCCTAAATTAAAACATGGTATTTTATAGTGTACACTAAATGAGAGTGACATCATAGCAAATGATAAATATATAACCACAACAATGTTAATAATAACTAATCATATAAAGTCACAGTCTATCACAATCATCATTGTTATGAGACAACGAGAAAACAACCAAAGTTTGCTCCATAAAGTGAGCAATCATGAATTTCTCTGTAAATTTTACTTGCCATCAATATCCCACATGAAATAAATTCTTCTGTGAGATCTGACTAACAATATTCACCACTATGTGATATATGTATATATTATCGTGGCAATAGTGGGAAATGTAGTAGAGTGGAGGAGAGAACAAAGATACGACAAGTTGTGTGTGTGTGGTCAAGGATTGACAACATGGTAAAGATCAGTTGGAAATGGTCTGCTACACAACCAAAATATAGCATGTTGGCAGATGATTTGCAAGAAAAAGGTTCTATAAACAAAAAGACCAAGAAAAATTACATTGAAAAGATGTGCTCAAAAAGAAACGAAATTAATATACGTCAAAAAAGGAAAAAAATTATATGTATCCAAAGAAACAGAACTATAAGAAACAGAACTATAAGCACATAAACAAACAGCCATTTACATCACATGTTCACCTTCACTATATAGCAATCTGTGCATACACAATATATATTTTTAATCTGAAATATATTTTAAACTTGCTCATGAAGAGTTATCTAGATATATGTGTGTGTCGTCTAGATATACGTGTGTCATCTAGTGTCACTCTAGATGTGTGTCATCATGTGTCGTCTAGATCAGGGGCGGCTCGGGCAATTTTGAGGCAGTCAGGCTGTGTTGCTTTTGCGGTCAATATTCAAGAAGTTATATATAGTTCTGTATGAACACGTTTGTTGTTGCATTTTACAGCAAAACACACAAAGAAGTTGTCAAAATACACCAAATACTTGTAGTCTACCATACATTGGCAACATCACATTTTGTCCGTGAGGTTTTTGTGCATGTGTAACACCATCAAGTTGTTCAATCTTTCCTGTAGCATGGTGGAACGCAGATATGACTTGACTCGATGGCACTAAATGCATTCACTAGTACTATTTGTAGCTGGCATCACTAATATAAGCTTAGCCAAAATAGTAACTTCATTCATCAAATCCTTTTCTCCTTGTGAAATATTCTGTAGATATGACAATATTTCAGAAATATTATTTTTTCCCTCAGGTATGAGATGCAGAGCTGAGTGGCCAGATTGGTCTCATTGAGTAATACTTCAAGCACGCTCTTAAGTTCTTCCGAATAATCTTTCTCAGTTTCCAAGCAAGAATAAATCTTATATCCAGGTTGATCAAACCTATCCTCTATTTCTCACACCAAAAGATCCAGAGCTTCATAATATACCTGCCTGTACTTGTCTTTTGGACTGGGAGGATACTTGGATGGGGCACTCCCTTGTTCAAACCGCTTTTGAACTTTCCTTCTTCTTGGCAAAACAGGATAATTAACTTCGACATCGACATTGGATGCCAATAATTTCACCTTGTCCCAAAAATTATTGAAACTTTCTTCATTTCTAATGCTCTGAAGTGTCCTCTTAGCTATTAATTGGCCTTGAATCAGATTGCCCTCATTCTTGTCATCATGCTCTCGGATTCCGCAACCCTGCCCGGCAAGAAATTTCAAAGCACTCAAAATCTTCAGAAGGCAATGACGATTGTTGGCTTTCTCTGTAGCTAATGTACTGGACAGCATCTCCCCCACGTTCCGAGTAGACGCTGGCAATGTGATGAGCTTCTCCACAGCAATTTTGTGATAGACGCTCTTCTAATGGAAATGCTACTGTCCCATCCTTCCAATTTGTAAAACCTCGACCAAGCTACACAGTGGTTAAAAATGCAAACAGTAATAATAATATAGCTAAAATAAAACAACGTACAAAGACACCATGAGGATCAGTGGTAGCTCCAGTTTTCACAGTGATATGCTTCTCTCTAATAACTCTGCAACAGAGATGGCAAACTACTGAGTCCTTAGCTTCACTGTAGTGCAGCCAGGACCAAGAAAGAAACCAACTTGCTTGACAAGCTCTCAAAATTCCCTTCGTGCCAAACGCTCTCTTAGGGAAAGAGAAAGAATCGGGCTGGTGGGGAGAACCCGGAAGATCTTCCACCGCGTCCGTGAAGAGACGATTTCTGAGCTAACACTCACTAAAGATGCCATTTTGAACAGTTACCAATAGGTCGGCACATGGGAAAATATAAACCACACCCATCACTTTTGCTGAAAAGTAGTACGGCCGTGGCCGTACTGGCCGTACTGCCCAAGCCGCCCATGTAGATATATATATATGTGTCATCTAGATATGTGTCGTCTATATTCTAAGTTTTGACAAGCCTTATTCATAGGTGCCAACTTGTCCTATGTGTCTTACAACCCACAAGCCACACCCCTAAATTGCCATATAAGTGCCAACTTGTCCTAGCCTACAAGCCACACCCTCAACTTCCATGGGAGCTTACAAGCCACAAGCCACACCCCTAAACTGTCCACTATTTGGGATAAGCATAAATATAAGCCCACTTTATTAAGATGCAAGACATATTTTAGCCAGCATTGATCAAATACCACCACACAAGGTGGAAAAGGTCAGCCTGGAGCTGATGTGGAATTATAAAATTGCTACTGCAACTTTTATAAATATTATCATATAAAATGCACTTCTGTTAAAGTGATTATCGTTACGACGACTTTCTCGATAATAACTTCGCTCCATGTTTTGGCTAGAAGCTCTAGCTTTCATCAGGATTAATGCATTGCCAAGACATTACATGAGGTTGATAAATACTGGTAGCCTAGCTATCCATCATGTAATGCAAACCACAACCCTGGCACACGTGTCCTGCGCCTGTGCCAGGTCATGACAATAATGAAGGGGAAAAGAAAAACAGAAACAAACTTTAATGGTTGCCACAGAGCCGAGTTCATGAAGAAACAGAAGTACCGTTCAATCAGAGACGCTCACTATTTCGTTCCTCTGGGTTTCGAGACCACAGGTGTATTTGGTGATGAGACCATGTCCTTTATTAAGGAGTTGGGCAGGAGAATTAAGGAGGACACTAGGGAGGCTAAGGCCCATTTCTACTTGCTCCAACGTTTGTCGGTAGTTATGTAATTATGATTGGAGATCTCTTCAGTAGCATATAGAGCAGTGAGCCTCCATATTATGTCATAATATGATTATGGTACATAGTTACATAGATCTGTTTCATACTACCATGCACAGCAATACTAAATCTCCCACTCATCTGCCGAGAGGCATGCTCTATTTGCCAAAGAAGTCCATGGATTATCTTGCAGTTAAATCTGACAATCTGCATCTATGCACTCCTTTTAAAAAATAATAGTGTTTTTACTGATGATAAATACTGACATCACAGTGGGAGGGGCATGGGACTGATTAACTGAGGAAGATACCATCCTAGACCAGGCCAGGACAAAGAAGGAACTTCTAGTAATTAAAAAGTTTTCTTCATCAGCCTAGCATGTGAGTGGTTCAATAGAGATTGTGGAATAGACCAACCCGATTGCTGGGTGACCACTTCCTAAACTTGAAGCCATGACCATCATAATAACTTTTTATTTTATTGTTTATTTACATATCATCCATAATATAATAATAATATATATTTACTTACTTATATATTTTTTGTCTCTGCCTTAGTGGCCCATTAAAAAAAATTTCAGGAGCTTGCCCTTGGAGTCAGCACCAGCAAAACCTGTCCCATGGAAAAGACATGTTGATGATATATTCTGCATAAAGAGAGGGACAACAAAGAACTAAACCATCTCAAAATCATCAGGCCCACCATCAAGTTCATCATTGAGTTGTAGAGGGATGGCCAGCTGACATTCTGCGACTATTTAGTGAATAGGAGAGGAGAGGGTGGCATGCTGGACTCCATATTAGACACATATGGATAGATACTTCATTATGGTTCACACCATCCAGTTCATGCCAGATAAGGGATTGCCAAGAGCCTCTGTGACAGAGACGGAGAGTGACCACCAGGCAAGGAGAACTGAACATTCACCGAGTTTTCTTTTCTTCCTAAGAATGGCTCCACACTATATACCATTCATCTGTTTGGCAGGACTCACCTGGGTAGACTCACCTGGGTAGGAAAGAAAAAAGACAAGGAAATAGAAGAGAATAGAGAGAGAGAACCCGTCTTTATCACCAACCCCTTATGTGGCTCGCTTAAATAAGGATATCAGATGTGTCTGTGAAAAATTGACATTAAAGAACTCATCTTACCAGGGTCAAAGATAAATTGGACACTATCATGCAATCATCAGTTGTGCATAGAATTCTCTGCAGGTGTGGGAAAGAGTCCATTAGTGAGACAAGGAGGAGGTTGGAGACCGAGCATAAAGATGCATGTAGAAAGGGATAACTTGGGAAGTCTGCTAGTGCAGAGCATGCATGGAACCAACATCACTCAATATTGTGGGAAGCACTAGAAAGTGGCTTGTGAAAGAGGTGCAGGGTCGGAGCAACTCGATTGCTGGATCTTGACTCTCCAGACTATGCACATGCAACATGCCCATCATTTTCTGTCTGATATGTTGTTATGCTTATACTGTGTTACTCAGACACACCATGAATTACATGCATTGTTTATGTGAAATGCGTTGCCAACAAGTGTAGATGCATTGCACTGTTTTTTTAAATGTATTCATTCTGATAAAGACCAAGGTATTTCGGTTGAAATTTTGGCAGAAAAAAACAAAAAATTATTTAAAGAGAAATCTACAAAGTATTTGATGTCAGCTGAAAATAATTGTAAATGTCCAAAATAACATTTGTAATTGTTATTATATACTTAGAGATGTCTGCCAATGTCTCAGGGGAGGGAGGGACTGTATGAACACAAATATCCCATGTACTATATTGCAATTGACTACTTCCTGTGTAATATTGCTTGAATGAGTACATTTGTATAGTGCTATAATATTTTTGTTGTCCAATGTACAAATTCTTAACACTGTTTTTTTAAACTTGATTGAGCTACTAAATAGTAGTTTTCTTTGGTCTCTCTTTTGGGTCTTTCTCCCAATACTTCAAGGACCACCATTCTCCTGTACTGGTTCCATCGCTTCCATATTATATAACTCTTCAGTGACTCCTCATCTGATCCATACCAATTCATGGCTTCAGCTCGCAGCCAGCCGAGGCCACGCCCTCTGTCATACTCCCGAAACATGGTCTTGTGCACCAACAAAATACTGATCTTCTGATCAGCAACAATGCTCATGTTTTTATGGCCTTCACCGAGTCCAAAGTAATTGCCTTCTCTGAGGACTCGTATTACCCACCACTTGATGACCAGTTTATACAAAGAACTTCCATGAATTTTGTATTCATCTGAGTCCAAATTAAACTGCCTGCCACTTAAAATTCTTTTTCTTGTAACATCCGGCATAACAGGCAGCATCAGATTATGTTCAAGGTCTCTCTGTACAAGCTCCCACAGTGTTACCTTCTGCACTACCAAACAAGACCCATGCATGATGCAGAAGATCGTTTCACGTGGTTTCGACAAATCCTTGATAATTACATCCCCTTGTGCGTATTCTTCAATCTTTGAGCTCTCCACAGTGTTTTGTAAATAAGACTCTTTCCATCTTTTAAAGAGTGGATGCTTTCGAAGTTGTTCCAGGCAATGTTGCAGCTCTCTTTCATGATTCTTCTTGAGCACATCATCAAAATCTGGCTTCTCGACTTTCAGAAACTCGGAGTCTTCATGGCAGATGAAGGTCGCTCCTCGTTTGGATTGGCGAAGAAGAGCAACATCACCGAAAGCCGATCCGGCCTTCAATTCACCAGCTATCATCTTTACCAAATGTCCAGTTTCCTTATCTTCATCTTCAATTTCTATCAGTACACTCCCAGAGAGAATGAAATAGAAATAGTAGCCGACGTCTCCCTGCCTCAGCACAATTCGGTCTTTCTCAAACTTCTCATAAAGGAGGCATTTCGACAGTTCCACTCGCACATTGATGGGATACTTTTTCAGGCAGTTGAGCCGTATCACATAACGATGAAGGTATTTGATATCTTCCTCACTTCTCAGCCAAGAAGGACGAACAAGAATGGCCTTTGCTTTCGTGGCTAGAGTTTCGTAGGCCATCACGTCAGGCCTGAAGTGGTCTACATTGAAGGTAAGGATCTCTCTCTCAGAACCAACTTGTGCTGGACCAAAGTATGTCTTCAGATGCTTCTCTCTTCTCTGAAAACCTTGCCCCCAAATTATCTGGTTTTTTACTTTGTTCACTATATTACGAAACCGAGTGATACCTGAAAGCTTGAGAGATGGAACTTCTTCCTGTTTCTTTTCCATCCCAAGGAAGATGGGATTTTTTGGTAATAGTGGAGGAGGTTTCATCTCGATGCTAGGAACGCTAGGGGGTCTATATCCAAACCAATAGGAACGTCGTTTAGGAAGACTGCTTGAGGAATCCTTTACTTGTTTTCTGATCTTGATCCCTTCATCTCTTAATATTTCAGACATGCTTTTTATAACACTCATTTTTTCTCTCCTGAGTTTAGTGTAGGATGGTTATGGGGGGAAAATGCGGAAGGATAATGGAACTCCTTCTAAAAACCAGGTACGTAGAGCTGCGTTTTGTTGCTATACGCGAAGGACGCGTAACTAAATTTCAACGCGGGGATCAGGGCGTAGACTTGCGAGGGCGCTCCACATCGGCAATTGTATTTTTAGTTTCTTACAATTCCAGCATGTTTTGAATCCCATCCTTCCCTAAGGAATTCAAGTTCTACTCTATTCTAGTAGTACAGCGTATACCTGTGTGGAGGATATTCCGTAACCCCCCCCCCCCCCCCCCCCCGTCTCTCTCTCTCTCTCTCGACGTTGCTCCTTGGGAGGGCTGCGATGAAGTAAGTTCTCTTGCAGTCAGATGCTGAACTGCCTCTTCAACCATTGTAGCTAAGATGATGAAATCGTGGGCTCATTTTTGAAGAAGGGTTCACACTGAGAAGAAGAAGGTAGAGCTAGTTAGGATAGTTGGAGAAAGCAAGAGGGTGGTGGAGAGTTGTCACACAGTACCCACACACAACAAGTACCCAAAGATATCTGTTATCGCAAGTTTACACAGTGCTGCAGCTTATTCTCGTGAAGTATTTCAAGCACAGGTAGCACCATCACAAGTTGAATGATAGATTGAGAAACTGATTCCTCTGGAAGTGATGGTGATGATCATTACTATGTTGCTCATCCTCTATGCATTACTAAGCTTCTCTGTGTTGCTCATCCTCTATGCATTACTAAACTTCTGTGTTGCTCATCCTCTATGCATTGCTAAACTTCTGTGTTGCTCATCCTCTATGCATTACTAAGCTTCTCTGTGTTACTCATCCTCTATGAATTACTAAGCTTCTCTGTGTTGCTCATCCTCTAGGCATTACTAAGTTTCTCTGTGTTGCTCATCCTCTAGGCATTACTAAGCTTCTCTGTGTTGCTCATCCTCCATGCATTACTAAGCTTCTCTGTGTTGCTCATCCTCTAGGCATTACTAAGCTTCTCTGTATTGCTCATCATCTAGGCATTACTAAGCTTCTCTGTGTTGCTCATCCTCTAGGCATTACTAAGCTTCTCTGTGTTGTTCATCCTCTGGGAATTACTAACCTTCTCTGTGTTGCTCATCCTCTAGGCATTACTAAGCTTCTCTGTGTTGCTCATCCTCTAGGCATTACTAAGTTTCTCTGTGTTGCTCATCCTCTATGCATTACTAAGCTTCTCTGTGTTGCTCATCCTCTATGGCTTCTCTGTATTCTCATCATCTTGGCATTACTAAGCTTCTCTGTGTTGCTCATCCTCTAGGCATTACTAAGCTTCTCTGTGTTGCTCATCCTCTAGGCATTACTAAGCTTCTCTGTGTTGCTCATCCTCTATGCATTACTAAGCTTCTCTGTGTTGTTCATCCTCTGGGCATTACTAAGCTTCTCTGTGTTGCTCATCCTCTAGGCATTACTAAGCTTCTCTGTGTTGCTCATCCTCTATGCATTACTCTGTATTGCTCATCATCTAGGCTTTACTAAGCTTCTCTGTGTTGCTCATCCTCTAGGCATTACTAAGCTTCTCTGTGTTGCTCATCCTCTAGGCATTACTAAGCTTCTCTGTGTTGCTCATCCTCTAGGAATTACTAAGCTTCTCTGTGTTGCTCATCCTCTATGCATTACTAAGCTTCTCTGTGTTGCTCATCCTCTAGGCATTACTAAGCTTCTCTGTGTTGCTCATCCTCTAGGCATTACTAAGCTTCTCTGTGTTGCTCATCCTCCATGCATTACTAAGCTTCTCTGTGTTGCTCATCCTCTAGGCATTACTAAGCTTCTCTGTGTTGCTTATCCTTGCATTACTAAGCTTCTCTGTGTTGTTCATCCTCTATGCATTACTAAACTTCTGTGTTGCTCATCCTCTAGGCATTACTAAGCTTCTCTGTGTTGCTCATCCTCTATGCATTACTCTGTATTGCTCATCATCTAGGCTTTACTAAGCTTCTCTGTGTTGCTCATCCTCTAGGCATTACTAAGCTTCTCTGTGTTGCTCATCCTCTAGGCATTACTAAGCTTCTCTGTGTTGCTCATCCTCTAGGAATTACTAAGCTTCTCTGTGTTGCTCATCCTCTATGCATTACTAAGCTTCTCTGTGTTGCTCATCCTCTAGGCATTACTAAGCTTCTCTGTGTTGCTCATCCTCTAGGCATTACTAAGCTTCTCTGTGTTGCTCATCCTCTAGGCATTACTAAGCTTCTCTGTGTTGCTCATCTTCTAGGCATTACTAAACTTCTCCGTGTTGCTCATCCTCTAGGCATTACTAAGCTTCTCTGTGTTGCTCATCTTCTAGGCATTACTAAACTTCTCCGTGTTGCTCATCCTCTAGGCATTACTAAGCTTCTCTGTGTTGCTCATCTTCTAGGCATTACTAAACTTCTCTGTGTTGCTCATCCTCTAGAAATTACTAAGCTTCTCTGTGTTGCTCATCCTCATCCTCTAGGCATTCAGGGGGATAGGAACTGGTCGGGCAGACCCGGCAACTGCCAGACCAAAGTTTCAATACTAACCTCCAGTTATCAAGCACCTTTCTAATCTTTACTGAGAACACGCTCAGACTCTTCTCCAGCCACTCTTCAGTTGTCTTATTTCAAAATTCAAATGAAGCCCACCAAACCACGCCCTCACATTTTTGCGCATGCTATTATAACGAGGATCATGGCAACGAGTTACTTGAGTACATGTAGTACCAATTCCAGCCTAATAGGCTCTACAAGTTTCTAAAATGGAGATTTGGAAAAGGCAAAGATGAGAGGTACATATAGCTATATCTATTTAAGGGGGGAATAAACCCCAAAAATGTGACCGGACAATTTTTTTTATAACTTCACTTCCCTACCACCTATGAACTTGATTTTAGTACCAAAATGCAGCTCATTGAACTAGCTCTTTAATAATATATATATTTTTGGTCATATGTACCTAAAGTTGTCAAACACCTCCTGGCCCAGCTGATTTCAGTGGGGAGAAGGCTTTAAAATCTGTTGATAGTGCTGAATGGCTGTTAAGTAGTCTGTGGCTAGTTCAGTAGTGCTAGCACACCACTAACTATTTATATAGGTTGAAAAATATACATCTCGAGTGTAAAATCAATTTCAGTCAAAAGAAACAAAAACACTACACATACATACACTCATATAGGCACAATATACAAATATAGATGAAAATGAAATAGACAGTGCTGTAGTGTAGGAAATAGACTTTCTAATGATACATAAAGTTTGGAATTCAGGGTGAAACATTACAGAGAATTTTTTTTTTTACATTAAGAAATACAGATTCTTGTCAAATCGTGGTCAAAGTTGAGGTACTATTTTTGGGGTGAAATTGTGAAACCTCTGTACTGAAACCTGTTTCTATATTGCTGTAGGATAGAGTGCACCAGTCCACACATTTCTCTGAGCAATTCTTGCATGAATTCAAGGTTTAGAACTCGCCAGAACCATACGTAGGCCCTTCCTCCGATATAGTGTTTTCCTCTGCAGCTGCCCTATTTCTAGTTTTCTTCTTCCTCCTTCTCTTTTCCACTGCAGCTGACCTCTTTTCACTCTTATAGAGCCGCAATCTATCAGCTTGTTTGTAGTATTCAGTTGAACGCTGTGTGCAGTCCATCTCAAGAGCTGTGAACAAGTCCTTCATACCCATCTCCTTACCCTTGTTGTAGACCAGAATTGCAATGTCAACAGCAAGCTCAACAGTTATAGCACTCAACATTTGGGTCTTACTGGCACGTAACCAGATAAGATTATTGAAGCTTTCATTCTGGTTTTGCGTGGCACCTAATGTGCACCTCTCCAGAAGATCCCGATCAGCCAAGCGCTGGTAAACTGGCCTAACATACCTACCTAAGTCACGTGGGATCAATGGTTTGTGTGTAGGCTTTGGTGTACCTTCAAACTCAGCAATTCTATACTTACACCAGCTGTTGTGATCAGGTGGCTTGTGTTCAGGACACTTCATGTGAAGTGGATGGCTATCAGAAGAGATTGAGTGTAAGAATGAAGCGTCTATTGCTTTCACCATTGCATCAACACTACCACCACTATTTCGGATGGCACCTCCATAGTAGACATTAAGTACCTTGATTCCATCATCAGTAAGTCTGCCCTTAAATTTTACCAGGTGACCATCATCATCAACAGCACCTGACTTTTTCAACTTCCTGAGTGCTGTGCCTAATCTCTTTTGAACGTGTCCTATACACTCGTGTTTGACAATTGTAACATCAGGACCATAGGGTTGAAGGTTGGTAAGAGTGGAGAAGGTTTTGACATCTCCATCTCCAATAAAAGTTGTATAGCGTAGCTTCAAGTTCGCCTCGGAGCGCAGCCAAATACGCTTAACACCTTCAACTTCCATGGCATTAGAAGATCCCTTGTAATTACACTCACAATTCTCTTCATGATCAGCATACCATTCTTCATACTCTTCTGAACTAAGGTCTTCATTCCTTTTACAAGCCCCACAATGTTTAGAGAGGACCTCTACATCTAGCACCTGTCCAGTTACCCAAGCGATAACTATAACTACCCCAAAAAGAGATGTACGTCCACGTTTTTGCCATGTTCCATCAACTGTTACGATTACATCAATAACTTCATTCAGAGGCTTTCCCATCTTTTCATGCAAGTGTTGAGCTGCTTCTACACAACATTGCTTGGCTACCACCGTACTAGTTGCAGAAATCACTTTATTATGTTTGGTCCACATTGGTCGAGACAGAGGGGGGAGCATTCCTACGCATGCAGATAACTCTTGTAATGCATTGTGCCCACAACTGGCCATCCTTGTGCCCAGAATAGCTGCATCATTGAGACAGTTGTCCTCTGAAGAGGACGGATCAGACAAGAGTACTGACTTCTTACAAGAAGAGTTAGAGCATGTAATGCTAACTCTTGATACCAACCCTCTTCTATTACTAAAAGTCTCATCTAGCATGAGGGGGGAGTGGCATGACACACACACACCAATTTCACTCAGGCCTAAATTCAGTTTTTCTAACTTCAAAAGTCGGTACCCAATCTTCACTCTCCCACCAACACACTCATCTGAAGCTAATGATGGTAGGTTGGGTTGGTCAGTAGCGCCTGGAGAGGAGGTAGATCCAGTGGAAGGTAGACTAGTGGAGGGGGATAAAAGGGCGAACTTCTTCCTGGTGGCAGTTTGGGTGGAAATAGTCTGGGCAGAAGTGGAAACAGTCTGGGCAGGAGTGGAAGCAGACTGGGAAGGAGCAGCAACATGTTCCTATATGCATGAAGGGGGAAAGGGCTAGCTATATTTCTCCAAGAGCTAAGGAATTAGCTAGCTAACTATTAGCCAGGATAAACTTACAGTGGAAAGTGTGCTCGAGGTCACCGAGGTCATCGGTTGAGCTCCCTGCTCAGCTGCTTTGTTGAGCATTCCCCTCCAGTATGAAACTCTCCCAAGGCTTCTTCTACTTCTTCTGTAGGGTTGTTTGGTCTTCGGCATTCTTCAGAGGCAACAAAAACAGCAGTGAAGTCAACTCTGCAGACAGATTTTCGAAACAATTCTTATTCATGCGCGACCCCACCCTTTGCTAAAATGACAATGATAGCCGTGTGCACTAAACGCGGTAAGGTACTCCTTTGAATAAGCTACATTTTGGTGTATAAACGAAGTTTCTAACATTGACGATCGTAAATCTACACCTCTGGGAAGGATCTGGTTCATTCTTCAGGTTTGTTGGCTGAAATCAAGACAATCAACTGGTGTGTGTGTGTATAAAAATTACTGTAACTTTATTATAGAGTTTTCAATTGCTTTGAAACTTGGAATATGACATCTCTATGAATAAATCTATAATATGAACCAAAAAAACAAAAACAAAATTTCAACCATTTTTGGGGTTTATTCCCCCCTTAAAACTGAGCTGAGCATTATAGATAGCTATATAGGTTTATCTGTACTGCATCGCAGCTATAATATAGCAAGGAATTATTTTAAATCTACATGCCAACCATCCATGGTCCAGGACAGTCCTGAGATTTTTTTTGCATTTTTCACAATTTAGACTAGGATTCCAGGACTATAAGCTGATTGAGGCACACTGCCAATCATTTGGCATCTAGTGATGCCAGCCACCTTGTTCATGTGGTCACTGACATTGTATTATGTTACTGTAGCATTAAAATTCACAATGCTTGAAAAATCATGAGGCTCAACCACCAGCAATAAAGGCAAAATAGAGTTTGCATTATCAGGACAATGTATTTATGATCCATTTCAAAGTAAATAACTAGTTTTAACTTATTTTAACCGAGCTGTACACTAGAGTCGTGTTTGCACAAGGCCTTAATCCAATCATCCAACTTGGTTTAGTCTTATCCGAGTTACATATATACTAATACAACACCAGATAATAATAGCTAACTATAAAAATAGGTGGAGTACAATCCTTTAGAGATCTTGAGTAAATAGCTACAGTGCAAGATGAATGAAAGTGCACAGGAAAGAACCACTAATGTACATAATGGCCAGGGAATGGAACAGAACCACAGTCAGTTGTCCAGATATTTGACCAAGCCAGGTTGGCATGGATGCCAAGAGTCCTGAAATTATAACGTTTTTTGGAATTGAAAAGCTCCAAAGCGTTTTGAGAATGGAACAGGAGAATTTTATCAGTACACTGCAGTTGAAGATTATTATCGTTGCTTTTACTTTGAAGCAATAGACTTGGCCATGTCAGCAATTCAAGATCGCTTTGATCAGCCAGGATATGCTGTTTACCAAAATCTTGAAGAATTGCTGCGATTATACTGCTGAGTTAAGTGAAGTTGTTTTATGGAGATGACTTCAATAAGAGTGAGCTTTCAACTCAACTTCAAGTTTTTAGTTCAAGTTTTAGCTCACGTGAGTCAGATGGAACTGTAACACTGAAAGATATCTTGACTTTTCTTCGCAATCTTTCTGATGGTCACGTGCCTTTTTTAAGCAGGTGTGCTGGGGTTGTCCCTCTAATCCTTGTCATGCCTGCTACGAATGCTGCAAGTGAAAGATCTTTTTCTTGCATGAAAAGAATAAAAACATACTTACGAAGCACTATGAAACAGGATAGACTTAATCATCTAATGATACTAAACATTTACAAAGAAGCTTTGGATCGCCTTGATCTAGTCACAATTGCAAATGAATTTGTGAAGAACAATGAGCACAGACTCCGAGTGTTCGGGAACTTGTGAACTTATTTCAGACTAGGTTTATTCCAGGTTTATTCCAGGTATATAATATATTATTTTCAATTACCATGCTATTTCTTTTCAAACAGGTGTGTGTATCCCCCTCCCCCACTTTGCCAGACCAATCCCAAAATGCTTCCTACCCCTCTGAGGCATTACTAAGCTTCTCTGTGTTGCTCATCATCCTCTAGGCATTATATACTAAGCTTCCCTGTTTCTTTAAGATTCACATCCGTTTCTCCATGCGTTTGGCTTTTTTCTGGAGATTTTGTAATCTATTCAAGCCATTGGTGGTAGCCTGCTTCTGTGGTAGCAGATGTATGTTTCCATTTGCAGCCGCCCTATGCTCTTGGTGATTACCAAGATGTAACCTGGACTCACTGTAAAGTTAAATTTTTCTAGCATCACAATCTTGAAGACTCAATTAGTCAGCAAGGAAATTGTCAAGACTTTTGGTGAAATCCTGATGGTCCTTCATTTTCTCAGTTATATACTTCAGCACATCTCATAATTATGTTTTGCATTTATGGCTTATCAAGCATCGGCCAATTCCTCTCCAAACTTTTTCAAAGTGCTCTCTGTGATATCTGTGATGGGCTTGGATGCACACTCAAAGAACTCACCTTAATGGTTTAGTGCCACCTCACGACTGTTTCAAGGTCATGCACGATTGGCAACATTAGAGCATCCCACTCTTTCACGTGTTATACTTGTGCAAAAGACATGCCCTACTAGAGATTCCGATCTAAAGTGATACCTCCAGCTATTTGTAAACATATAATGAAGAAAATGGGCACAACACATTGTGGAGGATCAGGAAAAATACCTGAGCAAGAAGATGATCCACTACCACTATCACTGCATAGGAGAAACATGGCTGACAGATCTCAGAAGACTTGTCAGCATGCATAAGATTTGGTTTGATCAACTGTTATGTGTGGAGCAATATAATTGTTGCTATATATAGGCCTACATTGTTCCAGGAACTTTCAAAGAAAGGCTCTCATAGGCTTACACTGAGTAACATCAAATATAAACGAGACAAAATAAAACTTTCAAAAAAGAAGCGAAACAAGAATTTAGTGTAGACCACAAGCATTTTAGGATGTTTAGCCAATATTACCGGTACACTGCTGTTCTTTTATTATTTATTATTATTGTTTGTATACTTATTATTGTTTGTATATTATATATATATACATGTATATAAATACATAAACAAATAATCTAAACTTTATTCAATTAATAATTATTATATATATATATATTTTATTAATCTGTATTATTTTTGGTGTCCATAAGAAAAGAAATGTTTGTGTGGTCAAATTCTGGTTTCATTTTTTTATATAAAAATAGTCAAGATAGTTGTTGTTCCCCCCCCCCCCTCGTTTTTAACAATTATTTTCCCCGCTTTGAACGATTTTTGTCGTGTGTGTATACATAATACGAGCAAGTGTGTGGGTTGGAAAAGGAAAGGCAAAATGTATTTCAACTCCCTGTTCATAGTGACCATTCATTTTGTAACCAAGGTTACAATGATGACCTTCCCAATAATCAACTTGAAATTGTACTGAGCATCTAGTCAAAATGTCGAGAGAGTCAAGTTGATTATTGAGAAGAATATTGTAATGTTATTATGTCAACTGAGAGTTCATTGAGAAGGTATGGTTGTCAGCAATGTATGATATAAATAGCCAATGTCAGATTACTTACAGAAAGTATATTACAATTGATTATAACAGGTCCTCAGTGTGTTGTAGTTCTAAGAGGAGACTGCACAGTCCTAGTTGCTGGGCCTGCTCAGTTCCGAAAAACTCCAGACACTGATGCATATACTTGCACCCGAACATCATCCATAATATCAACTACAAAATCACATGAAACACAGTCAATAAATACACACGACACACACATACACTGATATGATGATATACAGATATATTATACACAGATATACAGATATATTATACACAAGATATATAGATACGATGATATACAGATATATTATACACAGATATACAGATATATTATACACAAGATATATAGATACGATGATATACAGATATATTATACACAGATATATAGATATGATGATATACAGATATATTATACACAGATATATAGATATGATGATATACAGATATATTATACACAGATATATAGATACGATGATATACAGATATATTATACACAGATATATAGATATGATGATATACAGATATATTATACACAGATATACAGATATATTATACACAAGATATATAGATACGATGATATACAGATATATTATACACAGATATATAGATATGATGATATACAGATATATTATACACAGATATATAGATATGATGATATACAGATATATTATACACAGATATATAGATACGATGATATACAGATATATTATACACAGATATATAGATATGATGATATACAGATATATTATACACAGATATATAGATATGATAATATACACATACAGATATCTAGATAATATGATGATATACAGATATATTATACTATACACAGATATCTAGATATGATGATATACACACAGATGTATAGATATGATGATATACAGATATAATTATTATACCCAGATATATAGATATGATATACAGATATATTATACCCAGATATATAGATATGGATATATTATACACAGATATATAGATATGATATACAAATTATATTATACACAGATATCTAGATATGATGATATACAGATATATTATACACAGATATGATATACAGATATATTATACACAGATATGATATACAGATATATTATACACAGATATATAGATATATGATATATAGATATATTATACACAAATATATAGATATGATGATATACAGATATATTATACACATTATATACATATGATATATTATACACAGATATATAGATACGAGATATATTATACACATATTATATAGATATGATATACAGATATATATTATACACACATATATAGATATGATGATATACAGATATATTATACACAGATATAATTATAGATATGATATACAGATTCAGATAGTATAGATATGATATTATACACAGATATATATAATATATTTGATATTATACACACATACACAGATATGATATTAAGTGGCTCCCACTTGATACAACACCTGTTAATAGAATATGCCTTTTACTATCATAAAGTTTGAAGTCTCAAATCACTTCCTATACACATGTAGCATTAAAAATAAAACTACCATACCTTAATTGTCAGTTAAATGTCATAATTTTTGATGGGTAAATTGCGCACTTAATGTCATATTCTCCTTAAACGAGGTAAAACATAACGGAAGCTTCCAATTAGTACGTTGACGTGTACGACCACAACAATGTGTCAACTTACACCATAAACATATAACTTCTCAATACCTCTTTGAAGAGCTTCTCTTTGCTGGAGGGAGAGTGTCCCGATACTCCGAGTGACCGCGCTCTTCCGACAATGTGCTGCACCAGCTTCTCGCAGCACCTGTGCAGGACTGTACCAAGCTCCATGGAATCGGGCAACAGCAATAGAATTCCGCTCCAGTTTCTGACCGTAACTTTAGTGCTGAAGACAGCCGTGACTATGGACTTAACAAGGCTCACCATTTTCAGTATTTCCTCAAAGTGTCCACACATGCCCTACAACAAAACAGGCAGCACACAACAATGATCTTGTTCCTACAAAGAATTGTTTAGTCCTCCAATATTACCACTCTACTGTATTAATACATATACTAGTCTTGGTTCATATGCTGAATATAAATTAGGGAGCTGAAAATTATACATTATACAGCAATAAGAGCTGCCTCTAAAAATAAATAACTACAGGAGACCCTAAGGGGTCCTCACATCCGAAGAATGTACTACAGCCTCATCAATCCAAGCCAATCCAAGTATTTGTAATTGCACTGTAGTAAGTACCTACCCTAACAATCAGTAATACGCATGTCATTAGCACTAAATCAACATCACAGCTGCCAAACACACAGGGGCAGCTGCAAGTCTTATCAGCTTCTTTTCAAATTGCCTAACCTTCCTTTTGGGTGCTATTTGCCACTTTAGTTGTTGAGAGACAGCAAACATTAAAAAAAGCTGCCATTGCCCTCATTTATTGACTTATCCTAACAGGGTTGGGTCCCATAGGGTTTGGATATGTGCGGGTCTACTGTACATAAATAATATGTAAATACAGTGACAGTGATGAATAACAACAACAACAATAACAACAATAACATATATATATATATATATAGTACTAATAGAAGAGTATTGGGATGGCTAGTCCTACTATAGTTTAGTAGGACTAGCCATCCCAATACTTCTCTATTATTACTATTCAATAGCTCTGCTTTAACACAGCATTGAGCACTATTTGTAGCCTTCACCAGCAAACTACCTTCTAAGTATATATTAATATATATGTATATTAAAAAGCACATTCAAGTTGCACTGACATGCAATACCACATCTTAAGAGTTCAATCAAATTATCCTGACACATTTTCCCCCCAACCTCCCCCAAAATCCCCCAAAATCTGGCCGGAGCGAACCTATAGCTACACCTCCTAAGTTTTACAAAGCATTCCCACACACCCGCGGCGCATTTTCATAACACCTATCTACCTTGTCCTTACAGAATTAGAAAATACCAGATTGCTAGCAGGGAATACTGTAGAGCCTGAAACCTTGACGGGAATTAGCAACGGTAGCTAGTTACTTCAACCATCACATAAAAATAAAACAACACCTACCGTATCCATGAATAATATATTAAGTACTGCACGCCCACTTTCCAGTGGCAATTTTAACCTCGTAAAAAAGAGATAAGGCCGATGTCTCTGTTATTTATAACATCATGGTACACAGGATGTGACAGCCTCACGTACAACTATACCCATCCACCTCCTTGCTAGGGCTTATAAGATCCGACTACACACACTGTACAGTAACAATCAAGTTTTATAATGCCAATTGAGCAGTCCCTCAAGGAGGTCCACATCATTCAGTAACCAAGCTAAACCTGATGAGCGGAGGTAGATGACTTTGACCTTCCTTTCACTGCCAGTACACGTCTTGGTCATTATACCGAATCAACAAACAGGTTACCCCAAAATTGTCGTATATTATGACCATCAACATTTCCAGTCTAAGAGTCTTTTGGTTCTTTTAGATACAATAACAGGCCAATTGAATACTAACTTGTCTGCCAAAATGCAACACATAGCCATCGAACTGCAGCAGTGAGATGTTACCATGCACAGCAACCACATCCACTATCATAGAGAGCAAGCGAGTGCGATCGTAGCAGACATCATGGCTCGCAGAGGAGCTGGGACTGCTACTGTCAGTCATGCGGGAGTCACGTCCACTTTGAGAAGAGCAGGTTGAGTAATCCTGGACAAAGTAGGAGTGTGCATCCAGCAAAAAGGTCAAGCATTCTCTTAGCTTCTCCTTCATCTGCAACAACAAGCAGAATTTTATGAAATGTGGACTATGTGGCTCATGTCCACTGCTGGGATTGCCAGGATATTTGGGACTATCCCAGGATGTCTCTAGTGAGGGCAACTGACTGTACAGTATGGATGCTGGAATCACGGATAGGGGTATTCTATTATACAGCATAGATGTTGGAATCAAGGAATATTCTAGGGCTAAAACCAGACAAAGGCTAAGGATATTCTAGAGGGCTAGGAGTATTCTAGGGCTTAGAGCTAGGGTCAGGATAGGGTACTTAAGGCTAGAAACATCCTAAGTTAGTTCCAAACATCCTAGAACACAAGTGTTCTGGTATCCATGCTAAATAATCGGTCACTCTCACTAAGGATAGTCCCAAGGGAATCCTGGAACATCCTAGGAAAAGTTGCCAGGACAGGATGTGATGTTGGCGTTGCCGGAGAAATTCATATTGAACACATGCCAGTATTCACCTGCACTGTTCTTGTGCATTTAATGGAGAGCAGTATTCCATGGAGGCGTGACGCCTCATCCAGACAGAGGGTAACATAGCAGCACACAAGCCCGCACAAGTGGTCACATGACTTCGCCAATAACCGGTGACACACAGGTAAGCCAACTTTTGTCCACGACCTGCAATACAATGTCGACATTTATCATTAAGGTTCCATCACCAAATCATTATTTGTTCTTTAAGCAGCTTCTCTTAACACGGGGGGGGGGGGGGGGGGGGGAAGTTATATTTAAACTACACACACGTGCACGCGCACACACGTGCATGCACACACACATATATACACTGTAGTAGATGACTTGTACAAAGGAAAAGAAAAAGTAAGACATTAATGTAGACTAGGAATGTTTAGAGGACAGAATAATAAACACCAAAATTCATTCTTTCTTTTTTGACAATATATGTACATATACAATAAAGAGCTGTGCTAATCTGAACCCTAAATGATTAGCAATCAGCTCATTAGGGCTTGCCAGTTCCAAGGTTCTACCAAATAGGTTTGTACACACAGTACCACTCAAGCAGATGTTTCTGGTGTGTAGAAGTAAATTATATATTTCTATATAGGGCTTGATTAATTAAATGCACTCAGTTTAAAACCCAGCCTCAAAAGATGATTAGTTTATTGTAATACACTGTAGTAGTTACAAGTATACTATGTACATGCACACATGCAGTTACATGCACACATGTAGTTACATACACACATGTAGTGCTGTATAAATTATTACAAATGCAGTTTGAGTAATCTAAACAAATTCACCAATCTACACCCGTAGGTAGGCCTATATGGATTAGCAAGGTTGCACTGTATATATATATATATATACATATACATGTCCATACATGTACATGTCTTATATCTACATGCATGTATACTTAATACATGTCTTGTATGTCCATGCATGTGTCTTGTATGTGCATACATGTATACTTAATATGTACATACATGTACACTTAATACATGTCTTGTATGTACATGCATGCGTACTTAATACATGTCTTGTATGTACATGCATGTATACTTAATACATGTCTTGTATGTACATGCATGCATACTTAATACATGTCTTGTATGTATATTCATGTATACTTAATACATGTCTTGTATGTACATGCATGTACACTTAATACATATTATCAGGGGTGTATTTAGGGGGGGGCGGGGGGGGGGCATTCGCCCCCCCTTGTATCATTCTCGCCCCCCCCCCCTTGAAATTAGAGATTTTTTTAAAAATAATGTCAAGAAAGGTGTAATACAAGAAAGGTGTAATAAGCTTATGATATCAGGTTCAAATGATAGGAATGTCAAACTGAGGTTCTTCTTGGTTTTCTCTGCCATAAGTCCACAATCTCTTCAAGGTCGCTCTCAGAGAGTACTTCTGGTGCCTCTATAGCAATCCTCATAAGGTGAGAAAGGCTGCAGTCACTTAGAGAATTACGCAAACGAGTCTTGATCATCTTCATCTGTGAGAAGCTTCTCTCCACAGAAGCAGTAGAAACTGGAATCGATAAGCAGATGGAGGCAATCTTGTGCAAATTGGGAAACATGGCCTTGAGCATGTCGTTTGAAACAAGTTCTTTCAGCTGTGATGCAGTAGTATCCCGTGGTTGCTTGACTAACAGCTGGCGGAATGTTTTCCACTCTGTAAGTATTTCAGTGGAAATCATGGCTGTCTTCACTGTTTCTTCTCCATCCAATGTTTCTGCATCTCTATCTTCTCCGTAGTGAGCAATCAGTTTCTCAACAGACGTGTCTCCATAAGTGGGAAAAGATACTGAATCTGGTTTTGGAACTTTCCGTGGATCGAATATAGACAATGCTGATACAACAGCGTTGGATGAAGAAAATCGGCTTGTTATGTTGGCCTTTAAATCAGCAACAAAAGGCTTACCAACAACATTCTGGAACGAAAGTATTTTATCAGCGTCAATAGACACCTTTGTAGATGACTTCAAGTCTTCAACGTTTTCAAGAAGCTCCAACACCCAGTTCGCTCCAGGCAAAACTGCATCATCCAAGGATTTAACAGTAGCATCAACAAGGAATGATATCAACGAGAGGTCAAGCTGCTCTGCCTGAAGTGCTTTGCTGAGCTTGGCTACTTGTGGTAGAGTGAAATCAAGCAAATATATAGCTGCAATCGTAGACAATTTGCAGAGGGCACCATGGATTCCAAGAGCTTCTGGCTCGTGGGACGTCTCGTAGATGTTCCCAATGGTGATTACAATTGCAGAATAACTTGCTTTGACAGCTTTGACACACCTTTCATGTGCCAGCCAGCGTGTGTCAGATGGCTTGATCACTTTCATTTCTGGAAGTTCAAGAACGTGCTGTACCTCCTTCAGACACTCTGCTCGCTTGGGGGAATTGCGAAAATGCTTCCAAAGAGTAGTCAATGTTCTGTAAACATGAGCAATTCCAGGAGTTTTATTGGCAGCTTGCACACAAGCCAACTGCAGTAAGTGACAGTGGCAGTGTATAAACAGAGCGTGAGGAGTATGTTTCTTGATACGTGCCTGAACCCCGGTCTTTCGTCCAGAAAAAGTTGCAGCTCCATCAAATCCCAATCCAACTATTCTTCCGACTTGTAGACCTTTCTTCTTTAAACAATCGATGAGATTAGAATAGATGGTCTCTGCATCAGCCTTCTTCAATGGAATAAGCTCCAGAAAGCACTCTACTGGTACACCATCTTCTTCCCAGCGGCAAAACACAGACAATTCTTCTACGTTGGTGACATCTGTGCACTCATCTGCCATGAGGCTGTACATAGGTGCCTTTTGAAGTCGCTTCAGAATCGACTCCTCCACCCATGTCCCCAATGATTCGATGAATTCAACCACAGCCACTCTTGATGTGTACACAGCATTTCTTGGTGCAGTTTCTAAGAATTGCTTCAAATGTTGGCTGCCACATCGAACCACCACGTCAACCAGCTTCTCAAATTTTGTCGAATGTGCAACTTGTTCTTTCGTAAGAAAATGAGTGAGTAGAATCAGGCACTTCACTGCAGCTCTGTTCTGAGCTCTTTTGCGAGCTAAAACATTCTGGAGTTGCTGTACAACTGTTCCACCTTTGGCTGCTCCTTTAGCTGCAAAAAGAGCTTGAGTTGCATGGATATGGAAGTCACTTCTCGCATGAGCTTTCATTTTTTCAACAGCTTTCTTCCAATTTCTGCAAGGTTGTGTGACCCACACTCCTCCAGTACGCTGCAGACCAGATTGCTTGCAAACCTTGCAAAAGGCACCATCGCTATCCTCGTCATAATAGAGCCAACTGAAATCTTTCTCCCAGCTCTTAGAGTATTTTCTCTTCGTGGATACAGAAGAGCGGTGTTTGTTTTGCTTGCTTTTCTTTGAAGGTGGAGGACTAAGGCTAGGACTAGATGCCTCGACATGCTCAGAGCTATCTGTTCTGCTATCTTCGCTATCGCTGCTATTAGCATGAGAAGAGGCTTGAGAAGTACTTGCAAAGTATGAGCGAATATCCATATTAATATGAAGAGAAATCAGCTAGTAAGGTTTCTTTTATAGAGACTTTAAGACCATGACATAATGGACTGAGTTAAAAATACTGAGAGAGAGTGGGAAAGAAGGAGGGAACTGAAGAAGTGACAAACCTACAAAGGAGAACACGTGGTGGTGTGTGATGACTTTAAGACCATGACATAATGGACTGAGTTAAAAATACTGAGAGAGAGTGGGAAAGAAGGAGGGAACTGAAGAAGTGACAAACCTACAAAGGAGAACACGTGGTGGCGTGTGATGACATCATGTCTAAGATTAGACTTGAAGACCATGACATAATGGACTGAGTTAAAAATACTGAGAGAGAGGGAGTGGGAAAGAAGGAGTAACAAAAGAAGTGACAAACCAACAAAGGAGAGCACGTGGTGGTGTGTGATGTCATCGTGTCATGACACATGCTCTCCTTTTTCCAAGCAGCTACAATATCATGAGAAATATATACAGTCTAGCCATAGTTCGGTATAGCATAATGCCATTGGTAGTCAGTCAAAATAGCTATCCTCAGACATTGTAAAAGCAAAAAAAAATATGGGGGGATCTTCCCCCCAGACCCCCCTTTTACGACTTATGAACATGTTAAGAAAATATTAACAAAAATTAGGGCACCAAGTGACCAACCATTTCCACCCCCCCCCCCTAGAGAACTAGAGAAAAATTGTGTATGAAACCTGTTGTCCATGATTTTGTAAGAAAATGCATGGAATGCAACATAATTCGATTTCACAAAAGCCCACCTCCATTATACGAGTGACAAGTGACTATATCTAATCTATATATGCTGATTGCCGTAGCATGCAACTTCAGCAAATATTTAAGATGGAATGTTGTACTAAAGATTTTAGAAAAAGTGCATGCCATCATAAGTAGCAGCTATATATACAGTTAGTACTGCAAAAATACCTGTGGGTAAAACACTTTCGTACTCCACGCGGAAGCCCAGGGTGCACGTCCCCTTTCCGCACCATCCAGGCTCTCCGCCCCCCCTTATTTTCCATATCTCAAGTTCGCCCCCCCTTGGCAAAATTTCTGTATACAACCCTGTTAATTATGTCTTGTATTTTTGTTTGTAATGTTTTGTTTCTCTGTATTATAATTGAGCATCCTCATCAGTTGCTCAGCAACTAACCCGTCATACCAGAAGTTATCCTTTACCATGTTTATTACTAAAGCACACGCAAACAAATATATTTACGCACACACACATGGATCAGAATATTTAACTTGGAAGCTCTGTGCCATTAGCTAGTGTCACAAGAGTAAGCTTATCAATAAACCAACTGACCGTTCACTGTTTTTGCAGTGGTTATTTGCAGCAGTACTGAAGCAGCTCAGCTAGGCTCAGTATTGCACAAGCACATGTATTTTCTGCTGACAATCTTTCATGCCTTGATGAATGGATAGTAAATTATCGTCATTGGGAAATTTGGAGTCTACTGAAACTGTTATGAACAAACCTAATTACATATGACAAAGGATATGATAGAAGACATACATACAAAAGGTGTCTATATACTTTAAATGGTAAAACATGTTAATTTTTAAAAAATTGCATTTTCTAAGAACTCTAACTTTCCCCCCATACATCCTATGGATGTAACTTTATTAGCAAAGGTTTTTATGAGGTTCAAAATGATGTATAATGTGAGGGGCGGGTACATGATTGGGTGAATGAGGTTTAGAATGATGTATAATGTGAGGGGCAGGTACATGATTGGGTGAATGAGGTTTAGAATGATGTATAATGTGAGGGGCTGGTACATGATTGGGTGAATGAGGTTTAGAATGATGTATAATGTGGGGGGCAGGAACATGATTGGGTGAATGAGGTTTAGAATGATGCATAATGTGAGGGGCTGGTACATGATTGGGTGAATGAGGTTTAGAATGATGTATAATGTGAGGGGCTGGTGCATGATTGGGTGAATGAGGTTTAGAATGATGTATAATGTGAGGGGCAGGAACATGATTGGGTGAATGAGGTTTAGAAGGATGTATAATGTGAGGGGCTGGTGCATGATTGGGTGAATGAGGTTTAGAATGATGTATAATGTGAGGGGCAGGAACATGATTGGGTGAATGAGGTTTAGTATGATGTATAATGTGAGGGGCTAGTACATGATTGGGAGAATGAGGTTTATAATGATGTATAATGTGAGGGGCTGGTGCATGATTGGGTGAATGAGGTTTAGAATGATGTATAACGTGAGGGACAGGTACATGATTGGGTGAATGAGGTTTAGAATGATGTATAATGTGAGGGGCTGGTACATGATTGGGTGAATGAGGTTTAGAATGATGTATAATGTGAGGGGCAGGTACATGATTGGGTGAATGAGGTTTAGAATGATGTATAATGTGAGGGGCTGGTATTTGATTGGGAGAATGAGGTTTAGAATGATGTATAATGTGAGGGGCTGGTACATGATTGGGTGAATGAGGTTTAGAATGATGTATAATGTGAGGGGCTGGTACATGATTGGGTGAATGAGGTTTAGAATGATGTATAATGTGAGGGGCTGGTACATGATTGGGTGAGAGGTTTAGAATGATGTATAATGTGAGGGGCAGGTACATGATTGGGTGAATGAGGTTTAGAATGATGTATAATGTGAGGGGCTGGTATTTGATTGGGAGAATGAGGTTTAGAATGATGTATAATGTGAGGGGCAGGTACATGATTGGGTGAATGAGGTTTAGAATGATGTATAATGTGAGGGGCTGGTACATGATTGGGTGAATGAGGTTTAGAATGATGTATAATGTGAGGGGCAGGTACATGATTGGGTGAATGAGGTTTAGAATGATGTATAATGTGAGGGGCTGGTACATGATTGGGTGAATGAGGTTTAGAATGATGTATAATGTGAGGGGCTGGTACATGATTGGGTGAATGAGGTTTAGAATGATGTATAATGTGAGGGGCAGGAACATGATTAGGTGAATGAGGTTTAGAATGATGTATAATGTGGGGGGCAGGTACATGATTGGGTGAATGAGGTTTAGAATGATGTATAATGTGAGGGGCAGGAACATGATTGGGTGAATGAGGTTTAGAATGATGTATAATGTGAGGGACAGGTGCATGATTGGGTGAATGAGGTTTAGAATGATGTATAATGTGAGGGACAGGTACATGATTGGGTGAATGAGGTTTAGAATGATGTATAATGTGGGGGGCTGGTACATGATTGGGTGAATGAGGTTTAGAATGATGTATAATGTGAGGGGCAGGTACATGATTGGGTGAATGAGGTTTAGAATGATGTATAATGTGAGGGGCAGGTACATGATTGGGTGAATGAGGTTTAGAATGATAACTGATCCCTAAGTGGTATACATAACATGAATGTTGACTAATGACTATTAGAAGAGTCACTCTCTTTGAAGTCTTGTAACGTCCCTATATCTTGTTATTTGAAAGTCTATTTGAAAGTTTAGATGTTTAGAGGAAAGAAACTGCCTCTTTTTAAATTTATAAAATAAATGTAAAAATTGATAGCTCTTGCTGCTAAGATTTTTTTAAAAACTTTGTAGTTACCCCCCCTCCCTCCCACCAGCGAGGATAACTCTGTCAATCTTAACATGTTATCTATGCATGTAATAGAAAAAGCCTTTCTTTGTTCATATCTAAACTTTGGACTGCAGCAACATAAGTGATGTTCCATGACTTTAAAGAGGGCCACCTCTTCCAAGAGTCCCAGTAAGCACATTAGAAAATTGATATTTGATAACACCAGTTATATACCTCTTCAGTTGTAGTTATATTGTATAACAAGGTGAGCAAACCCTCTTGATGTTCTGATTCTGGAGAGAGCTTTGTTGCAAGTCAATTTGAACGACCTCAACTATACTACACCCTCAACTATACCTTAACTATCCACCCACTCATATTATTATTTTTAATGCTCATAAAAAGCTTTCTATTTTGGTGACAAAATTATATCCATAGAATGCATGGCAAAAGTCATAGGTCTTAGAACCCTCTCTCCTCTATCGACTCAGTTATCTATCCTGTGTATGCCATAGATACCGGATTTTCCATCCAACCCCAGAGAGGACTCTTAGTATTGACATTGCTCTAGTCATTGTCCTATCCCTAGCATAGCTGAAGGCCTATAAAGTATTGTTAGATCGCATTTCTCTAGCCATTGTCCTGTCCGTCTGAAGTCTAATATACAGTAACTGATCTGTACAGTATTGATGTCATCACGATTTTATAGTGCTTGGATTATAATATGGGGAAGTAGCCAAGAATTGCATGGATTTATTTATAGGTACTTTGCAGATTCGTAACTGGTGCAAGGTTGAACAACTGATGCACTACAATATTATGTGGGTAGCAAACTCTGAAATGGAATATGTATGTGGAAGTTTGGATGTGGGAGGTGCCTGTGGAAGTATGGATGTGGGAGGAGTTTTGTTAAGAGTACTTGAGGGAACTTCCCTTGAAGATGGCAAACACACTACACTAAGAACAAGATCATCAACTTGAAATTGTATTTTCTCGACGTTTCAACTAGATGCTCTAGCCTTCATCTTCTGCAGGAGAGTATGAAAGGGAAGACCATGCAGAAGCTGACAAAGAACTTACTATAGCTTTCATTCTTGACACTGCGCGGTGTATGGTTTCCCTGGAAGAGAGCAGAGAAGAGAGCTACTGAAGGAGTTAGGCAAGGCTATAGCTGGAGTCAAACGTAAGAGAACCCTACTTTCTATCAAGAAGAAAATAGAGGTGCTACAGAAGCTGAAGAGTCAGAATGCTTGGCAGTTGGCCAGGGAGTACCCATGTTGGAATTACTAGCTACTGTTTGTGACCTCAAGTTGAACGAAGACAAGATCCGTTTTTGTCTCAATGATGTCACAGGTATCTCACGACATTTTAACTATGTACAGATGTATTGAGGGGTTTTAATTAAATTCATCTATCTTATGAATATTATAATGAACATCGGTTATCCATAAATTCGGTTATCCATAAGGTAGCCTTACGGATAGCAGAGGTTTTACTACATATATAGATACTACACACACACACAACAGAGGTTTTACTACATATATATATACTACACACACACACATGTATACATACACACACACATACTTACACCACACGTAAGTGTTAATGGTGTTTTTAGGGGGAGGAGAGGCTTTGGCCACACCCACCCCTTGGAAAGGTTTTCCTCTCCTTGAAAAATTAACAGCAACGTTTGCAAGCACAAAAGGTACCAAGTGCTGATTGCGACTTGGCACAATCCAGTGGACTGTGCTAGGGTGTTGGATTAGCTACTCTGCATGCCATGTATGTGACCATTCTGGCCTCCCAATCCCCCTCCCCCTTGACCACATTGCTGAAGAAACACTGGGAGTTGTAATTTTGCATGCATGATTGGATACCAACCTTCAATATTTCCCACAATCCATCCCCTCGATGTTAATCAACTTTTAGGACCATAGAGACGGACAGGAACACATTTTTTTAAAACTATTATATATAATATTGAGGGATATTCTCGAGGTGGTTTGATATCAATTAAGAGCAGAAGGCTTGCTTAAACTATATGCTGTGTATTCTGCAATTATTAACCCCTGTAAATTCTTCCATGGGACACAATCTACAAATACTCAACCACTACGTACTCTGCAACTATTAACCCCTGTGAATTCTTCTGTGGGACGCAATCTACGAACTTAACCACTCAAAAACATCTCTCTGCATGGTAAACTCTATACTTACTGGGCATGAGAAGAAATGATGGCGCCCCAATGCCTATGCTTCACATCAAACTCTTCTCTGATGTGCTTCAGCGAGGCGTAGAGATCAGCATGTCCAGAGGGCTCTTTCTTCCTCGCACACTTGGAAAAGCAGGTTGCCACTTCCATCTCCCCACACACCTGCACATACTCCGTCAGGATCTCCAACTTCTTTTCCAGCTTCCTGTAGAGTGGGAGGCTCTCCTGCAAGTGAGTTGAAATCACTCTTTCTTCAAACCATAATGGATAACTGGTCTATGTCCTAATGGTAAGATACCGCCCACCAGTTGTAACCACAGAGCCTCAGTCTCAAAAGGTTTTAAAAACCACAACTCCGGCTCAGACTGAGTCAATTTTTTATAACTAGAATAACCTGCTAGAATAACCTGTTTTTATAGCCTGTTTAGCGAGACTAGAACTGTTTTTTTCATCGTAATAATGCTGCACTGAATTAAGAAAGAGTCACATCGGGCTAGCCTACCACAAAACTCACAGCAAAGAAATCTATCCAGGAGCACTTCATTTTTCAAAGGCAAAGAGATTCAGAGTGTTTTCCATTAGGCCTAGGTACCCTGCAGCCAGGCTGAGCAAGAAGTGTCTGTCAGCCTGGCTGAGCAAGAAGTGTCTGTAGCCTGGCTGAGCAAGCAGTGTCTGTGCAGCCAGGCTGAGCAAGAAGTATCTGTCAGCCTGGCTGAGCAAGAAGTGTCTGTGCAGCCAGGCTGAGCAAGAAGTATCTGTCAGCCTGGCTGAGCAAGAAGTGTCTGTGCAGCCAGGCTGAGCAAGAAGTATCTGTCAGCCTGGCTGAGCAAGAAGTATCTGTCAGCCTGGCTGAGCAAGAAGTGTCTGTGTCTGTGAGCCTGGCTGAGCAAGAAGTGTCTGTGAGCCTGGCTGAGCAAGAAGTGTCTGTGAGCCTGGCTGAGCAAGAAGTGTCTGTGAGCCTGGCTAAGCAAGAAGTGTCTGTGCAGTCAGGCTGAGCAAGAAGTGTCTGTGAGCCAGGCTAAGCAAGAAGTGTCTGTGAGCCTGGCTGAGCAAGAAGTGTCTGTGAGCCTGGCTAAGCAAGAAATGTCTGTGCAGTCAGGCTGAGCAAGAAGTGTCTTTGCAGCCTGGCTGAGCAAGAAGTGTCTGTGCAGCCTGGCTGAGCAAGAAGTGTCTGTCAGCCTGGCTGAGCAAGAAGTGTCTGTCAGCCTGGCTGAGCAAGAAGTGTCTGTCAGCCTGGCTGAGCAAGAAGTGTCTATGCAGTCAGGCTGAACAAGAAGTGTCTGTCAGCCTGGCTGAGCAAGAAGTGTTTGTGCAGCTGCTGAGCAAGAAGAAGCTTCCAGAAACAGGCCCCTGAAGACTGTTGCAATCAACAGTTGTGACTGTTGGCCATTTTTTCAAAATGGTTCTCGCATTGGATCTTGTGCATTAGTACCACCGTTCCACTTGTAACTACCATGCCAATAGTAATCAGAAGTAGACCAAAATGATTAGTAACCTTGGTTCTTAATAGAGAAATATAAGGTATATATGTCATGCCCAGTCATCGGGTCTGCACCTTGTGCTTATCTTTGGACACTTTAGCCTCCCTAGGCCACACACTAGCTGCCCCTAGCCAGTTCTAACTAACATGCAGATTTTTTAAAATTTATGTGTGTGCATGTGCATGAGCGTGTGTGCATGAGTGTGTGTGTGTGTGTGTATTTCCATGTGTGTGCATGTCTGTGTGTGTGTGTATGTTTGACTATTTTTACGAATCCAGTAATTTTGAAATCTGGATAAAAAATATATCATTAGTTCTAAGCCATCCATGCATCTGTTCTTAGCTAGGGTTAGGACTAAGGTTTAAGGTAAGCCCACGCCCAAAGCCAGGGTGAAGTACCTCTAGATAGCGCAGGTCAAATATAGATTATAAAGAAAGTAATTTGGAATTATTTCAAGTTTCAAGAGAAAAAAAACTCATGTTATTTTATTTTCGAAACGGTTCTTAAATATTTTACCTGTGCACTACGTGGTTCAGTGAGAGGCGATGCCGGTGTATAGCTAGACATTATGGGAGGAGCTGGAAGCTTTGAGTACGAGAGGCCTTGCTGTGGGAGTGGCTACATGCTTACAGAGCTACTAATGTGTGAAAGAGAACCTGCAGTGGATATGCAGTGACTGTAATGAAGTTCAACTTCTCTGTTGGATAGAGTGATGGCCTCAGATGGTTAGACTCTAGAGGCTGATAAGGATCCCTCAGGACCAGGGAGTCCATCCCTTGGCATCAAAGACTTGCAAAGAGACATCATCAAAGGTGATAGTCTGCACAGACATATGCAGTGGTATTATTTTATGTTCGTTTTGAATTATTTCCCCGTTAATATTCAACTTTTCATTTTATTTTCGATATTTTCGAATAATGGTTAAGGAACCAATATATCAACATTGAAATTTAGCCAAATTTCGGCAATAATAAAAAATTAAAATACTTCTATTAGTAATGCCCTAGGCTTTGTAGACCTACCACCAGTCTGGAAAAACAATACCATGGTTACAAAATATCTTGTCAAGTTGTTTTGGGCCACTACCATATTAGTGAACACCAGTAAAAGAATTGGCATCTATATTATATATATGTTAGCGGAGGGATTTAGTACAACTAAACACTAACTAGATTAGAGTATAAGCTCAACACAGTACACCTAAAACTAACCACAGAGTAAGAAACTGAACACAAGGAACAGCACTATTGTATAATGATAAAATATTGACAGCACACATGGTGAAAAGAGAGCTATATTTCTAAGCACACAAGAGGGATTTTTTAAAAATATACCCTCATCTCCTTATTCCCGCCAGGGAACCATAGTGATCCAGCTTGCAAGAGCTCAACCACTTCAGCTATTCCTTGCAATGTAGAGGGCAGGCACACATCCAGGCTTGCCAGAGCAGCCTTCAACTCTTTCTTATTCTCCTCTGCCAGAGAGAGGAACTCCGCCATAGGAATCCTTCTGCTATGAGCTTGGATCTCAGCCCACTGTATCGACTGCAACGCAGAAATATATGACGGCAATGACATAAAACACACACACACACACACACAACACCAACAACAAATACACACACGCACCCATAGTGGATATACACAGAAATACACACACACATACATGGTGGATATATACACAGAAATACACACACACATACATGTACATGGTGGGTATACATAGAAATACACATGCACACACAAAGTGGATATACACAGAAATACACATGCACACAGTGGGTATACACAGAAATACACATTCACACACATAGTGGATATATACACAGAAATATACACACACATACATGTACATGGTGGATATACACAGAAATACACATGCACACACAAAGTGGATATACACAGAAATACACACACACACATAGCGGATATACACAGAAATACACACACACACATAGTGGATATACACAGAAATACACATGCACACACAGTGGATATACACAGAAATACACACACACATCAAGGTAAAAATGTCTTTATACTTTATATCAACTATACCAGATTCTCAGCGACTATCAGTTAACATACTAAATTGACAAAGACTGTCACTTCAATTTTACTCTCTCGACATTTCAACTAGATGCTCTAGCCTTCATCAGCTACATAGTTGAAATGTCAAGACAGTAAAATTCAAGTGAAAAAAAACAAGGGGAAAAAATGGAAACAAGCGGGTACCCATGTAGACTACAACAAGTTTTAAACAAGTTTGACGAGACTTTACTGATACAATAAACCAGGTAAAGGGTCACCAACTGGTTGTGGTCTATGAATGCACTCGTGTTTTACCAGTCGTTAAATATATTTAGTGATATACGTTGAGTGAGCGAAATGACCTTCTCAATAATCAACTTGAAATTTACTCTCAACGTTTTGCTCTAGCCTTTTGTAATTTAATTATATCAACTGAGAGTTCGTAGAGAGCAAATTTAAATTGATATCAAGAAAGTCTCTTTTTAAACAATAAATACATTTCTGTCGTGTTTATAAGTATCTTTTGTTTGCTTGTTGTCTTACAGTTCAACATTGCGGAAAACTAAACTGCAGAGATAATCATTAAAAACTTTATCAACTACTCATTTTTAATTGCCATATACGCTACACAAGTAGCACGTACCGTACCTTGTTACTTTGTCATTAAGCGCCAGCCGCCAGCCATGGATAAGCTACAGCCTCCTTCAAGAACTTAGCACAGGAGAACTCCAGAACTAACCAAACGTAGCAGATGTTATTCTATGTTATATGCTACATTTTATTGCTCTAATTACCACACACATTATTTGTGTAGTCACTTGCTTCTGCTTATGTTTTAGTTTGAAGATGAATCAGTCTATTACCTTGTTTCAAGTGCCACATGAGCCAGCTTTACCGTGACAACCACCATTACCCTCAACTTCTTACCCATTGACAACCGCTGCTACCCTCAACTTCTTAACCTGTTGACAACCACCACTACCGTCAGCTTCTTAACCTGTTGACAACCACTGCTACCTCAACTTAGTAACCCCTTGACAACCACTGCTACCCTCAGCTTCTTAACCTGTTGACAACCACTGCTACCTCAACTTAGTAACCCCTTGACAACCACTGCTACCTCAACTTAGTAACCCCTTAACAACCACTGCTACCCTCAACTTCTTAACCTGTTGACAACCACTGCTACCCTCAACTTAGTAACCCCTTGACAACCACTGCTACCCTCAACTTCTTAACCTGTTGACAACCACTGCTACCTCAACTTAGTAACCCCTTGACAACCACTGCTACCCTCAACTTCTTAACCTGTTGACAACCACTGCTACCCTCAACTTAGTAACCCATTGACAACCACTGCTACCCTCAACTTAGTAACCCCTTGACAACCACTGCTACCCTCAACTTCTTAACCTGTTGACAACCACTGCTACCCTCAACTTAGTAACCCCTTGACAACCACTGCTACCCTCAACTTCTTAACCTGTTGACAACCACTGCTACCTCAACTTAGTAACCCCTTGACAACCACTGCTACCCTCAACTTCTTAACCTGTTGACAACCACTGCTACCCTCAACTTAGTAACCCATTGACAACCACTGCTACCCTCAACTTAGTAACCCCTTGACAACCACTGCTACCCTCAACTTCTTAACCTGTTGACAACCACTGCTACCCTCAACTTAGTAACCCATTGACAACCACCATTACCCTCAACTTCTTAACCTGTTGATAACCACTGCTACCTTCAACTTCGTAACCCGTTGACAACCACCATTACCCTCAACTTCTTAACCCGTTGACAACCACCGCTACCATCAACTTCTTAACCCGTTGACAACCACCGCTACCATCAACTTCTTAACCTGTTGACAACCATCATTACCCTCGACTTCTTAACCACAATCAAGTAACGGAAGATTCGTGGACGTGCATCAGATGATTGGGAGTCTTCTGGTACTCCAGTATATATATGATTATACGCAAGTTATGCGAGGGAGGAAATGATGGATACATAGGCACAGGATAGATAGATTTCAATGTTATTTTCACACTTTCCATGATCTTTTAGGTCTGCCAGTTTACTACCTTAAAAGAAGGATACAGGGCACAGTGGGAATCCCTAATAACAGCCAAAACTTGGGCACCTACTAAGGAGCTGCCAATGAGAGTTTTAGATAAGATGCTTACTTCAGGGGGAGGGTGTGGGCGAGGGGGTTCCCATCCATCATTTAAAAAAGTGGTCAAACCAATATATGGAGTGTGTACTAGCACGCTCCCTGATATATGCACATAAGAGACATTCTATGAGCTACGACAACAGTTATGATCATCTCTATAATTTATAATTGGCCTGCATCATCTGAAACCACAGGTATATATATATATATTATTACAGTAGACCCTCACTAATCCGAATAGCCTGGGGATCTGAGTAGTTCGGATTAGTGAAATTTTCGGATTAGTGAAATTTATGAATATCATTATATTGAACTCTGAATTTGTATATTTTTTGCAGGTGTGGGTTGAATACTGGGTGGTGGGAGTACAAGTAATTTTTAATCATTATGATCCCTTCCCTTCCTCATTCTATTAGCAGATCTCCGGAATCCCATCTGAGTCTTCTTCCTTTTGCATCCTCACAACTCGCTGCCCTTCTTCTTTATGTCTGAGATAGTTGAGACTCCAACTCTATACTGTTCAATAGTAACTTGTAGCTTTTCTTTCCGAGCTGGTCCAGGATCTCGACCTTCTTCTCGATGGTAAGGCTCTTGTGTGCTCTTTTCTTCTCCATATCACTGCAGCTGCATCGTATGACAGGCTCGTGGTAGGTTCGAAGTTCAATAATGGCACGCGTTTTTGTTGTTGTTGTTTTTAAGTTCGGATTAGCGAGGTTTCGGATTAACGGGGTCCGGATTAGCGAGGGTCTACTGTACTAGTTTACAATAATTAAGTACCCTACTGGGCATGTGCAGATTATTATTTTTTTGGGCGAACAATATCCTCTGAAATTAACAACCACCACATGTATGTGTACACATGAAATTGACAACACCCACATGTGTACGCATGATATTAACAACTACGATATTAACAACCACATGTGTATGCACACGCTCATGTAGTTAACAGCCAAGCATTTCACAGCACCAGGGGGTTGGTTGAGACATGAGAACTGAAATTAGCAACAACAAAAAATTCATGTGACAGTACACTGCAACCTGAAGAGAGATGAGCAATTAGTTCATTAATAATTATAGTACTGTAGTTCCAAGTTGAATAGGTTTGTACACAAAGTACCAACCCAAGCAGCTGCTTGTGGTGTGTATACAAGTTTTGTGTGTGTGCAAGTAAATCACTACAGTGCACATCTGTTTTAAAATCCCATACCATACTGTTGGCAAAGAACTGACTCACCACCATTACTAAGGTATATATTTCTCTGTTTAGTTTATTTGTAGTTACATGCACGCATGTAGTTACATGCCGTGTAGTTACATGCACACATGTAGTGCGGTATAAATTATTACAACTATATATAGTACAAATTATACACCGAGTAATACAAACAATTCACCAATCAGAACATCCTAGGTACAGGCCTATATGGAGGTTGCAAAACTAACCAATAGGCTTATACTTCAAACACTTAAAGGTTTGCTGAAAGCAGTGTAATCCACACTTGTTCCAGGTATTCTGATTTCAAAATGGACTTTGGGTGTATATAAACCCCCCCCCCCGTGCCATATGAACCACTGGTAACAATCAATAAAACAGTAGGTACCTTAGCATCCAAACTCCTCCCATCAATATGATGAGAACCTCCTCCTCCTTCCACAGACCCTCCATCATCTCCACCAGCTGCCTTGCTCCGGATGCGCCTTCTCAAGCGAGACTGCAGCTGGTTGAGGATGTCTCTAGAGTGATCCACACTTCCACTTGGGATTGGTGGCGGTAGAGCAAGGGGAGTGGCTATGCTGTGACTTGTGAGGGAAGAAGGGGGAGGAGGAAGTGGAGGAGCTACAGGAATTAATGGAGGCGGTGGAGGCACTGGAATGGAAGAAGATGCCGCTGTCAGGAGGAAAAATAACAAATAAAATCCACAATAATATTATCAGATAATCTCTCGGAGCCGTGGTTGCTAATCTCTCGTTCACACGGATACACACATACTAATACTGTACCTTCACTAGTAGTGCCTCCCTCGGCTATTACTGATGAGGTTATCACTGTTATGTTCCAGTTTAAAGGGCTATTCGACAGCTAAAAAGTGACTGATGTTCATGAATACCACTTTTTAGGAAATTTTTCTCTCACATTAACCTTTTTCTCTCACGTTAAATCCTCAACTCCTTTAAGACAGGTAATTAAAATAATGCAACCCACACATGCGCCTGAATAATTTTTTAAAGTCACGCGACAAAGTCATGTGACAATGTAACAGCAAGTGTCAAGAAGGCAGGCTCTCTGGCCAGATCCTTTACCAGTTGCTAAGCTCGTAATAGGGGCTGGTCAGTCTTGGCTGGGTTTTCGTTCCGATGAAATGCAGCTGTCAGGTGACAGAGGCATTATCAGATATCCAAGAGACTGTCGATAGCCTGCCACCCATAAATAAATCATAAAATGAGCAATCAAATGATGGAGTAGGTTGGAAGAGCTACCAGGGAGATACAGGGCTTGATAAAGCTAGCACTGGTGCCTGTGCAGCCTTTCTCAGCTGATGTGCTATCAAACAGCAGTATCAGTCAGAAAGACTGCCAAAGATGGAACTTAATAGTGGTCTTTAAAAAAAATGTCTCCAACACCCCCTCAAGCAGGAACTTGCACAATAACAACAATCACTCATCCAATAGTAACTGCAGGACAATTGGACAGAAATAATTAGCCGAAGGTTCCTTATAGAGAACTACAGTGGGGGGGGGGGGAGGGGAATTCAAATGTTGCTGCTCCACCGGGTCCCACCACACCCAACTCCCCTCTCCATTCCCTTCTCCACTCTGTGCTTCCATTGTAAATAAATTTTACCAAACCTTATTATTAATAATCGTGTTAAAATAAAAATCCTACCATGCAGTCGAGGGCTCTTTCGTAACATGATAGCACTAACTGGCATGTTCGTAAGATCGGGACTATTAACATCGTTTCCTTGAAAAGTTCGGCACTTGATTTTTGAACGGAAACCAAAACTTGGAATTTGACCCAGCGGGGCATCCAATATGGAATTGAGGCCATCGTGGTCAGATGTAGAATTTTGTTGAATATGTGAAGATTTCCATTTTATTCGCTTTTTTCTGGAATTCTTTAGTTCAAGACCAGATGATACAGAAGACGATGCACCTGATTGGCTCGAGGATAATTTCAAGGGAGGCGAAGGAACTGATGTGGACTTCACTGGAGAGACGCCTGCCAATTGTGAACTGGAGTTGAACGATGCTTCTTCGACAGGTTCAAATTCTAGAATCTGACTGAGGCCATCGCTGGATAGGTGGACAATTATGAACAACAAGGCAAGACAACAAACTTTATTAAAATAAATAAAACAAACAAAATTGTACCAAACATGTACCATGTGAACGGCAGAGTATATTTCAGGGGGAGAGGCATTCCCCCTGGATCTGATACCCTCCCCCTCCCACATTTACCCACAAGAGAACCCCCGTCGATTTCATTCCTTTGCTTGCCCGCGTGTCCACATCACACAATTAATTAAAGGGACATTATGGTCTCTATAGTGCACAGGGGGGATTTATAAATGGTGTTAATTTTTCGATGGAATGATTATTGTACTCCGAAGAATAATTAATGAGCTATGTAGTGATTGGTAAAGGGTCTGGCCACATGAGAGAGACCCGATAGACAGAGATCGCATGGCTGGCCTGTTAAAGGCTTTCCAACCAGAGGGTCACTGTCAGAATTTATTGGAAGATAGATGCACATAGTCGGTCACAAACCCCAGGCAGAGACAACATAAGCCCAAAGATGTGAACTTTTTATCATCGAAGAACAGGGTTTCAACCACGGGGGAAAGGGAGGGTGGGGGGACTCAGGATCTGTGGGGCGGGATAACCCCCCCCCCCCCCCCCCCCCACTAATTTTCACTGACATCAAAAGTTCAAATGCAAGTTGACTATGTAGAACTTCTATTTTACAGCCATTGACATAAACAGTATCAGGTGAGATCTGCTTAACATTATTCCACTAGTCTGGGGCTCGAGTGAATGATCAAGGACTAGTAGTAGTGCAGTGTTATTGTAACTAGTTGCATTTATATACAAATGGTTGTGTAGACATTAAGTTTACATAACACAGTAACAACAGTTATTGTTGTATCAGACCCTTTTACAATCAAGTCAGTACCCCCCCCCCAATCGTTTAATGTGGGTGGCTGTGCAGTAGCACTGACTATCTGCACAGTGTTCCTGCTGATACCTATGAAAAATGTTTTAGTATCAAAAGAGAGCACACAGAGAGACCTATCTTTTGAGCTAAATATCAAATACATACCATGAAGTGTGCATAATCTATGGAGCTATAAAGTGGTAACCACAAGTTTTTAACGCCTGAACTTAATTCTTTGAACACAGGTGAACATATTTAACCCTAATCCTGGTGAACATATTCACTGGTCAACATATTTAACCCTAACGCTGGTGAACATATATTTATATATGTCTCTACAGGCTACTTGGAAAACTAGTAGCTATATAGTGTTGTAGTTTTTCATTATAGCAGCTATAGCCTTCTCGCAGCACTCAAGTGCTATATTGAAAACCCAAACAACAATAATATATTAAGTAAGTTGCATAATTAGCCTAAGCTGAAGGCATTAAGAACTAATGGGTAATTTTCATTTGTGGACTGAACCACTATATTGAAAACCACAACATTTCACACAATTAGGTTGCTTAGAAACTTAGCTAATCAGGTAATCTTTCATTTGTAGACTTCCTTATTTGGACCAAACCTAGACCAATGCAGCTGCTATATTATAGCTACAGCTGTGGTTTGTAAAAGCTTTCTCAAGGAGCCTTCTCAGAGTGCTCTTTCTAGAAAGTCTTATATCAAGTAAGTTGGATAGCTAGTATAAAAACTTGAGTAGCTTCTATGAAGATCTTCTCAGATATTTGTCCCCACAAAGTTGTAGAATAACACAAGCATGGCTGCTTTTGGAGAAGTGAATTGCACTATGCTATTTTTTATAATTGAGAGATTGACGATGTTTACTACCTCCATTACCTCCATTTTCAAAAAGTTACCCAACCCATAATGTGTCCAGGTCAAAATCAAACGTATAGATTAAATGATGTGTCCTTAATTCAGCCATAACTTCCACACGGTTCATAGTTAACAATACTGAAGTAAGTATGTAAGTAATTATATAAGTAAGTAAGAATATAAGTAAGTAAGTATGTAAGAATGTAAATAATTAAATAAGTATGTAAGTAAGTATGCAAGTATGTAAGTAAGTATGTAAGTAAGCAAGTAAATAAGTAAGTAAGAAGTAAATAAGAAGGTGATTAAGTAAGTATGTAAGTAAGTATGTAAGTAAGTAGGTATGTAAGTAAGTAAGTAAGTAAGTAAGTAAGAAGGTGAGTAAGTAAGTATGAGCAAGTAAGTAAGAAGGTGAGTAAGTGAGTAAGTAAGTAAGTAAGTAAGTAAGTAAGTAAGAAGGTGAGTAAGTAAGTATGAGCAAGTAAGTAAGAAGGTGAGTAAGTGAGTAAGTAAGTAAGTAAGTAAGAAGGTAAGTAGTAAGTAAGTATGTAAGTAAGTAAGAAGGTGAGTAAGTGAGTGAGTAAGCAAGTAAGTAAGTAGGTGAATGAATGAATAATAAATATTCCTTCTTCATATCTGTATGCTCTCCTTTGGCACTTAAATAGTGGTATGGATATAACTATCAGAAGTTATTATGTACATGCACCCAAGGACAAGGAGGGGGGAGGGGGGGGGGGGGGTGTTTAATTCTTTAGTTCTTCTGTACATTTAATCAAGCTATCGTATACTTGGACGAATCTTGAAGATTGGTTGCTAAACTTCCTGTGACTTCTGCCACTTTGTGTTGGTGATCACAGGGTTCCTGCATGGCCCCTCCCTAGACTTGTAGCAGAAACGCTTACTTGCTACTCCTGCTTGATCTTGCTTGATCACCATATTTAAAAAAATCATCACAAGCATCCATCTCTGTACCAACAGAAAGCTGTACTTCACTCTCACCAGCTCGCTCCGTGATGGCCCACCTCAAAAGCAACAGGTCCACAACAAACTTGGAGCACAATGAATTATAGTTTATGAATCTCACCACATCACTTCTCCCTAGTGCAGAGCTAGAAATAACTGGTGGGTCATTGGTCATTTTCTGAGCAATTCACCAATTTCTCAGACCAAATCACTGCTTGCTCTGCCAGATTGCAAATAACAAGCTAAGTGGCTACTACTAGTCAACTGCTTAGTGTTGCAGCTGCAGTGGTTACCAGGAAGTAAAATTCACTTAGTGTTGTGAAAAAGAAAAAGGAGGAAAAAAATAAAATAGTGTGTGGTTAGCTAATATATAGCATGCAGTGGGTGCCCTTGGCTAATTGTATCCCCTTGGCTAATTGCAATGTACTAGGCTGAGGTCTGGTGATTGTAGGAAACAGCTGAGCTAGGTACAAATGATTTCAATGCTGATCGTAGCATTGAGTTATGGTGGGAAAGTACAACTAGACAGTCCAAACCAGTGGCCAAGGAGAAAGTACAGGAAGAAAGCCTGCTACTGCTACACCAAGCACCTCAGCATTGGTAGTGAATGAAGATGAAGAGAATGAGTCAGACAGAAGTAGTGAGTCTGGTGACAATCTTCCTTTAGAAGACTGGGATAACTGGATGGAGAACATGCAGTGACATTTTTGTCGTACTTAACTTTTCATGCTGTATTGTCATTTGTTTTTATGAATCATACTATTATTATTGCAAGTATATATACCAACATTTAGTACAAGTATACAGACTGACCAATATTAGAAAATGACCTAGCAAATCTTATTATGCTAGGACATCATGTCCTACCAACATCAAACCTTATTTCTAGCTCTGTAGTCTACTAGATAACCGTATAGCTCTTTTAGTATAGCAACAATCCAGCCATATAGAGGCAAAATAGTACTACAGACAATCCGACCATAGTTCATTCCCACAGAGTCAAGTGAGCTCAGAATGGTGCATCCTTGGCATAATGGACTACAATTATATTTGTGGACTGCACAGAGACTTGCGGATGCAGCTACAGACTATAATACTGCCTACAGAAAATACAGAGTGTTTATTACAGCTAATATGGTAATTTTCAGCCACTTTATTTATAATTTTTGGGAGCAGGCACCCACAACTAATTAACGATTCATGAGGTGTTAATTTGTTTAATTTGTTTAAGTTATACTTTACCCCGTACAGATAATTTTAGTACAAGAAGATGACTTGGTTTGTAAACTTTCCAATGGTATAGTCACTGAAAAATTAACAGTGTGCACTCTAATTAGTACCTTAATTACCTCCAAAAAAGATTCCCCTTTTGTAGTAATAACTACCAAGAACATCCTTGTGTGTGTGGAGCAACCACCACCCATCTTGTGGTGAGAGACCTTGGTGATTGATATAGCCAGCAAATGGGAGGAAATTGCTTGTGAAGGAGTAATTGCACATCCACCTTACACCTACAGATCAGCAAGATGTAGTGCTGGAGCTAAACGATTGCTGGGTCTCAACTATCAAGACTGTCGTGAAAACATGCCCATCATTATCTGTCGGATATGTTACTGTTTTTCAACACTTCAGAATTCAGCTGGATCATAAATCATGTGCATTTCAAGTGGAATGTGTGATTAGCAAATATAAATACAGTGTTCTCGATTAGCCCCCAAAAAGTCTGTCAGTTGAAAGGGGGGAAAACTGTTTAAAAGAAAAACTGATATATTATATATAGTTTTAAACATGAACAATGTGGAACTCAAGGAGCTATACATCACCTCCACCCCCCACCCCCATAAATCTCTGACCTTCTGCCTTTCTTCAAACTATGTAATATTCCAGTCTGATTTTTCTCCCGATTTCATAATTTAGATTAGAGAGACACTATCATAGTTAAATTTTTAGAGTTTTAGAGTTTTACTTGGAAAATCAAAAACTAGTAACAGCAAATCTGGAACATTTACCGTTTACAAATAAACATTCATTCATTAGTTAGCTACTGTATAAAATAGTAATTTGAAGGTCATTTCTTCAAAGAGAAAAATCTTGCCTCTATTTATCCCTTATACAAGAAGACTACAATTCCTTTTCCCCCTACTGCTTCAGATTGTGGGCCATGTCTCATAGTCCAGGAGGTTAGTTGCTTTAGATTGTGGGGGGCCATATCTCTTCAAGAGGTTAGTTGCTTTAGGTCGTGGGCCATGTCTCACAATCCAGGACGTTAGTTCCAAGAAGATACTAAGAGACATCTAGTTCACTTCTCAAAACTAGCTCTTCTCCATGATCGAACATTATCCAGCTACACCACCTTACGTTCTGCTTTCTTCAAAGTATTTACTCTTCTAATCCTTCAAATAGAATTTTTCTCACAATTTCCTATATTTTTTAGGTTAGAGGGACATGATAATTTATGAAAACATTCATGATTTATGGAGTGACAGACAAAAGAAAAATACGGCAAACTTTTAAAAAATTGTACACGAGAAATGCATTAATTATGGACATAGATTTCTACTTGTGAGAGAGAAATGTCCTCGAAATCACGTGGCTCGTCTCTGCAGACTCTCATCTCTATATCCTCTGTGGTGGGAAAGATGAGTTGCTTGTAGAACCATGGAGGGTTGTTGAAAGAGCAACACGTGCTGTTAGCAGCACAACCAAGACTGTCCCACAATGGATCAGATCCATAAAACCTGGTGAAAGTGTCGGTGTAATGACTCCCCGTTGCACAGAAGTAATCTTGTCCAACAAACGAGGGAACTGGTGCGGTGCTTTCAGAGCCTGAAACCATACACTGGCAACTGGAATGAGGATAGGTTGGGACATCATCGACTGCAGCTGCAAATGTCCAAATGTGTTTCCTGGGACGACTCCCATAGGTGAGACTAACACCATCAACGTAGCTAGAGTCGATTGTTATGTAACTTCCTTGATCATAATTAGCGAAAGCATCCGTAAGGCCATATTGATAAGCAATCACTCTCCCGCAGACGTGCTTGTATAAAATGCCATCAGAAGGAAACTTCACGGATGCACACGTGGGAAATATAGCAGCTATTCCACAAGTCCGGATTCCAGAGTCACCTCGCTCTGCTAGTCCAGTTGTACAGGGAAGAGACAGATTGGAGAAATCTAGATTAGCAATTCTCCTCCATCCACCAGTTAGTCCGCCACACGACTTGGTCATGTTGCAGTACGCACGCACAGCTGAGCCATTGGATGACTTGATCCAGTAATAGTCTGTAGGCAAAAATGGATTCAGCAAATGGATGACAAAACAAGAAGCAGCAGGGTTCAATTCTTCCAGCCCCATCATAGTGCTTCCTTGCGGTGCCTGCAACTCTGCAGTGTTTGCTCTCGAAGCTGAACTCATCCACAGAGCTATGCCGGCACATGCCAAACTAGCAAGCAAAAGGACTAAAACTACAACTCCAAAGATAACAGAACAAAGGCGAAATTTCAAATCACTGGAAGACTTTTCCTGACCAGAGAATGTCGCCCTCTCTTTGACAGATAAGTCGGCTTTATCATGACCATAGAACACGCATGGATCCTGGCGTGAGAACGTCGCCATTTCCTGTCCATAGAAAACAGCCGGGTCCTGACGTGGCAACATACATATCTTCTGGATGGAGCACATGCTGTGCGTAGCAGAAGCCGTCATCTGGTCCACAGAAGCATAATCGCAAGGCTCAGTGTCAGAACAATTGTCTTCGAGGTTTTTATCATACGATTCATATGTGGTATTGTCAGTCATATTAGGACCTTCAGCTTTGTTCGGTTGAGCATTCATCGCTTACTAAGGTAAGCAGAGGCATCCAATAGTCTTATACCAGTAGAAAGAGCCATAAAAGGATTGCTATGGATACGTAGGCAGTTTCCTGTGGCGGTGCTACATTTGGAAACATTCAAAGGAGTGGGTATCTAGTCATTGACATGATCAAACACCATTCTCAAAATTGGCAATTGATGGAATAGGATTTCTATGTATTTCAACTACTTGAAAATAATGTTGGTCCATGTTATACGACATTCCATATACTCTAGAATAGGAACCGTGTTTCCTACCAGCTGTGATTGCAATTGGAAGGGTGAGTAACTATTATATTTTATAATTGCCGATTAGCTACACCCTTGTTATTGTGGCAAGTGCCAGCCCAGCTTGGGTGAGGCACTTGTGCAGTGGTTTTGTAAGCCAACTGAGCTTGCGTTGTTCTTCGCCGAGTCATTGTGCTGGGCAAGGACGGCACTGGTTTTGGCACAGAATTACACCTTAGTCTACAATAGGTGAAGCTTCAGTTCATAATTCATAAGCCAACAGACTAGCTTAGCAGTCTAGCTAAACAGCTAACTAGAGCACCAATGTGTGTGCTCTAGGATCTATGGCTAATCACTACTATGAAATTCATTCCATTCAATCTTCATTCAGGGAGACAAACCTTCCATTTTCAACTCTCAGAGACTCCACCCATGCCAAAAACTCCTCCTCCATCTCAGGAAGTACTACTTCCTTCCACCACTCACCTGCCTCCCATTCACCCAAACTACAACTTCATGGTATTATGGAGAAAGTTGGGAAGTTTAGAGAGAATGGGCTTCATGGCTGATAGGAGAGGATGATGACATAGTCATCAACATCCTCTATATAGCTCTTTTCATTTCCTTCGTTCACCCCTCAAATGCCTAGCATTCATTACTAGTAAGAAGTATAACCAAGTACATTCAACCGTAAAACGGGTCATCCACCTTGGCTTATGTAAACTGTAAATGGTCAAGGGAACAATCGAGAGAATGTCCAGCAGCATAGAGGCCCTAATTGAGTGGAAATTTCATGGTTTTCATTGGGCAAATAGGTATGTACCAGGGTTTCATTCAGGGTGGATATTTGTTGGGGAGGAGAGTGTCTGGTGGCCCTGAAATTTTCTTAATCCACCCACTTTTTTTCCCCGGGGGTAAAATGCTATAAAAAAGTGGAAATGAGTGATGATCCTTTGAAGAAATCACATTGTTTTCAGTGGGAAAAAAAAAGATGTACTTTGTATATTATGTGCTAATAATAATTGATAGAGTCTAGGGGAGAGGAATTTCTGGAAGGAAGATAGCCCCCCACCATGACACACATTATACCAACAGACAGTTATTCCCATTCCACGAATGTGCAGCATTCCTGATGAAGGCTAGAGCATCTAGTCGAAACGTCGAGAGAGTAAATTTCAAGTTGATTATTGAGAAGGTTATTGTAATGTTATGTCAACTGGGAGTTCATTGAGAATAATAATAATAACAAAAATAATAATATTAATAATAATAATAATAATTAGCAGAGACTCTGCGGTTATTTCTCCCATCATAATTAATGCTAGAAGCCACTATAATAACATGTCTTGAATAGTACACCGATTCTTGTACATGACAAAAATGGCATATCCCATAGCTAGAGCACATCGATAAATTGAGTAGCTATGTTGAATAAACCTCCATCGTCCTTTCCCATCAGTTATCAAACCATGCAGTCTGCTCTCACTTCCAGCACATATATATAGTCAGTTTTCTTGCTTTGAATCTGCTGCAGTTTTCTGATCTTATTTTCCGCTACAACAACTGTTCCTGATTTACATAAGCACACTTTATTTAAGGCACATCCCAGTAATATATATATTTGGGGGGGATGAACTTAATACTTATGATAGATATATACATAGATGGATTTTCTTTGCACAGCAATACTAAGTTTTCAATCAGGCTCCGCACTGAATGCTCGCTTTGCTTACCATTATTATTATTATTATTAATATTACTACTACTACTACTACTACTACTACTACTACTACTAGTATTATTATTATTATTGTATTATTACCATTATATTATTTACAAAACAAAAGATGTTGGATTGACCAGTCAAAAATGAAATGTAATAACAATTTAACAATGTAGAGACCACAAACCCTTAACCAATATTTATAAGATATAGGTAAAGGGTCCTATATTGTTTGTGATCTATATTGATAAACAGTCATTCAAATTTTATTTTGTCCTATAGTCAAGCATCACCTACAAGAAGTCATTCATTATAACACCAGAATTAACCAAATCATAGATGTTATACTTTGCATACACACATGCCTATATATATATGTAGTGATATACACGCGGCGTAGCTATATACCTGGTTTTGTTCAAGGTTTGTGCTGTTAACTATTAGAGAAAGCTTCTGAGGAATCAAACGATCATTTCTTTGTAGCCAAAAAAGGTGTAGTTCCTTGCTCAGCTGGACTCAATATTGCACGCATATATACAAGCATGTTTATTGTCTATAACCTTATTCGCAGGTATTCTACTGAATCATTATTCGCCGCAATGCACGGACAACTTGAAATCATGGTAATAAAATTATAAAGAACTGGGCCAATGGTACGCAGGTTACGTGTGGAGGAAAGAATAGATTCGTAAATACAAGTTCTTTATGGACCAAATTTCACACTTTTCAGTTTGATTCAAGGCATACATGTACCGAAATATTTTTGGAACTAAAATTGGACTGTTAAAGAAACTAGGAGGATGCCTAAGCGAGTTATATAACATGGTGTGTTTTTGGACGCCATTTTAAAACAGAGTGTTCCTGTACACCCAATATGATTAATTTTTTTACAGGAAGTGGCCAGAGACATAGACAACAAGTCGGATCATAGCTAGCTCTTGAAATCAAAACAACTACCAAAAAAATCATCATCCGTAGACTTCATCCTCTAGTTCTAAAAACTTTCTAATAAAGTTTTCTCCTTGACACTGCAGCTATAAATGCTCTAGCCTTCATCAGCTTATTTGTTTTCTAGAACTATATATATATTTTTCCTGGTGAAGGCTAGAGCACAAATGTTGAGAGAAAAATTTCAAAGTTGAAGGTTATTGTAATGTTTATTAGAATATATATAATATATATATATTACAGTTGCTCTATTTTGAGTGTGGGCATTATCTCCAAAGGAGACACTGAAGAGAGTCAACACCAGGATTGCTAGGCCATTGAGTTTACTTCTCAAGGGTAGCTCTTCTCCTGGACACAAGTGTATCAGGATCGAATAATCACCACCCAGCACTTCTTCCTCAAATCATAAAATACTCAAAACATAAAATACTCAAAAATGATTTTATTCCCACAATTTCAATCTTTTTGTAGGTTAATGAGACGTAAAAATTTATCAAATTATGAAGAACTTGTAATTTACAGTGCAACACCAGTAAGACAACTATGGTACTAGTTAACGAGAATTGTACAGGAGAAATGCATTAATTATGGACATAAATTTCAACTTGTGAGACAGCAATGTCCTCGTAATCTCGTGGCTCGTCTCTGCAGACTCTCATCTCTATATCCTCCGTGGTGGCAAACAGGACTTCCTTGTAGAACCATGGAGGATCGTTGAAGGAGCAACACGTGTTGTTAGCAGCACAACCAAGACTGTCCCACAATGGATCAGAGCCATAAAACCTGGTGAAAGTGTCGGTGAAGTGGCTTCCCGTTGCACAGAAGTAATCTTGCCCAACAAACGAGGGAGCCGGTGGAATGCTATCAGAGCCTGGAACTATACACTGGCAACTGGAACCAGGATAGGTTGGGACATCATCGACTGTAGCTGCAAATGTCCATATGTGTTTCCTGGGAAAACTCCCGTAGGTGAGACTAACACCATCCACATAATTCGAGTCGATGGTTAAGCCTCTTCCTCGACCAAAATCAGCAAAAGCATCCGTAAGGCCATATTGATAAGCAATCACTTTCCCGCAGACATGTTTGTATAAAATGCCATCAGAAGGAAACATCATGGAAGCACACGTGGGAAATATAGCAGCTATTCCACAAGTCCGGATTCCAGAGTCGCCTCGCTCTGCTAGTCCAGTTGGACAGGGAATAGATATATTGGAGAAATCTAGATTAGCAATTCTCCTCCATCCACCAGTTAGTCCCTTACATGACCCGGTCATGTCGCAATAGACGCGCACAGCTGAGCCATTGGACGACCTGATCCAGTAATAGTCTGTAGGCAAAAATGGATTCAGCAAATGGATGACGAAACAAGAGGCAGCAGGGTTCGATTCCTCCAGCCCCATCACAGTGCTTCCTTGTGATGTCTGCAACTCTGCAATGTCTGTTCTCGAAGCTGAACTCCTCCACAGAGCTATGCCGGCACATACTAAACTAGCAAGCAAAAGGACTGAAACTACAACTCCAAAGATCACACAACAAAGGAGAAATTTCAAATCACTGGAAGACTTTTTCTGACCAGAGAACGTCGCCCTCTCTCGTCCAGATAAGTCAGTTCTATCCTGGCCATAGAATACAGGTGGATCCTGATGTGAGAACGTCGCCATCTCCCGGCCAGAGATCTCAGATTTATTCCCGCCATAGAAAACAGACGGATCCTGACTCGAGAACGTAGATGTCTTCTGACCAGAGAACATGCTTTGCACAGCAGAAGCCTTCATCTGGTCCACAGAAGCATATTCGCAAGGCTCAGAGTTAGAATAATCGTTTAACTTGAGGCATTTATCATATGATTCATACGTAGTATTGTCAGTCATATAAGGACCTTCAGCTTTATTTGGCAGAGCATTCATTGCTAGCTAGGGCAATAACAGTGAGCAGAGGCATCCAATAGTCTTATACCAGTAGAAATAGCTGCAAAGAGCCGCAAAGGGATTGTGTGTGGCTAGTAGGTAGTTTCCTGTGGAAGTGCAGTATTTGGAAACATTCATTGTCTCGTCATTGTCGTGAGCAAACACAGTATTCAAAACGTTAATTTGATATATAGAATAGATTTTCTGCATATATACTATTATTTCTTGACAACAATGTGCATCCATGTAACATGGCATAGTTGCATGCATGCATGTAGTCATGCTAGATAACCATAAACACATATGCAGAGGGGCCTTGGCGGATTATGGTGGCATCATCTTGGGGGGAAATAGGTGCTTCTGAACATCAGGAATTATGCTGGAAAATATGGGTACAACTTCAGCTATAATGAGTTTCTTAAGTTTGTCTTTGATTTCATGAAACAAAATTTATTATTTACAACTTTCATTGTTGCCTCAGTACAACTACAGGAAATCATACTATTCACAATGAACTCTCAGTTGACATAATGTAGATTTAATAATTTATCAATAATCAAATTGGATTTACTCACTGGCTATATAGATAGTCTAGCATAAATTTTGAGTGAGTAAATTCAAGTGAGAAAGTCACTGAATCAGAATACTGCTGTGATAGTGTTGACTACTGATCAAGGATTCAAGAATCACGACAGATTTTTTTCATGTGTACAGTGTATATAATATGATGTATCAGAATCAATGACCGACATGAAACCATCTTGTATATCGCATAATCAAAGAAAATATGTGATGAAAGTGGACAATAGAAAATTCTCTAAGAGAATTTTTAAAAAATGGAGAATTAAAAAATAGAAAAATAAGTGAAAATTTGAGTGTTATCAGCCAACAGGCGCAAACTCACAACAGGCGCAAACTCATTATATATATAATTTTTTTACTTTTTAAAAATTGTTGACCGTAGTAAAACATAGTAAAACATGATAAATATGCTTTCCAACCCGAGTAAAAAAATATGGGTATACCAAATTTGCTCGATAGGATTAAGCGTGCATGAAGCTTTGGAAGGAACACACATCACTGTGAACATAGTGTTCCACGTGTAGCGTTTCTTGCTGAAAGTCTTCAGAATCAGAAAGCTTAAGACCTCTCACCTCGTCAGCTTTTAAGTGGCCAATGTCCGTCATCCCTCCTTCCCTCAAGATGGTCTTGAGACCCTTTACGAGTTCCACTTGATGGCCATGGTCTGCGGTCTACCTCCCCGAACAGTGTCGCAAACTCGACAAGACTCTCCATCCTTAACCATAAGAAGATGCTCACCACATGTTTTGTGGCAGCTGCTTTGAGAATAAACAATACTGCGTGCATGCTTGGAGGATATTTGAAGTGGGCAATATCGCACGTCATTTCCATTTTCCCCATGAAAAGATCTCCTCTCAATATCTCTGCCGCTTCCAGGCAAACTCATGCAATCTTCTTTATTTCTGGGTCGAGTCTTTGAGTTATGGTATGCTGTTCAGGCAGGAGCGTGTCTGAGGTAGCCTTCTTGCTCATCAACAAAAACTGCCACTACCTCTTGTCTTTGGTAGTTTGGCAGGTTTGTCTTCTTCTCTTCTTTGCATCACATCCTAACGCCCCTTCTCCACCCCCCCCTCTCCTCCCCCCCAGTCATATATATCTTGCCCTAGTTGGGCCATTACGGAACATAGTATGGCCAAGGGGTTCAGCGCCTATGGGTTAAAAAACATACCCAAGTTCTTCTGACCAAGCCCCCCCCCCCCCCCCCCCCTCCCATCTTCCTTGGATCCTCTTCTCTATGTGAGCACGCATTGAGGACAGATAAAAGACAGACACAAAAAGGGCCAAGAGAAATATCAAATCGACAAAGTAACCATTAATTGACAAATACTTAGTAATCCTTCCTTTCATGATTATACTGATACTTAGTAATCCTTCCTTTCATGATTATACTGATACTTAGTAATCCTTCCTTTCATGATTATAGTAACCCTTCCTTTCATGATTACAACTAATTAACTGATACTTAGTAACCCTTGCTTTCATGATTACAACTAATCGACTGATACTTAGTAACCTTTCCTTTCATGATTATTATAACTAATTAAATGATACTTAGTAACCCTTCCTTTCATGATTATATAACTAATTAAATGATACTTAGTAACCCTTCCTTTCATGATTATAACTAATTTACTGATACTTAGTAACCCTTCCTTTCATGATTATAACTAATTGACTGATACTTAGAAACCCTTCCTTTCATGATTACAACTAATTGACAAACACTTAGTAACCCTTCTTCTCCTGATATAAATGATTAGCAAATATTCTGCAACTCATTACAATTGGCAAATACTCAATACCATTGCTTGTGCATGATAAATACTATCAGTAACTCTTCCTTCTTCCTATTATGAATAATTGGCAAATATTCAATAAACCATTCTTCCTTTTTTTATATAAAAATTGAAAATATTCAGTAACCCTTTCAATTGACAAATACTCAGTAACACTTTTTTTCTACAGTAATAATGACAGTAACCTCCTATAGTAATAATAATAATAATTGACAATCAGTAACCCTTTCTTTTCCTACAGTAATAATGACAAATACTCGGTAACCCTTTCCGCTACTACTAATAATAATTGACAAACATTCAGTAACCTTTCTTCTTGGATTTCAAAACTTACTTGGCTTTGTCGGAGTTGAGGATTCTGAAACGTTTTCTGGTCAAACTGTCTGGGGTCTCTAATGACCTCTTCTACATAGTCATAAAAGATTTTATAACTATAAGATTTATAATTATAAGATTACCATACAATAAATAATATTTGTAAGATTTCTAATTATAAGATTCCCCCAATAATATTTATAAGATTTCTAATTATAAGATCCCAAATAATATTTGTAAGATTTCTAATTATAAGATTCCCATACAATAAATTGTCAGATTTTGATTCCCATACAATAATGGTAAGATTTCTAATTAGGTTCCCATACAATAAATAATATTTGTAAGATTTCTAATTATAAGATGCCCCAAAAAGATGGCCCAAATAATATTTGTAAGATTTCTAAAGATTATAAGATCCCCAAATAATATTTGTAAGATTTCTAATTATAAGATTCCCATACAATAATTTTCTAATTATAAGATTCCCAAAATAACATTTCAATAAATAATATTTGTAAGATTTCTAATTATAGGATTCCCCAAATAATATTTGTAAGATTTCTAATTATAAGATTTCCAACATAAGATTTCTAATTATAAGATTCCCAGAGTTTAAGATTTCTAATTATAAGATTCCCATACAATAAATTGTCAGATTTTGATTCCCCCATACAATAATGGTAAGATTTCTAATTATAAGGTTCCTATTCAGTAAATATATTTTTAAGATTTCTAATTGTAAGATTCCTATATAATATTTTGATTCCGATACAATAGATTCCGATACAATAAATAATATATAATATTTGTAACATTTCTAATTGTAAGATTGCCATAAATAAGATTCTCATAGAATAAATAATATTTGTAAGATTGCTATATGATGGTATGATTTCCACACTATTTTACAGTATTTCAAAATAATGATAGATAATTAAACATGTATACAAAACAACACAAAAACACTTTGTAAATTCATCTTTCAATCAGCTCATTGTTTCAACCGAGAGACACCTACGTTGACGTAATAGATACCATCACTTTCTCGATGACTAACATAAAATTTACTCACTCGACGAACTGGAAACCACGATCACTGTCATTTTTTTTGGGGGGGGGGGGGGGGGGGGTATTTTAGTTGTTTATCATTTATTAAGTTAGTTAGTTAAAAGGATCATTTGTTTCTAACATGTTGTTGTTTTTAGCTCTTATTTTATATTTATTTTCTCCTCCCTTCATTGCTGCAACATTTGGACGTGTGTGTCAGGATGTGGTTTGCATCACATGGTGGACAGCTAACTACCGGCATATATCAACCTCACGGAATTTTGCATCTCGTTATTCCTGACAAAGGCTAGAGCATCCAGCTGAAACATTAAGCGAGAACATTTTAAGTTGAGTATCGAGAAGGTGATTAACATTTTTTTTTACCCGACAACTATATTGAAAATCATCTCTATACCACAACCATAGATTCCCTTTTACCACTTAAATGGTAAAGCATCATCTAATGCTCCCATTCTAAACAGGTCAATTCCATTTGAAACAGAGCTATCTGACAACCAATGGTGACGACTAAATGAGTTCTTCCCGAGGGCATCCAGCGGGAGAAGAGAAGTTGCAACGCATAAGAAACAACAGCATTCAATCCATCCGCTCCGGCCTTGAAGGGCTCAAAGGTGGTCACCAATCTCGGCAACAACATACTGATATCGATGGAAGGAGGCCCTCTCCCTTGGAATGAACTTCTCCACGACCCTCAGCAGCATAGTGATATCAATGGAAGGAGGCCCTCTCCCTTGGAATGAACTTCTCCACAAACTCAGCATATTTTCTTTTTCCTCTCAGCTAACTTTGGTTGGACAAATAATTCTCAGGCTATCACAGTGAAACAAAAGTGTTGCTGGTCAAATCTAAGCCAAAGCTGCTAGACCTATATATATATACTACCTGGTTGAGCTAGTACATGGAGCCTTCAATCCTCTCTTCTTCTTTTTTGCTTCAACATACGACATTAGGTCATTGCACCAAAGCAGTCATTTTCTGTTGTTCTAGATAGGATATAAACCAGGTCCTGGATGGCCTGGTCGAGCCAGTATGGGCCCTCACTGTTTGTTCTTAGCTACAGTAGCTAGAAGAAAAAAGGCAAAATAGCTTCATTAGTACATGTACAAAAATAGCTACAGAGAGTACCATCCAGTAAGAGAGTACCATCCAGTATTCCATTTGTTCAAGCTATAACAACAAAACAAAAAACAAACAAAAAAAAACACTGTAACTATTATAGTACTGGCTGGAACAGGTACATACAGTACATACAGTAGTAGGAATATAGCAGATTCCAGTTACAACAAAGCTTTTTTCGTGGCAAGTATAACAAAATTAGTAAGTAAGAGGAGGAAACTGACCTGCTTTCAGGTGGTTTCCCTCGACGCTTTCCTTAAACTCGTACTGATATAATGAAGACAAACAGCTCTAGCATGACGCTCACTAAGGAACAAGTAACTATAGTTTAAGTTTACCCGCTTTTTTGGCTTCTGTTCTCTTGGAGGTCCAAACACGCACCTGTCCACACGATAAGATTTTGCGAGCGCTTGCAATAAAAGAAAGACAGCGAGCGTTTGAAATAAACAACACACTAAGCTTCTTCAATGTTTCTTTGGCCAATGGTCGTGTGTTGCACGTACGTTGGGTTTAAACGCAATGCCAAGTTGTTGTTTTTTTTGGGGGGGGGGGGCTTTTACTGGAGGTTTAGCCATTAGTGCATAGCAAAATAACAAACTCCAGTAATTCTCGATGAACTCTCAGTTGACATAATAACATTATAATAACCTTCTCATTAATCAACTTAAAATTGTGTTCTCAGTGAGACTCTCCCTAAGGTATCTAGCTAACATATGGCATGCTGTGAGGATCTCCCTTTAGAAGGCATCTAGCTAACATGTGGCATGCTGTGAGGCTCTCCCTAAGGTATCTAGCTAACATGTGGCATGCTGTGAGGCTCTCCCTAAGGTATCTAGCTAACATGTGGCATCCTGCGAGGCTCTCCCTAAGGTATCTAGCTAACACATGACATGCTGTGAGGCTCTCCCTAAGGTATCTAGCTAACATGTGACATGCTGTGAGGCTCTCCCTAAGGTATCTAGCTAACATGTGGCATGCTGTGAGGATCTCCCTAAGGTATCTCGCTAACACATGACATGCTGTGAGGCTCTCCCTAAGGTATCTAGCTAACATATGGCATGCTGTGAGGATCTCCCTAAGGTATCTAGCTAACATGTGGCATGCTGTGAGGCTCTCCCTAAGGTATCTAGCTAACATGTGGCATGCTGTGAGGCTCTCCCTAAGGTATCTAGCTAACATGTGGCATGCTGTGAGGCTCTCCCTAAGGTATCTAGCTAACATGTGGCATGCTGTGAGGCTCTCCCTAAGGTATCTAGCTAACATGTGACATGCTGTGAGGATCTCCCTAAGGTATCTAGCTAACACATGACATGCTGTGAGGATCTCCCTAAGGTATCTAGCTAACACATGTATCTAGCTAACACATGACATGCAGTGAGGATCTCCCTAAGGTATCTAGCTAACATGTGGCATGCTGTGAGGCTCTCCCTAAGGTATCTAGCTAACATGTGGCATGCTGTGAGGCTCTCCCTAAGGTATCTACTCTCCCTAAGGTATCTAGCTAACATGTGGCATGCTGTGAGGCTCTCCCTAAGGTATCTAGCTAACATGTGGCATGCTGTGAGGCTCTCCCTAGCTAACATTTGGCATGCTGTGAGGATCTCCCTAAGGTATCTAGCTAACACATTAGTCCGGCAGTCAGGAGGGGGTTGGACCTTGCAATAGGGTACAACCAAAATTTTCTTACTGTTTTTAGTTATATAGGGTGTCCTCAGTACAAAACTGCGTGATGACACTTTGTCATCATTGAGCAATTTTTTTAATGCCGTTTTAATCCTCCTACCAGCAACTTTATAAAGGTTTATTTGTTTTTATGTATGATTTTCACATTATTTTATATAGGAAGAGGGATGAAGAAAAATATACAGTGACCATATATGAGATGATAGCTGATGAGTTGAAGAACATTATGACCAAAATTTAGCTGCTTAGCAACAAACCACATTGTCGTGAATATCATTATAATAACAGGAAGTTTTTTAAAAAAAGCGTTCAACTTTAGGTGTACAACAGTTTACCATTGCTCATCACGCTGGTAGCTGATGATTTAATGGAGTTAGATGAAGGAGAAAGGTTGAGAAATGCATAACTTGGTCTTAGAGAAATTGCTGTGAAATTCCCAGGAAAGGACATAATTATAGGGTATCCTTATTATAAAACTGCATGATGACACTTTGTCATCATTGAGTAAATTTTTTAATGGCCATTTTTAATAATTGGTCTTTGTAACATTGCTAAACACACCATAATATTTTACCATGCAGGAATAAAAAAATAGCATCAATTGCTATTTGTAGCCTCTATATTGTATCCGGTATCCCCCACATTAGCTACATCAGGTTGATCAAGTGAATGTAGCTATATATTAAAAATTTGTTCCAATTTCAAGTTCATTTATGTGAAAGAGACATATACCTTAATTAACCTCTGTATCTTTTACTCGGCGTTATCATGGAGGTCCTTGGTTAGTAAACAAATCATGATTAAAATAAAACATTAAGGTGAACTTTTATTGTTCAGTTTCATCAATTCCTCCATCAGAGTCACTCCTATCATGTTTAGTGATTGTTGCAACTGTCCTGGTCCATACACTTACAGAATGATGTGCAGGACAGACTTGCTTTCTTACATGAGCAGCTATTCCTGGAGCAGGCATTTTGGGGAACACAGCCACAGGCTACAACTCTCATAAGCTCTGGTGGGGCAACCTCGGAAACACCAGTAGATGGGGAGGGAATACCTTGTACAATATCCCATCCAAATTCACAGATATTCACATCAGGTGGCAGCATCTGGTCAGCTGCTTTCCATAGCATAACTTGCAGGTGGGCTCTCTTAATAATTATGTTCATGCAATGCTGGATCAGTAGGTGGTAGGCACTTGATCTTTGGTGTATCTTTCCTACTGATGAAAATGGTGACGCAGCTTGTTCATTGAATTTTCATGTTGCTTATCCTTGTAGAGGAGACTAACAACCCTGCACCCAGCTTTTATGGCATCAGAAATATTTGAATTCTGTTCCCCAAGGACATCCAGTTGAAGCTCATGCTTCATCATGATCGACACAGCAGATACTTTATCTTTGCCTAACAAATAACTCACAGTATTGCATGCAACTCTACAGAGGTCCACAATCGTGTTGGATTATTTTTCATGATCTCAATCAAATTATGATAATTAAGTTCCACACTATCAGCAGCGGTTTAGGATTGTGCAGCTTTTACATTCCTAGAAGGCATAAATGAGAGATAACAGTCCTTATGATATTGGGCATCTGCAGCATGTAGGTCAGATGGTGCACCAAGAATGCGGATGCAAACCTCATTAGCCTGTGCATCACCCCTTTCATGACATTTCTCATTAATTATTGTCTTGAGACTTTTGACTCCATGTGTTTCAGCTGTTCTGCATAAAATAACTTCCCGCCATCTTTTAGGGTTCTTCTTGTCACGTGGAAGACATTTTTGACCACAGAAGATACAGTGAACCTTAAAGTGAAATTGTTCGATTTCAGACCTTCTCCTCCTTGCCGGGGGTTCATTTTGTGACATTTCATGATCCAATCCACGTTTCTTTGCTGCCCTAGTAATATGTTGCTTTGAGGTATAGGTGTTTACACAGTCCCTGTGGCACTGCACAGTAAGCGCATGGTTTTGCTTGAGTTCCTTCTCTAGTGTGAGATGAATACTGTCTCCCCTAGCTTTACTAGCATCTACAATAGACTGTATTCTTTTAGCACCAGCAGTAGAGTTCCTCTGTCAGCTTGCAGTTAGGAAATATACACCCAGGCTGATCCCTATACAAATGGGGCATTGTATCATAAGTGTTCCTACACTTAAAGAATGAGCAACCCCATAGTATTATATAACTTATAGAGTCAACAGAGACACATTCTATTCAAGGACTAAGATTGATGATCATTACTCATGTAGCTCTGTCAATTATAAGGTAGAGTACTACTCACAGATTAACTAGGTAGGAGGAACTGCTCATACTTACATGAAAATTTTTGAAACACTGTTCTTCACTCTTGAATCCCAAGCATCTCTCCTGTGTGTCTGTGTTTCAAAGTCCTTTGCTACAATCTAATCTGACCTGGCACATGGTTATGGATTGAGCTAAGATCACCTGATCAGAAAGGGGAATCCCCTCTGTGGGAAGGGATGGAGTGCTTATTAAAACGTATCTGATGTATGTAGTTTACATGAATATCAAATAGCAAATAGACCCTGAATTTTGGGTGGACTTTGGGTGCCTGTAACTCTGACATGGTTATGCCTATACCTATAATTTTAGTGTCAAAAGAGAGCATAAAGCAAGGGAAACATTTTAAATACAATATTAAGTATTTCCTGTGAAGCATGTGGATGTTATGGAAGTTTAAAGTAGACCACACCCATTTCCGAACCTAGTCGGGTAAAGCCTTCCCTTTAAAGAGCTGTAGGAGAAAATGCTCAATGATGACAGGGTGTCATCATGCATTTTCTGATTCAGTACACCTTAAAGGTCTAAAAACTGTAAAAACATTTTGGTTGTACCCTATTGCAAGGTTCAGCCAAATTTGGCCCTCCTGCTGCCTGACTACATGACATGCTGTGAGGATCTCCCTAAGGTATCTAGCTAACACATGACACATGACATGCTGTGAGGATCTCCCTACGGTATCTAGCTAACATGTGGCATGCTGTGAGGCTCGAGTTATACATACAGTGTCATGGTCGACGTTTCGACTAGATGCTCCAGCCTTCATTAGGAATAATGATGAAGGCTAGAGCATCTAGTCGAAACATTGAGAGAATACATTATTATTGAGAAGGTTAAATAATTGTTTAGACCAGTTTTCGCAAATCTGGTCACATATCAACTACTGTACGTGACCGCGACTCCCTCATGCATAGCTTCCACTAACTTTCACCCTTGCGGGATTCCCGCTAGTTTGATATTACCGCATAAATAGAATTATTCGTGAGGAATTTGAAAAGCTCTGTCTTGTGTCATCTCCCTCCGTCTTCTTGAGAGACTCTGCAGGAGGTGCAAAAAGAAAACGAGTCGAATTCGAGTTCGGAGCACGGGCTACAGAGTTAGACTTAAGGCCGGTTCACAATATCCTTTTTCTGCTGCGTCGTGTTGCGTCCTCAAGCGTTCTCAAAACTAGCGTTCTACCACGTCCTCATGGCTCACAGTGTTGTTCCAAGATGAGCGTTTTGAATGGAATTCCAACCTTTGACCTCTTTATTGAAGATGGTGAATACTTGGGAATGTGACTTCGACGACAGCTCTGAGAGCCGATGATGACTACGAGCACATCCATTGCTTAGAAACTCCGCTTAGTGTAGCTTTCTAAATAATGCAAGAAACAATCTGATTGGCTGAATGGATGAGGATGCTTCACACCTGGATGCAATCAAGTCTATCCGAAAGTCGCGACGCGACGCATCCTAAAGCTAGAACGTGTACGGATGCGCACGGTTCACAAGACGCTTTAGGACGAGGACGCGACGCGACTTTCGTGTTTGCGTCGTATTGTGAACCAGCCTTTACTCTCCACCTCCCCCCACTCTCCTCCCTGAATCTAGAGAAGTTCTTTTGATAATAGCAACGCTATACTGGTACTGCAAAGAGTCTAAAGCTCGACAAGTTCCAGAAAAGTTGGAAAGAGCAATGGCCTGACTTCAGTACGAGAGTGACGGTGTGATTTGTTCTCGGTCAAAGAAGGCTTCTCCTTCCTGTGATGAGGATAGCTCCTCATCACTAACAAGCTCAATGCAGGCAGTTCATATTACTGCCTTTCAACCACGACCTCGTCCTCAGACCTGGCATGCTTAGGTTTCACCCATTCAGTACCCCCAAGTCCAAATGTATTTCAGTACCCCCAGGTCCAAATGTACCTCAGTCCCCCAGGTCCAAATGTATCTCAGTACCCCCAGGTTCAAATGTATCTCAAGTACCCCCCCAAGTCAAAATGTATTTCAGTACCCCCAGGTCCAAATGTATCTCAGTCCCCCAGGTCCAAATGTATCTCAGTACCCCCAGGTTCAAATGTATCTCAAGTACCCCCAGGTCCAAATGTATCTCAGTACCCCCAGGTCCAAATGTATCTCAGTACCCCCAGGTCCAAATGTATCTCAGTATCCCCAGGTCCAAATGTATCCAGAACCCCCAGGTCCAAATGCATCTCAGTACCGCCAGGTCCAAATATATCTCAGTACCCCCAGGTCCAAATGTATCTCAGTATCGCCAGGTCCAAATGTATCTCAGTACCCCCAGGTCCAAATGATTCTCAGTACCCCCAGGTCCAAATGTATCTCAGTACCCCCAGGTCCAAATGTATCTCAGTACCCCCAGGTCCAAATATATCTCAGTACCCCCAGGTCCAAATATATCTCAGTACCCCCAGGTCCAAATGCATCTCAGTACCCCCAGGTCCAAATATATCTCAGTACCCGCAGGTCCAAATGTATCTCAGTACCCCCAGGTCCAAATGTATCTCAGTACCCCCAGGTCCAAATGTATCTCAGTAACCCCAGGTCCAAATATATCTCAGTACCCCCAGGTCCAAATGCATCTCAGTACCCCCAGGTCCAAATGTATCTCAGTACCCCCAGGTCCAAATGTATCTCAGTACCCCCAGGTCCAAATGCATCTCAGTACCCCCAGGTCCAAATGTATCTCAGTAACCCCAGGTCCAAATGAATCTCAGTACCCCCACGTCAAAATGTATCTCAGTACCCCCAGGTTCAAATGTATCTCAGGTCCAAATGTATCTCAGTACCCCCAGGTCCAAATGTATCTCAGTACCCCCAGGTCCAAATGTATCTCAGTACCCCCAGGTCCAAATGTATCTCAGTACCCCCAGGTCCAAATGTATCTCAGTACCCCCAGGTCCAAATGTATCTCAGTACCCCCAGGTCCAAATGTATCTCAGTACCCCCAGGTCCAAATGTATCTCATTACCCCCAGGTCCAAATGTATCTCAGTACCCCCAGGTCCAAATGTATCTCAGTACCCCCAGGTCCAAATGAATCTCAGTACCCCCACGTCAAAATGTATCTCAGTACCCCCAGGTCCAAATCTATCTCAGTATCCCCAGGTCCAAATCTAGCTCAGTACCCCCAGGTCCAAATGTATCTCAGTACCCCCAGGTCCAAATGTATCTCAGTACCCCCAGGTCCAAATCTATCTCAGTACCCCCAGGTCCAAATGTATCTCAGTACCCCCAGGTCCAAATCTATCTCAGTAACCCCAGGTCCAAATGTATCTCAGTACCCCCAGGTCCAAATGTATCTCAGTACCCCCAGGTCCAAATGATTCTCAGTACCCCCAGGTCCAAATGTATCTCAGTACCCCAGGTCCAAATGTATCTCAACCCCCAGGTCCAAATGTATCTCAGTATCCCCAGGTCCAAATGCATCTCAGTACCCCCAGGTCCAAATGCATCTCAGTACCCCCAGGTCCAAATGTATCTCAGTACCCCCAGGTTCAAATGTATCTCAGGTCCAAATGTATCTCATTACCCCCAGGTCTAAATGTATCTCAATACCCCCAGATCTTTATCCTTTACCAGATAACAACAGAGTCTGCATTTAATCTGCTGGCTGCGGAGGAAGCTTTAGCATTCAAAATATCATCGGGTCACACAAACAGGAACTGCCTCATCCACACTTGACCGAGCTAGAAGGCCCTCCTCTTCATGCTTTCTTTGATTGCTGTATGATAAAGGAGAGAAGAAACGTCCAAAATGGCTAATTATCTTTTAGCGGGGTTTTTCTTCTTCCCGACAACATGCTTGAAGTTTGACACCCTCAATTTCGTCCCCCCCCCCCCCCCTTAAAACTCAATATCTCGACGCACACTTGTGCCTGATTCTATTTCAAATCATGTGACAAAGTAAGGGTCAAGGATGCTTTCTTTGCAGCTTGAGGGCTCTACCAGGTCAGCACTGTTGATAAGCTAGCTAGCCTAGCAACAAGAAAACTAAAGAAAACTCTTGGAATGCTTTTTCGTTTCTCTTACCTCGCTAGCTTTTAAGCAATGATCCATAGCAGTTATTTTGGCTCATAGCTGTAGCTGGTATCTCAGTCTTCAAGCTCTAGTATGGCAGGCAATGATTCTCTCTCAGAGCACCTCCACTTTGTATGTGAAAATATTTGTTGCCTTCCACTAGAGCTAGCCATATACTACATGTAACTACTCACTTTTTTGTTGCCTTTGTTGAAGATGACGACGTTTGCCACTTTGATGACGAAGCTTGCTGCTATAACCCTCTCTATTTCAGCAACCACAGTGTTGTAAAGGGTTAGATACAGCCTTACTGTCAACAGCTTGACTTGGATTTCACCGTGCAAGCTCTAGCAAAGCCTTTTTGTAATGTCTTCCAAGTTGTGATCTTTGTGCAGATTTATCCGCTATTGGCCCTAAAGAAATGCCAAATTTCTCTGAGTGTCTGGACACACACTCAGTGGATTCTGCATGAACAAACAAATGCTGTGGAAACAGAGTTTATTTTGACCACTACTGGAGCTGAGATAGGATGAGCTTTGGTAGTTGGGAGAGCAGCTGCCATCGATCATTTTGAATTAGGGGGCAAACCAATATATCGGGCAGTGCCACACTCCCTAATACACAACATTTTAACCCTCCCACTGGTGGATTTATTTAAAAAAGTAAATATATATACATCAATAAGGTGTAGATTCGCTTTGCAATCTCCAGCAACAGTCTTATCTGGAAATGCCCCTAGCAACCAAACCATATATATGATTGCATCTGTATTGATGAACATTGTGGTTTCAACAAATTCTCAGTTGACAGAATGAAATTACAATGCCCTTCTCAATAATCAACTTGAAATTGTATTCTCTCAACGTTTTGACCAGATGCTCTAGCCCTCATCAGGAATGAAGATGCTCTAGCCCTCATCAGGAATGAAGATGCTCTAGCCCTCATCAGGAATGAAGATGCTCTAGCCCTCATCAGGAATGAAGATGCTCTAGCCTTCATCAGGAATGAAGATGCTCTAGCCCTCCCTCATCAGGAATGAAGATGCTCTAGCCCTCATCAGGAATGAAGATGCTCTAGCCCTCCCTCATCAGGAATGAAGATGCTCTAGCCCTCATCAGGAATGAAGATGCTCTAGCCCTCATCAGGAATGAAGATGCTCTAGCCTTCATCAGGAATGAAGATGCTCTAGCCCTCATCAGGAATGAAGATGCTCTAGCCCTCATCAGGAATGAAGATGCTCTAGCCCTCATCAGGAATGAAGATGCTCTAGCCCTTATCAGGAATGAAGATGCTCTAGCCCTCATCAGGAATGAAGATGCTCTAGCCTTCATCAGGAATGAAGATGCTCTAGCCCTCATCAGGAATGAAGATGCTCTAGCCCTCATCAGGAATGAAGATGCTCTAGCCCTCATCAGGAATGAAGATGCTCTAGCCCTCATCAGGAATGAAGATGCTCTAGCCTTCATCAGGAATGAAGATGCTCTAGCCCTCATCAGGAATGAAGATGCTCTAGCCTTCATCAGGAATGAAGATGCTCTAGCCCTCCCTCATCAGGAATGAAGATGCTCTAGCCCTCATCAGGAATGAAGATGCTCTAGCCTTCATCAGGAATGAAGATGCTCTAGCCATCATCAGGAATGAAGATGCTCTAGCCTTCATCAGGAATGAAGATGCTCTAGCCCTCATCAGGAATGAAGATGCTCTAGCCCTCATCAGGAATGAATATGCTCTAGCCTTCATCAGGAATGAAGATGCTCTAGCCCTCATCAGGAATGAAGATGCTCTAGCCTTCATCAGGAATGAAGATGCTCTAGCCTTCATCAGGAATGAAGATGCTCTAGCCCTCATCAGGAATGAAGATGCTCTAGCCTTCATCAGGAATGAAGATGCTCTAGCCCTCATCAGGAATGAAGATGCTCTAGCCCTTATCAGGAATGAAGATGCTCTAGCCCTCATCAGGAATGAAGATGCTCTAGCCCTCATCAGGAATGAAGATGCTCTAGCCTTCATCAGGAATGAAGATGCTCTAGCCCTCATCAGGAATGAAGATGCTCTAGCCCTTATCAGGAATGAAGATGCTCTAGCCTTCATCAGGAATGAAGATGCTCTAGCCCTCATCAGGAATGACATCATTATTCCTGATGAAGGCTAGAGTGTCTAGTAGAAACGTTAAGAGAGTAAATTTCAAGTTCATCATCGAGGAGGTCATTGTAATTGCTACTTCTTGCTCGGGTGTTTAGTCAGTGAAGTTAACCATTGAATGTCTCTCGGACTTGGCATAGCAATATGAGGCCAGCAACAATGGGAAAGGTCACTGAAGCTGATGAAGCTCTGTCAACTGCCCTGAGATAGCCAGAGCTTCAGAGTCAACTCTGGTCTGGCCCAGGTAAGAGGAGATGACATCGCCTTCTTAATCACTGCTTTCACTCTCGGAGAGTCCAAAGTTGTCGTCCAGAATCCGAGAAAGCACAACCTCCAAGGTTAGTCAACTGGACATCTTGACCGCTTTGAAATAGCTGCTCAAATTCAGAATGGTTTGTGTTCTTCAATATCTTTCCCCTAGTGACTGAATGTCTATGGCCTTTATATTCATATTTCAGTAGGCACACAAGGGAAGAATATATCTTAGAATCCTATGGTGAATTTTTAATGCTTTTAAAATGACTTTTGGCCTGTATATTAACCCCAGTAAGTGGGTTAACGACCAACATTTATGGTACATGCTGCCCACGTGTCTTTTAGCAATAGTAGACACACACATTATACAAGTGCTCTGTAGCAGAACTAGCTCCATGCATTTGTTTGTTTGTTTGTTTTCACCTAAATTATAAATTATAAATTCCAAGCTGGAATTCACTTTTTAATGAGAAACTAATTAATAGATAGGTAATTTACAGAACCCATGGGGACCCTTGGAACCTAACTGGGAGCTAGTTAGAGTTTACAGAACCCATGGGACCCATGTAGCTAGAGTGCCCCCTGTAGCTATGGTTTACAGAACCCCTGGGCCCCCCTGTAGCTAGGGTTTACAGAACCCCTGGGCCCCCCTGTAGCTAGGGTTTGCAGAACCCCTGGGCCCCGCTGTAGCTAGGGTTTACAGAACCCCTGGGCCCCCCTGTAGCTAGGGTTTACAGAACCCCTGGGCCCCCCTGTAGCTAGGGTTTACAGAACCCCTGCCCCCCCCCCCCCCCTGTAGCTAGGGTTTACAGAACCCATGGGCCCCCCTGTAGCTAGGGTTTTCGGAACCTATGGAGCCCATGGAAACTCACCAGGAGCTAGCTAAAGGTTACAGAACCCCTGGGGGCCCCTCGGAAACTCATCAGGAGCTAGATAGAAATTACAGAACCCCATTCAGCACCACCGGAAACTCATCCGGAGTTAAGGCTATACAGAACCCCTGAGGCACCCTAGGAAAGATGAGGAGCTACAAGCTAGTGTACAGAATCACTGGAAATGTTCTCCAAACGAAGTTGGTGTATTAACAGTAGCAGAGTATGTACCTTGCCTCGAGGACCAGGAGAACTAGGGTCCTCTTTAGCAGTGCCCTCTTTACCAATGAAGTCCACCGCCATCTTCATCCACGACACCATGTTATCCCACATCCCCTTCGCCTGAGCAGACGGTTGCTCTGAGCCCGACTTCTGGAAGTCTTTTGCCGATGCTCCAACTGTTAAGAACACGACAAAAATATTGCGCCAGTCAGCTGTCAGAATACAACACTCAGAGAAGACTATCAAAAATTTATTAGTGTCGTTATTTTTAAAAGGTAAAGGGTCATCAAGATGCGTGTGATAGACCGAGTCCATTCTCGTTCCTTTTCTCTACGGAACAAACATTTCTTCTTGTTCCTACGCATTTCACCATTGCTATTCTTGTGGTTTTCTCTTACACTAGAACAGCTATGGAAATGTCGAGAGCTTTACCAGCGGTGTACCAGTCTCAACGCAAAACTCCCCAGTATGAGTACAGCCCCTATTCCTAACCCGTTCCTACTTCTGCTGTATGCAAGCTAATAGTAGCACACCACATATGCCAAATATTGTTGTTATATATTACAGCCAGCCCCTTGACATGGGGACAGCTATAGCCCTCCTTGAAGGACTTAAAACTCCAGAAGTTACAAACACAGCAGACATTCTTCTACGGGTACATGTATAATTGGCACAGCATATAAATGCATGTTTCAATACTCTCTCAGAAGAGTAAATAAATGAGGAATAACAACAGCTGTGTTATCACCTGTATATAAAATTACAGCTTGTGGCTGTTATCACTTATATATAACAATACAGCTTGTGAATAACAACACTCCTTTATCACCTGTATATAACAATACAGCTTGTGAATAATAACAGCTGTTATCACCTGTATATAACAATACAGCTTATGAATAATAACAGCTGTGTTATCACCTGTATATAACAATACAGCTTGTGAATAACAGCTGTTATCACCTGTATATAACAACACAGCTTGTGAATAACAACAGCTGTGATAATATCAGCTGTGTTATCACTTGTATATAACAATACAGCTTGTGAATAACAACAGCTGTGTTATCACCTGTATATAACAATACAGCTTGTGAATAACAACAGCTGTGTTATCACCTATATATAACAATACAGCTTGTGAATAACAACAGTTGTTATCACCTGTATATAACAATACAGCTTGTGAATAACAACAGCTGTGTTATCACCTCTATTAACAATACAGCTTGTGAATAACAACAGCTGTGTTATCACCTGTATATAACAATACAGCTTGTGAATAACTACAGCTGTGTTATCACCTGTATATAACAATACAGCTTGTGAATAACAACAGCTGTGTTATCACCTGTATACAACAATACAGCTTGTGAATAACAACAGCTGTGTTATCACCTGTTACAGCTTGTGAATAACAACAGCTGTGTTATCACCTGTATATAACAATACAGCTTGTGAATAACAACAGCTGTGTTATCACCTGAATATAACAATACAGCATTTGAACTAGCTGAGTCGACAACTTTTACACACCTGACAACCTTTATCCACTTTCATAATTTTGCGTTGTGCTAAGGCATTGGAAAATACGAGGTAATCTTGGTACTAAAATCTTGGTACTAAAATTGTTATGGAATCACAATACCAGTTATGCAAATGGGGAGATGACAGATAAGGGAGAGAAGAACATAGGAAAATTCAGTCTCCCTCCTGGGTACTAAAATTCTTTTGCATGCACCTATTCTATACAAGCACAAGCATGCAAGGGAAAGAGCAGAAACATCTGATTGATGGAGAGATAGAAAGATAGATATGAGAATATGGCAGAAGTCTGGCAATTTACTACCCAAGGAGAAGGATTCGAGGTGCACAGAAAGTTTGTTGGAGCTAATAATGGCACTTTAGAGCTTCCTAGTATAAGTGGGTTTCGGGTATGATTATATGTGAGCTTCGATCCGTCATTTTAAACTGTGGGTCAAACAAACATGGAAGGGTTTTATCTGGGGGGGGGGGAGAGGAACATAGGAAAAATGTGTTAATTACCACATGTTCTTATGGAACTCATAGAATTTAATGTTTTTTGAGTGGTGGAGAAACATGTCCTCTTGGGGACATTTCCCCCTCCCCCCCCAGATACAACCTACACTGTAATGTGTATAGGTATAGCATACATGACATAACCCACCGACACTGTTTCCCTTAGGTGTCACATCTTTCCACATAGCTGCCCCTCTGCCGAGATATCTTCGCCTTCTCGAGACTTCTCTCACTCTGTCGTCCTTCTTCCCCACAAAGTTATGCTGTTCACAACCACCAGAAGTACAAGTGGACCTGCGACAGTTCACCCTTGGGGTTAATTTCCTCTCCAAGGCGACCATATCTGTTGGTTTAAGATTATCGCTCCTGTGGCTAGAAACTTCCTCCGTCGCCTCTTCATAACCATCTTCATCACTTTTGCAATCATTATCAGGATAACGAGAGAGGTTAGATTTGACTACGCCGACCTGCACAGCCTTGGGAGTGGGTGTGTCTTGTGAGATGGAGGGGTCGTTGCTACGATCTAAAGTAGCCACCTCGATGTCAGCAAATGCAAGACTATTCTTTCCGGCAGAAAAGGAGTGGTCATTGTCAATCGCCCGTAGGGGGTGGGCACGGTGAAGAGAATGATGGGTAAACTCTGGAAAGGGAGTCTAGTAAAATAACACATAAAAACAGATAGCAATATAACATGCACTGCAGTGGTAATTGATTTTCTGGTTATAGCAACTTAAAAAATAAAATTCAAAAAAAGGAGACTTTTGCCCTTACTTTGAGCAAGGCAAAACCAAGTATGTTGAAACAATGGTTCTGTAATCAGCAAAGTTAGCAGACAGTCATAGAACATCTTGTGCACTATTGTTGGAACCGAGAGGGCTTTGGAATATTAAGTATTTCATGGAAAGACAACTTGCTCAAATAGTCTCATCCAGTTGAGGACCTGACTATTTTTTTCCAAGATTTTTTTTCTTTTTGTTCTTATAGTTTCACCATTATACTAACAGTATTTCAAGTTTCAGCTTGTGATTGTCAACCATTCTTGAGTTATGGTACCTTTATTCATTGCATACCACTCGAGAAATACCACTTGAGAAATGAACAAGAAAAAGCAGAATGACGGGTAAGTCGGACCATTCATAATCCGCTAACCATTCGTAGAGAAGGCTTGAAGATCTGGACAAAATGAAACTCACTGTTAGTTCTATATTACCATACTAACAGCACAGTATAGGGCATTAAAGTCAACTTTTATGCAGGTCAAGAAGTTTTAAGCTAGAAATGAGCCCGTGTCTGATCTTGATGCGATCAAAGCAGGGCTAGGGCTACATTCCGATGACGTTACAGAGTCAAGAAGAAGCCCAGAGGTTTCTGAGGGGGGAGGCTTGGAGACTAGAAAATGTCTCAATGGAAGCTAAACCTTCAGCAACCTCCAGGGTAAGTTCAATCCCATAGTTACATACTGTTAAGGACTAAGGAGTCAGTAGCTGGTCCTACCCTACCAGCTACCACAGGCCAGCAAGTTCAAACCCACAGCTACAGACTGGTAGGGAATCCGTAGCTGGTCCTGCCCAAGCCAGCCTGCCCCTGGGTCTGATCTTTTGCAGCAATATTATGACAGTGTATCAACTTTGTTCCTCAGCATCCTGCCAGTGCCGGTGGCTCTAGTGAGCAGAGTGCTGATGAGTTTGTGTCCAGTGCTGAGTCCCCTCAGACAGCTGCTCAGTGGAAATCAAGGTCTGCTTCTGTCAGAACTCAAACATCTCAGCCGATCCCTGATTTAGAGAAAGACAATGACCTTGTCAGTATTGCTGCCCGGTTCCAGTTTATTGACTTGATGAAGTGCCCTGACTGGAAATCTAGTCTTGGGAGTTTCTAAAGGTGTAGGTAACAGACGAGGGTTAGTCACTGTGCTGTGTGTGGTTCGTAATGAGTGTGGCTGGCAGTACACTCCGACTGACTCAGAGCTGCTTGTCTATGATGGCTGCAGGCAACTTCACATGTCACACATTGCAGCGGTCTGGGAACGAGAAGGAGAGAAGGCATTCCCAAAAAACTTGCGAGATAGTCATACCAAGAGCAGCTGATTAGCGTGAAGGGGATTACCTACATGAACGTGGTGGATTTGGTAATGATTAGAGTGATAAGTATACCTCAACCTCGTAAACTTTGGGCTCTTTTCTAGTTGACTCTAGCGCCATCCTATAAGTTCAAAGACACTGCTTGCAGGTTTTGCAACTAAAAGGGACACATTGAGAAGGTGTGTGGGTCCAAGGCCAACCCTAAATTACCTCTGCCGAAAAGGAACTTGTATGTGCAGGTGGAACAGGAGCAGTCTCTTCTTCAGGAAGAAGGTGGAGCTTTTAAGGCCGTTTCACAACACGATGCTGGCCGAGCGTTGCATTGCATTGCGTGTTGTCAATTGACCCAACACGTGATGTTCTGATTGGTCCGACGCTGCGTTTCAGATGCTGGATTAGCAAAAAGTTCTAATCCAGCGTCTGAAATGCAGCGTCGGACCAATCAGTGTCCATCTTTGTTGAGCGTGATTCAACCCTCAAAGGTCAATTGACTACACGCAATGCTCGGCCAGCGTTGTGTTGTGAACCAGCCTTTATGATTTGAGGTGGTGGTGATGAGTAGCTTTGCTTACTGTGCTGAACACAATGCACTCGGAATTCTACGTCCCGCAGGCTGAGATCGGAGTCCACTTCAATGCTAACATGAGTACAGGCCCTTAATCCCCAATAAACCCACTCTAACTTCCATGTTGACTCGTTCATAAATGTTGTTGTGCTGTGCAGTGTTGTGCTATTCCAGATCTGCCTTGAAAAGGCTTGGGTGGATTGAAATGTACAAGAAACAACCCTAGCCCTAGCCCTAGCCCAAGACCAAGTTTATACTTTAAACGCAATTTCCCACAAATGTGATGAATGATCACTTTATTTACTTTCTCGTGACAGAGTCCAGCCTGTGTGCTCACCTCAGCTACAAAAATTAAAGATGGCTGTAACTTGGGAAATAAATTGACGTTCATTTACTTTATCTGTGGTTGCTCTGTTAATACCATAAATGGCAAGAGTTCGTGACCTATGGTGAAGGTGTTGGATTTTTTCTAGGATTTTTTTAAATGACCTCTGTGCTATTGCCACCTCTGTGCTAATGCCAGTAATTATGCCATAGTTGATTGCAACACCACTACCTGGTATGCAAATATCATCGGAAAGCACCAGAATGGGCTATCTTTTCAGATCAAAATTGTTGAAAATGCATGAAGCATTAAAAAGTTATGACACCTTTAAAAGCATGCACGTGCACACACACACCAAGTGGTCCTCCCTTAAAGCTGAAAAGTGCAAGAAAAAAAGTCCATAGAGAAAACAGACTGCATAGTCAGTGGAAGAGAGAGAACTGGCTGCATAGTAACAGAAAAGTTAACAGAAAAGGAGAGACAACTGGCTGCATAGTAACAGAAAAGGAGAGAGAACTGGCTGCATAATCAGTCGAGTTATCCTCTCTAGCCAGATCTCTTACCTGCCCACACATATGCACACATACACAGACATGAAAAGAGAGGGGTTAATTGCTGTGAATATTTTATTCCCTTCCCTTCAAAAGGCTCAGTTGGGTGCACTCCATTAGAATACCATGCAATTGATATGGACACATGTTATCACCCGCAGATTATTTAAAATGAAATAAAAATAGCCACAAAACCATCAAAACCATTGTAAGTTAGAACAAACATCTTTTTTTCTGTGCTTGCATGCAAATACGTATGGGAGTCTGGCTAGAGAAATTAGCTCCCTGGACTAACCACTTTCCTTGTGTTAGTTGTTGCAACCTGCACTAGTGCTTAATTGAAAAACCAAATGGCAGCCTTGGTAAGTTCTCCAGCTCCCTCAATGTTTTCTCAAAGATTTAGAGATAGCTAATTCCCCTAGCTACTGCATACCTCCTTCAATTTAGCTCTTGCCTTGATTGCATTCATTTTTTCCCCTCCGCCTTTCTCTACAGCTGAAGCTGAAGTCCCCGCGGGCCTCCTCCTTCTCAATAAAGCTTGCTAGCTCGACTTTCACTTCGAGTGCAATTTTGAATTTTAAATTACAGCGCCCCTCCAAACGCGCGGCCGAAGGAAACGCGCGTGCAGTCACTCGATCTCTAGCAGTGTAGAGGAGGTCCATTGGTGATAGAACTTAGTGAACAGGTTCATTATTATGTATACATGAAAAAAATATTTAGCTGTGTCTTTTTTAATTTAAAGAATAGTCACCTAGTCGAAACGTTGAGAGAATTCAATTTCAAGTTGATTACTGAGAAGTTATTGTAATATCATTTCAACTGAGAGTCCATTAGGAATATAATAATAGTAATAATAATAGTAATAATAATAGTAATAATATAAAAGTAATAATAATAGTAATAATAATATTAATAATAATAGCAATAATAATAGCAATAATAATAGCAGTAGTAATGATAATAGTAATAATAATAATAGTAATAATAGTAATAATAATAACAACAACAACAATAATAATAAGTAATAATAGTAATGATAATAGTATAGTAATAATAATAATAACAACTACTACTTCCAGCTCCCCTCCATCAATATTCCTCTTCAAACTTTTCCCCCTTTTGCAATGACCATTTCCTTCATCTTCTTCCCATTAAACCTCAATTCCCATCTTACTGCATACCACTTGCAACATCCCTTGCAACTCCACTCCTGTGTCCTCTAAAAGCACAATATCATCGGTTTAGAGCAATGCACCACACTACCTATATATATATAGTAATTAACAGAAGAATGCTGAGGTATTAGAACAACAATAGAGTAGAAGAAATGAAACCTTGGGTCAAGACTAAAAACAAAATCCCCCTCCTTCCCCACAAATCTGCATTGAACTAGCTACTTCAGGAAAGTGTTCGCACTCTAATTTGTCCAACTAGCCTGGAAGCACCAATATTTTACTTTCATTTTTTCCACCTTTCCAAAAGTAATGAAGGCAAAGTTCAGTCATGCCATATGATGTCTACACTGCCACTAGCTACAATGAAGAAGTAAGATGGATCCGGGGAACCTTTTCCTCTCTGCCGATGCAGCAGCCATTTTACCACCTTGTTGGTAGCACAAAAATATATTAAAAGAGCGGCTTAGATTGCAAACTAACTCAAGCTGCTCTTACTCTCTCCTTCTTCCTCCCAATCACACACATTTCTCTTCACCTTCCATTGCCCCACTGATCCTAGCAGACTGTTCTTCCTCCTCAACAATATATATTATATTCTTCCCACCATCCTATCCCTCCATGCATTATTAGCTTGTCCATCACCAGTCTACCCTTTTATATCTTTGCTAACCTCCTACAGGGGAGGCTCCATAGGGGGGGCACGGGTGGGCAATCGCCCCCGCGCTATAATTATACTGTATTAGCTGCCTGTAAACCCCAGACCACATGTTAACCTGCCAAAACCACCCACATTATGATTGCAGCTGCTCAAATTATTAAACCTACATGTACAAATAAGCAGCTGGTGATGAAGAGAAAGGAAACTCAAAGAAGTCTAACAGAAATGTGGCCAAAGAAGAAGAAACTTCACAAAAAGAAGGGATGCCTGGTGTATCTGGGAATGAGCTTTTACAAGAACATGACTTTGAAGTTCTTTCAGAACCAGAGTCTGTCGATAAGGTAATGAGCTCGAATGTCTGGAAGAGATAGGGGAAGAAAGTATTTATGTTGGTGACAATGAATCTGTTACTGTCAATGAAGAATGCATGAATCAATGCTGTACTGAGGAAAAAACTGCTTACCAACCAAAAGGAAAGGAGGCATTATCTCTATTTGCTAATAATGATCGCAAATTTCTCGCTACATGGTATGACAAACATGAATCGCTCACTCTATGTACTACGAAGAAGAAAGTATTTTGTGTCTACTACAAATATGCACACAAACATGACCTACTTACATTTTCGACAAAAGGTGAGGAAGCATTTACAATTAAAGGATTTGATCATTATAAAAAGGCTACTCAAAAATTTCGTACCCATGAGAATTCAGATATGCATCTTGAAATGAAGTTGAAATGGAATGCTCTTGCCAATCCATCAATTGCTACTCAGCTCAACACTCAAATTGCTAGAGCTCAACTGTCTCGGCGTATTGGGCTCTTGAAACAACTTGAGGCTATGAAATATCTTCTCAGGCAAGGCATAGCATTGCGTGGACTTTCTGAAGAAGAGGGAAATCTACCTCAATTATTATGCATGTGGTCAAGTGATAATAATGACATCAAAAACTGGGTCAAGGAAGGGAGTATTTATCACATGACATTGTTAATGAAATGATAAGTCTGATGGGGCAAAAAGTATTACGACAAATTTTAGCAAGAATCATGAGTAGTGTTCCTAGTTGGTATGCTGATGAGGCTACTGACGTTACTTTTAAAGAACAGTTTAACTTGTCTATAAGGTATGTCGATGATGATTATATGGTGCATGAAGATTCAGTTGGTTTATTCAATCTTCCCAACACTAAAGCTGAAAATTTATTTGTTGTATTGAAAGATATGCTTATGCGATGTGCTTTGCCTTTGTCATTATGTCGTGGTCAAGCATACGACGGAGCTGCTGCAATGCAGGGGAAAAGAAAAGGCTTAGCTACCTTGTTCAGAAAAGAAGTCCCAGCTGCATTGCCTGTTCATTGTCTGGCTCACTCACTGAATCTCTGCCTGCAAGATGCAGGGAGGCAGATACAGCTATTGAGAGATACTATTGATCTTATTAGAGAAATAGTGAAGTTAATAAATTCCTCTCCTAAAAGAAAGCATCTCTTTTCTAAGAAATTGTTGGTAAATGAGACTGCAGAAGGTGGCATTAAGGTGCTGTGTCCAACTCGATGGACAGTGAGAACTGGTGCCATTGGTGCTGTGATCAATCAGTATGGTGTTATTATGGAAACCATGGAAGAAGTCCATCAAACAACCCATGATGATTATGGATTGAAAGCAGCTGGAACACTTGCTGCTTTGGAAAAATTTGAAATTTTATTTGTTTTAAAATTGGGTCACCTTCTTTTCAGTGCTGCTGAAGAAACTTCTACTAAAGTCTTACAAGTAAGCATTCAAGAGACAATGTCAGCAGTTAATGTAACACAAGATTTTTACAAGTGCCAGAGGAAAGATGTAGAGTTTGAAAGGTTCTATAGTGCCGTTGTTGATCAGGCTCATCATTCATTGGAAATTGGGGACCCTAAACTGCCTAGGTATAAAAGGTTACCAGCAAGATTCGATAGCAGTCAACCTCATCAGTTTGATGCACCCAAAGTTTACTTTCGTAAAATTTATTATGAAGCTTGTGATATCCTTATCCAAGAACTGGATGATCGATTTAAGCAAGTGCATTTAATGAACCCCCATGATTGAAATTTATTATGAAGCTTGTGATATCCTTATCCAAGAACTGGATGATCGATTTAAGCAAGTGCATTTAATGAACCCCATGATTGCAATGGAATCACTTCTTATTAAGGCTGCTAATGGAGAAGTTTATGAAAGTTAGCTTGAAGTCATTCATGAATCTGTTTTTAAGAATAACCTTGACTTTGCTCGACTGAAGAAGCATCTGGGAGTTCTAGTTAATGTTATCAACCAGGCCCTACCAGAAGTGAAGAAAGTAACTAGCATTCAAACAATATGTGAAGCTATGAGTACACTTGCGTATCGATCAATGTTTCCAGAAGTTCACAGATTGCTACGCCTCTACTTTACAGTTCCTTACATCCTCAACCTCTGAAAGAAGTTTTTCCACTTTAAGGCGTGTTCTAACATACTTAAGATCCACTATGTCAGAAAAAAGGTTAAATAACTGCATTTTACTATATTATACACATCCACAAGGATCTCACAGATAGACTTAACTTACAAGAAATTGCCCAAGATTTTATAACACTAAATGAAGAGAGAAAGAGATACTTTGGAACATTATAAGTAATCATTGTAATTTGTGTATGTGTGTGTGTGATAAAAGTTGTGGCTTTAAAAAGTTGGGGTAGTCTTCAAATTTTTTAGCATGCTTACATGCACCATACTGGAGCCACCCCTGATATAGGATTTTTTCCCACCTCCTTCCTCTTTGGCACGGAAATATGTAGGAGCATAGATATCCGTGTATTTGAACAAGGAGCTTGCCTTTCTCCCAGTCACCAAAATAATTCCATCAGGCTTCTTTCCAATATTTTTCCTACATACATTTTCCTCTTGTCTAGAGACAAGAGGGTTTCAGTAAGGTACCTATATAGCTAGTAAACTGGCATCACAAAAAGTGTGAAAAACCTTGAAATTCGTCTTCACAGATCTCGATCGTAGTTTCTCTGTTTCTGTCAGTTTTCCCATTTGCATATTATTATGCTGCTTTAGAGTACTGATGATAAGATGATGGTAAATTGGGAGAAAATGGATAACAGTATTGAAACTAATTATTCTCTAGTAGCAGGTACATTTATAGAGAAGTGGGGATGGTGAATTATTATAATTACGAACTAGAAGCGTTCCCCAAATAGGGCTTGGCAGATTATGCTCAAATTTTTTATCTAATTTCTATTCTTTTGTTCTCCAATTTTTCACAATATTTTTTTCGTCATAATTACCTCAATAATTCTATTGGTAATTACGTACATGTCGATCATTGCTTCATGTTAATTGTTGATTCTGGAAATCTAAGTCACACTGCTTTAAATATAGTTCTGTTGCAGCTATAGATCTACCAGCTATGACTAGGGATCTGCCCTGACTGACATAGCCTACCTCCACATGGCCTTCTTCAACATGGCCCTATATAGGTATCCAGCTCACCAAATGTCTTGCCAGAAAGCAATGATTGATGGTGTGACTGCACTGCAGCTATAGCTATGTTCTGCTCCAGCTATGGCTCTGCTCCAGCTGGTTTTTCAAGTGCCAGAGGCAGCTACCTTGGTAAGCCTGTGTCTCAGGGCTTTGTACTTGTTCTGGGTGTCCAGATCACTGGAGACAACCAGTGTGGCATTTCAATATGGGCTGCTCTCAAAACCTCAGTGGTAAGGTTCAATCCCACTGGGAGAGACTTTTTCTACAAGCTATATACTTATGTTCTATCCACAAAACAATGACATAGACACTATCAGGATTTCTTCAAGGAAAGCTTGCTGCTGGTGGACTAATACACTTCCTACTGCCAGACTAAGATGCTGATGAGGTTCAATTGCAAGTGCCATTTTTTCCAATTTTTTTGATACTTGCGGGGAAAAAAATAATTTTGAGCAGATTTACTAAGTACAGTTGAATACTTGTCAAGTAGAGTTCCAAGTAGAGTTGAATGCTCCCTGCAAATCTAGAAAAAGTGGCTTTTGCAGTAAAAGTTGTTGGCATGTTGACCTGAAGTTGTGATACTCCACTAGCAGCTGCTTGCCTCAAGAAGTCCTAATGGTGTCCAGTGACATCATTGCATAGGTGAATGATAGGTAGCTCAGTGACCCGTGGGGTTGAGCATTACTACCAAATAGCAATGGACCCTTGGTGTCAGTAGTATACACAGGCAGTAATGCAAGTTAATAAAAAAGAGTTTTTAATATATATTTTACATACACCTGTCAAAAATATGAATGGGTCGTCCTCCTTAAATAGTGTGGGCTTACGTAAATCAGGAATAGTTGTTGGGGGGGATGAAGGGAACAATTGACGACGCTCCGCTGCAAGTATCAGATTACAAGCTATAAACTGGTCGGTGCAATTGAGAATGTGTGCCACAGCTGACAAACTACCTTACCAGATAAAAGCCATCCTGAAATAGGATAAGCAACCAAAACCATAATACCCTCCAAAACCACCTCCCCATATATATAATCCAATAACAGCCATATCAGATGGTTCAGCAGGTGTTCGCCTTTGACCTTTATAAGTTCCTTGAGTCAACCACTCACATAGAACAGAACTTTGACACCAAAAGGGAGAAGAAGGGAAATGTTCCTTGAAGCAGACATCTTTGGAAGACAAAGAAAATACCATTGAATACTTTGACTACAAGATATAGAAGATCTCCAACCAACCACCATCATCATACATTCATGTGTAGCTGGAGTATTGTTCAAGTATCCCTTCATAATATTGGCACCATGTACACAAATCTCTCCTTCCTTGTTAGGAAGAATAGCCTCCGAAGTTTATGTGTCTATAATCTTGGCCTTCATGATTTACCAATAGAGTTAGGAAACTGTTCCCAGAGACCATGGCATTAGGTGTGTCACTATGCTCTCAGTTTAGCCCTAGCCTTGACGGAATGTGCCACAATTTATACGTTTTTTGACTAGTTCCATTATCAAAAGCACTTTCAGGCAGCTAAGAAGCTTTGTTTCATTGGGCAATTCAAAAAGTGGGTCAACCCCTATATGACATCGGAAATACCCAAAAATCTTATTTCTTGCGATTGTCCAACGTTCCATGCATAAAATAAATCTTCATAAATATATACACACATAATTACAGAATTTTTGTGCAGCCACAAACTCCAGAAGAAACAGATGTATCATACAAAGAGGCTACAGAGCAGCTATTCCCACTAAGTTGAGCTGAGCCTGTAGCAGAGAGGAAATATCATACTTGTCTACTAGGGTGGTGTTGCAAGAAACAAAATAAAGTTTGGCACAAGTGATCCAATATTAATCCGGTGCTTTTCTATAGCAGAGAGAAATGAGTTGGGTTCAAAATTAGGCAAACAGACGACCTTGGTACCAGCATAAAGAGAGTGTCATACTTCCATACATATGAAAAAAGGCAAGAAACCCAATAAGGCAAAAGTATGGTTCTTCAAGCAAGTTCATAAGGTTCCATAAATTTCATTTTCCACCTGGATGTGCTGACCACGTAGTTACATTTTAGCACCTAATGATCTCACTCTGTTGTTACACCGAGATTGGAGACCACTTTTGACCCCTTAAAGGGACTGGAGGATGGAAGGAATGCTGTTGTTTCTTATGCATTGCAACTTCTATTCTCCCACTGGCTTGTTTGGCGCTAGGAAGAACTCATTTAGTCGTTAGTTAAATGCAATGCACCTTCTCATTCATGGATCAAACTGGATAATAAATCGATATGATGTTCAGAGATGCGTGCTCTAACTAAAGTGTATGACAAGGGGCATGCACCTGGTAAGGGGTCGCTAACATGGTAAGGGATCGCTATAACAGGGAGGTACATGATACAAGGTGTGTGCATGGAATGAATAGTTTAGATGATTATTGTCTATCTCCCCACAAGTCCTTCGTCAGGGGGACTGAAAGAGTTAGGGAGCCTGTCCGTATCTTTGCGGGGGCTTTATGGTCCTCGTACTTCTCCGTAGGGTCTGGTCTGGGTTGGTGGGTTTGGGTGGTGGTGGTGGGATCTTGGCCAACGTTTTGGGGGCCAGTGCTCGGTGGTTCTGGGTGCCGGCGACAGCTGCGTATGTTCGGGTGGTGGCCGGCGTGGTAGTTGGCTGCCTCTGGGTTGTTGGTTCCAGAGAGCCAGGTAATGGTTGGCTGGTTGATGTAGCCGGGGTGATTGGTAGAGGTTGGCTGGGTGGTGGTCTGGGTGCCTGGTGATGAGTGGCTAGGTGGCGGTGCCGGGGTGCCTGGTGATGGGTGGCTAGGTGGCGGTGCCGGGGTGCCTGGTGATGGTAGGGGGTGGTCCGGTGGTGGGATGGGGAAGGTGTTCCTCCTGAGGTATTGGCGGTTGCGAGTGGTAAGTCTGCCGTTGCTGTCCATCCGGACTTGATACTGATGATACTGCATGACCTCTACCACCACGCCTGTGCTGTCCCATTTGGTTGGGTGGTGGCCGGTCTGGTTTTGCACCAGTACTCTGTCTCCGCGTATGAGGGGGGAGAGGTTTTTGGTGTGCTCCGTCCAGCGTTTCTTGCCCAGGGATTGGCGCTTCTCTAGTGCTGTTAGCCTTATCTGTTGGGTAGCACCTTCCTGGGTCGGCTGTTGAAGTCGTGTTGGGAGGGTAGGTAGCAGGTCTCTGGTTGGGCGGCCAAAGAGGCACATGGCCGGTGACGTCCTCGTGTCAGGGCAGGGGCAGTTCCTGTAGGTCAGGAGTGCCTTGAAGAAGGCTGACTTCAGGGCGCCCCCTGGGTCTGTGTTCCCAGTGATGAGTCGCTTGACGGTTTTGACCCCTGTTTCGGCGCGGTTGTTCGCGTGGGGGTGGTATGCCGAGGATGTCCTGTGGTGGACCCCCCAGCTAGCCAGCAGATCTTTTGTTGCGTGGGCGGTGAATTCGGGTCCTCCATCTGTTGTGAGCGTGGCTGGGATGCCAAAGGTTGCAAAGGTCTCCCTGAGTACCTGTATGAGGCCTGTGGCTCCGCTGCTCGCCTGCGATACGATGGGCCATCCCGAGAAGCGATCCACCAGTACGAGGTAGACGGATCCTTCGTGGTGGAAGAAGTCTGCGTGTAGGTGCTCGAACGGGTGGTCCACCTCCTCAGGGGTTATTGGTGGCATGTGGGGTTGAGAGGGGGCATTCCCGTTGCAGATGTGGCATCTGCTCCTTGTGGCGGCGATATCTGCTGTCAGGCCTGGCCAGTATATGGATGCTTTCGCCCTGGCTGTCATCCCGCTTGTCCCTTGGTGTGCAGTGTGCAGGGTGGCAAGGCATGCTTGCCGTAGGGAGGAGGGGATGATGAGACGGTCGCCCAGACATACCACGTCGTCGACTATTGTGAGGTCGGTTATCACAGGAAAATACGCCTGTATCACCACTGGGAGCAAGTCACGTTTGTTGGGGGGTCCTGCTTCTATGACCAGCATAAGGTCCTGGAGGGACTGGTCTGCCGTGGTGGCTGTCTGAAGCTGTTCCCAGTTGATGGGGGTGCCTGAGATCGCTGCGCACATTGCTGAGGAGAGGCCGTCGTCGTCTGCGAGGGCAAGGGTGGAACAATTCGGGCCGGGGGCTGGCAGGTCATCTGGCAGGTGGAGTCTGGCGGGTGTCCTTGTCCCAGATGGGTGACGTGACAGGGCGTCACTGGTCAGGTTTCTGGCGCCCGGGATGTATACCATCCTGAAGCGGTACCTGAGGGTCTTCTCTTTGAGATTCCTCAGGCGGGGATTCGGGATATCCTCCAGGCACCTGTTCCCGAATAGCTTTAGCAGTGGTTTGTGGTCCACCGCTACTGTCAGGTCCCAGCACCCGAGTCCGAAGTGCCTGGCTTTGTCAAGCGCGTCGGCTACGGCTAGGTCCTCCCCTTCCACAGGGGCGTATCGAGACTCTGCTGCATGAGTGAATCTCGACCCCACCAAGGTGACGCGCCAGCCGTCCCGGCAACAGAAAGGATCGCGGGACGGGCACTGGCAGTGTTTCTGTGTGAGCCAGAAGCCAATCCCGTCCTTGCTCCAGTCTGTCGCCAGGCAGGCGCCCCTTGTCGAAGATCTCTACTCCCGCTCGGATGCTCTCGCATATGTGTTGTTTGGACGCGGCGAGGGCTTCGGTCAGCTGATCTGACCATTGGAAGGGGGTGGAGGGCTTCAGGAGATCCCTGAAGGGGAGCATGGTTGCCGTCATGGCGAAGGTGTAGGAAATTTTGTTTACGACGCCAAACCATGCTCTGATGTCAGTGATGTTTGTTGGGGTGGGGAATTCCTTGATGGCCGCCGTGAATTTGTCAGCGGGGCGGACCTCTGTGTGGGTGACTGTGAACCCCGCGAACTCCACTTCGTCTTCTGCAAAGCGGAACTTCGTTGGGTTCAGGGTGATGCCGTTCGTGGCACAAATGTGCAGCCACCGCACTGCCTGATAGAAGGATCCCTCTATGTCATCCGCCCATAGCAGGGCATCATCGATGCACTTGGTCTTGTTGGTTACATTGGTAATGAGGGTGTCGTACCGTGCCGTGTAGGCGTCTCCCGAGGCGATGTAGCCTTGTGGGGCCGTCAGGTAGCGGTACCTCCCCCAGGGTGTGATAAACATGGTGTAATGTTTGTCTCCCTCAGCTAGGGCCACGGAGTGGTGCCGTTCCACGCGTCGAAGATTGTTTTCTTCATCATTCGTGGGATGGCCCTGGCCTGGTGGAAGGGTGAAGGGCAGTAGTGGGTCTCCCGGGTGGCGTGCTGGTTGAGGGGTTGGAAGTTTATGGTCCTCCTGAGCGCCCCGCTCTTCTTGGTGCAGATCACCATTCGGTGGCACCAAGTGACGGGCGTGCCCAGGGGGACCTTTTCCAGCACGCCGAGCCGGATCCCTGTCCAGCCCTGCCTTCACCTCCTCCTGCCAGTGAATAGGTATGGTGATGGGGTTGTGGCACGGTTTGGGGATAGCGTTGGGGTCGATCTTCAGCGAGAGAGGGGGGCCGGACATCATAGGCAGAGGCTGGTGTTCGCACGTGTTGAATGCGCTGGATGCGTAGAGGTTGAGGAGATACTTCTCCAGCTTCTGTCTGTTTCCCTCTGTGGCTGGGAATGGCAGTGTCGTGGGCCTATCTGGTGGTGGGGATCTGGTGGGGCAGGAGCATGGGCGAGCCGCAGGTTGTGTCTGAGGTGCTGGTGGTTTGGCCTGCCGAGTTAGTGGTGGGCTTGTCCCGGTGGTTCCGGTGTCCCTAATCAGTGCCAGTGGTTGGCTGGTGATCTTGCCGTTCGGGGCTGGTGAACGCAGCGGGAATCCCAGATTAATTAGTCCCAGGTCATTGCATGCTGACATGCTGAGGTAAAGCTTGGTGGCTACGGGACTAAAGTACACCATTTGCCTCGTTTCCTTGTCTGTGTCTCTGGCTCTGATCCTGGTGAGTGCGGCTCCCATGATGGGCATGGGGTTGCCACTGGCAGAGTTCATGGTGAGGGAGCTTGGGATGAGGTCTTGTACACTGAGGTTGAGGCCACGCATGAGGGTGGGGCCTGCCAAGCAACTCTGGCAGCCGGTGTCGGCGAGGGCACTTGTGGTAAGGTTTCGCCGCTCTCTCCTGAGGGTTTGCCCGTGGGTCTGGAAGTCTGCTCGATGGGTGGAGACGATGACGTTGAGGGTTGGTTGGGGTGGTGAGCGACGCTGTGCCCAGGTTTGGGATGCCTGGTCCCAGGTTTGGTGTGGCAGGGTGCCTTCCGTCATGTCGCTGACCATTTCCTGGATGGCACTCTCTTGCTCTGCTGTCTGCCAACACATCTGTGATGTGTGGTTGGGGCGGCCGCAGGATTGGCAAGTTTTGCCAAATGCAGGGCATTGGGTCCTCCTGATGGCCTTCCTTGCTCTGGTGCCATGGCCTTGGCGGCCGCAGAAGCAGCATGCTGTCTTGCTGTTCGGATGTGGGGTGGGCGTGGGCCATATGGGCGTGGCTGACCGGTTGGGTTTGGGGTGCGTGGCTTTGGGTGGTGGGTGCTGCCGCTGGAGCTTATACCCACTATGCAGTGCATCCCCCTGGTCTGCCTCATCATTGATGGCACTGTTGCTAGCTTGGGGTGGGGTAGTCATTGTGGTAAATGATTGCTTGCCTATGACCCTCACCATTATAAACTGTACCAGCTCCTCGACTGTCTGGTCTTTGTCTGGCTCCCTCAACAGGTCCGCCTGGATGTCGGGGTCGGCGAGGCCGACGCACAGTTGGTCCGCCACTCTGTCCTCGCTCTGGCTGTTGACTATCGCACAGCCCGTGCATTTTCGGTCGAATCGACACACCTCGGCCTGGCCTCGCAGGCGGGCCACGAACGACCTGACGGTTTCGCCCCTGTCTTGAGTCATCCTAGAGAGCGTCACTCTGGCTGCCCTCTTGTTCTCCTCCTGCACTGCCATAGCTCTAATGGCTGCCAGGAGGTCTGGCTCTGTGTATTCCCTGAGGGGCGTGGGGCCGGTGGCGTTCATGGTGACGTCCCGGCGGAGCTTGGGGTCTAGGCATGCCAGCAGCTGGATGGTGATATGTGGGGCAGCCAGGCTGGCTGCCTGCGAGTACTCTTTCCACCAGTTCAGGAAGTACTGCCACCCCTTCGAGGTTTCTCCGGCTGATAGCTCTGGTCTGGGGATTTGGGTGGGCTTGAAGGAGGCTGCCTGACTGTGGTCCATCGAGATGTGGCCTGTCATGAGGGCTACTGCCATTCCTGGTTCTGTCCCCTCCGCTATGGTGAAGGGGCAGCCGGCTTTGGGGCAGTTCGCTGCCATAAGGTGGGCGGGCGTTAATTGGAGAAGTGAAAATCGGTCTCCAAAGCGTCCTAACCTCTAGTCAGCACTCCTGCTGGTGAGGCACACTGTCTAGCTGGATATACTAGAGAGTTAGAGCACGCATAGTTAAATGCAATGCACCTTCTCATTCAGGGATCAAACTGGATAATAAATCGATATGATGTTCAGAGATGCGTGCTCTAACTAAAGTGTATGACAAGGGGCATGCGCATGGTAAGGGGTCGCTAACATGGTAAGGGATCGCTATAACAGGGAGGTACATGATACAAGGTGTGTGCATGGAATGAATAGTTTAGATGATTATTGTCTAGTCGTCACCTACAACTCTGTTTCAAATCGAATTGACCTGTTCAGAATGAGAGCATTAGATGATCCTTTACTATTAAGTGGTAAAGGGGTTTCTATGGTTGTGGTAAAGAGATGGTTTTCAATCCAATGTAGTTGTAAGTTAAAAAAATTCTTATTCACTTCCTCGATACTCGATACTCAACTTAAAATGTTCTCACTCGACGTTTCAGCTGAATGCTCTAGCCTTTGTCAGGAATAACGAGATGCATACGTGATGTGATACAAACCACTCCCTGACAGATGCGTCCAAAGTTGCTGCAATGAAGGGAGGAGAAAATAAATATAAAATAAGAAATGACAGAAGCTAAAAAACAAACATGTTATATAATATAGATCCTTTTAACTTAATAAATGATAAACAACTAAAATACCACCCAAAATTATTTCCAGTTCATCGAGTGAGTAAATTTTAAGTTAGTCATCGAGAAAGTGATGGTGTCTATTACGTCAATGTAGGTGTCTCTCGGTTGAAACATTGGCAATGAGCTGATTGAAAGAAGAATTTACAATTGTTTTTGTTGTGGTTTTGTATTGTGGTTTTGTATACATGTTTAGTTATCCAATCATTATTTTGAAATATTGTAAAATATGTGGAAATCATACCATCATTTAGTAATCTTACAAATATTATTCATTCTACTTATAATTATAAAAATATTTATGGCAATCTTATAATTAGAAATCTTACAAATATTATATATTATTTATTGTATTGGAATCAAAATATTATATGGGAATCTTACAATTAGAAATCTTAAATTGAATAGGGATCGTATAATTTGAAATCTTACAAATATTATTTATTGTATGGGAATCTTATAATTAGAAATCTTGACCAATATTATTTATTGTATGGGAATTTACAATTAGAAATCTTACAGTATTATAACTATATATGTAGAAGAGGTAATTAGAGACCCCTGATTTGGCTGAAAGTCTAACCAGAAAATGTTTCAGAATCCTCAACTCTGCGACAAAGCCAAGTGAGTTTTGAAATCCAAGAAAAGGTTTCTGAGTGTTTGTCAATTATTAGTATTAACGAAAAGAAAGGATTACTGCCATTATTACTATATATAAAGAAAGGGTTACTGTATTTGTCAATTATTATTATTACTATAGGAAAAGAAAGGGTTACTGAGTATTTATTAAAAAAAGGAAGAATAGTTTATTGAATATTTGCCAATTATTTAAGAAGGAAGAGTTAATGATTATTTGTCATTATTTATCATGCACAAGCAATGGTAATGAGTATTTGCCAATTGTAATGAGTTGCAGAATATTTGCTAATCATTTATATCATGAGAAGAAGGGCTATAAGTGTTTGTCAATTAGCTGTAATCATGAAAGGAAGGATTACTAAGTATCAGTATAATCATGAAAGGAAGGGTTACTAAGTACCAGTATACTCATGAAAGGAAGGGTTACTAAGTATCAATTAATTGGTTATAATCATGAACGGAAGGGTTACTAAGTATCAGTCAATTAGTTATAATCATGAAAGGAAGGGTTACTAATTATCAGTATAATCATGAAAGGAAGAGTTACTAAGTATCAGTTATGAAAGGAAGGGTTACTAAATAACAGTATAATCATGAAAGGAAGGGTTACTAAGTATCAGTTAATTAGTTATAATCCTGAAAGGAAGGGTTACTAATTATCAGTTAATTAGTTATAATCATGAAAGGAAAGGTTACTAAGTATCGGTCAATTAGTTATAATCATGAAAGGAAGGGTTACTAATTATCAGTATAATCATGAAAGGAAGGGTTACTAAGTATCAGTTATGAAAGGAAGGGTTACTAAATAACAGTATAATCATGAAAGGAAGGGTTACTAAGTATCAGTTAATTGGTTATAATCATGAAAGGTGAGAGGTCTTATTAAGCTTTCTGATTCTGAAGACTTTCAGCAAGAAATGCCTCAAGCGGAACACTATGTTCACAGTATATAGGAGCCAGTGATGTGTGTTCATTCCAAAGCTTCATGCAAGCTTAACCTTATCGAGCAAATTTGGAGTCACCATATTTTTTTACTCTGGTTGGAAAGCATATTTGTCATGTTTCAACTATAGTCCATTAAAAAAAAGTAATCTGAGTTTGCGCCTGTTGGCGGATTATGCTGAAATTTTCACTTATTTTTAATTCTCCTTTTGTCTATTATTCTATTGTTTAGTTCTCCATTTTCACTATCTTTCTATTTTTTAATTGTCCATTTTCACACATATTTTCCTCGCTGACAAACAAGATGGTTACATGTCGATCATTGATTCTGAAAAATCTCTATAATCTGTACACATAAAAATCTGTTTATTCATTCATGATTCTTGAGTCCTTGCTAGCCGAAACCTCGAGTGAGTAAATTCAGGTTGATTATGAATGTACATTATGTCGACTCAGAGTTCGTAGTGTATACTATGATTTCCTTTAGTTGTGCTGAAGCAACATTGAAAGTTTAATTTAGTTTCACGAAATCAAAGATAAACTGAGAAACTTGTGACAGCCGAAGTTGTACCAGTAATTCCTGATGTTCAGAAGCACCTATTTCCCCCAAGATAATGTCACCATAATCTGCCAAGGCCACTCTACGTAGGTGCTTTCTGGTTCTCTAGCATAATTACATACATGCATGCAACAATGCCATGTTACATGGACCCATATTGTTATCAAGTACGCAGAAACTATCATTTTAACGTTTTGAATAAAGTACTTTGTTTGCTCATGACAAATGACTAGACAATGATAAATACTGCACTTCCACAGGAAACTGCCTACTACCACATGCAATCCTTTTATGGCTCTTTCCAGCTATTTCTACTGGTATAAAACTATTGGATGCCTCTGCTCACTGTTATTGCCCTAGCTAGCAATGAATGCTCTGCCAAACAAAGCTGAAGATCCTTATATGATTGAGAATACTATGTACGAATCGAATGATAAATGTCTCGAGTTAAAGGATTATGCTAACACAGAGTCTTGCGAATATGCTTCTGTTGACCAGTTGAAGGCTTCTACTGTGCACAGCATGTTCTCTGGTCAGAAGACATCGAGTCAGGATCCGTCTGTTTTCTATTGCATGAAAAAATCTGAGATCCCTGGCCGGGAGATGGCGACGTTCTCACATCAGGATCCACCCATATGCTATGGCCAGGATAGAGCTGACTTATCTGGACGAGAGAGGGCGATGTTCTCTGGTAGGAAAATTTCTTCAAGTGATTTCAAATTTTGCCTTTGTTGTGTGGTCTTTGGAGTTGTAGTTTTAGTCCTTTTGCTTGCTAGTTTAGCATGTGCCGGCATAGCTCTGAGGAAGAGTTCAACATCGACAACAAACACTGCAGAGTTGCAGGCAGTGCAAGGAAGCACTATGATGGGGCTGGAAGAATTGAACCCTGCTGCCTCTTGTTTCGTCATCCATTTGCTGAATCCATTATTGCCTACAGACTATTACTGGATCAGATCGTTCAATGGCTCAGCTGTGCGCGTCTATTGCGACATGACCAGGTCATGTAAGGGAATAACTGGTGGATGGAGGAGAATTGCTAATCTAGATTTCTCCAATCTGTCTCTTCCTTGTATACAACTGGACTTGCAGAGCGAGGCGACTCTGGAATCCGGACTTGTGGCTATATTTCCCACGTGTGCATCCGTGAAGTTTCCTTCTGATGGCATTTTATACAAGCACGTCTGCGGGAGAGTGATTGCTTATCAATATGGCCTTACGGATGCTTTCGCTAATTTTGATCAAGGAAGCTACTTAACCATCGACTCTAGCTACGTTGATGGTGTTAGTCTCACCTATGGGAGTCGTCCCAGGAAACACATTTGGACATTTGCAGCTGCAGTCGATGATGTCCCAACCTATCCTGATTCCAGTTGCCAGTGTATGGTTTCAGGCTCTGAAAGCACTGCACCAGTTCCATCGCTTGTTGGGCAAGATTACTTCTGTGCAACGGGAAGCCACTTCACACTTTTACCAGGTTTTATGGCTCTGATCCATTGTGGGACAGTCTTGGTTGTGCTGCTAACAACACATGTTGCTCCTTCAATGATCCTCCATGGCTCTACAAGGAAGTCCTGTTTGTCACCACGGAGGATATAGAGATGAGAGTCTGCAGAGACGAGCCACGAGATTATGAGGACATTGCTCTCTCACAAGTAGAAATTTATGTCCATAATTAAAGCATTTCTCCCGTACAATTCACTTTAACTAGTACCATAGTTGTCTTACTGGTGTTGCACTGTAAATTACAAGTTCTTCATAATTTGATACATTTTCACGTCTCGCTAACCTACAAAAAGATGAAATTGTGAGAATAAAATCATTTTCGAGTATTGTATGATTTGAAGCAAGGGAGAAGTGTTGGGTGGTGATTATTCGATCCTGATACACTTGTGTCTAGTAGAAGAGCTACCTTTGAGAAGTAAACTCAATGGCCTAGCAATCCTGGTGTTAGCTCTTTTTAGTGACAGTCTCCTTTGGAGATAATGCCCACACTCGAAATAGAGCAACGGTAATATATATATATTCTAATAAACATTACAATAACCTTCAACTTGAAATTTTTTCTCTCAATGTTTCAGCTAGTATGCTCTAGCCTTCACCAGGGGAAAAAATCATATATAGTTCTAGACAACAAATTCCTGATGAAGGCTAGAGCATCTATTGCTGCAGCATCAAGGAGAAAACTTTAGTTGATATCGAGTCATTGGGGGTTATCGGAAACAGTTCGATGGCTTTCCTGAAGGAGCTCAGCTACAGGATAAGGCAAAAGAACTGGGGAGGTGAATGCCCGTGCTTACCTCCTTCAGCGTCTCTCAGTGGCAGTCCAGCCTTGTCTGTTTTGGGGTCGGTCAGGAGTTGAACTTGTTAGTTATTTATTTTATGTATTTATTGTTATTATTTTGGTATTTTTGTAATCATATTTTTGTAATCGATTATTATATAACTATAATTATAGCATGTGTTAATTAGGTGTTAATGAACTTGGTGTGTTATGTTTGCTATTTAATAATAAAAATTTATTTAAATAAATAAATAAAAATAATAATTTTTATTAATTATATATTTATTAAATAAACAATAACAATAACAATAACAATAACAATAACAACAATAATTACACAAGACTGTCCACACCCGAGCCTCCCATTGCCCCCATGACTGCAAGAGCATTGCCTCTCGGTACCACCACAGACTATTGTTGTATAAAAAATTGGTGTGAATTCTCTTCCCCGGTGTGTTGCTTTATTTTCCTTCCGAGTTCAATGACTTTGGGCCAATGGCACCTAGGGTCTCTACCGCAACTGGCACACAAAAAATTCCTGGTAAGGCAGTGGTACTTGTCCTCCTTTTTCTCTTCAGCCATGGCAGCTACCGCACCCGAGCTCCTGATGGCTTGAGCACAATAGGACTGTGACAGAGTGTTGGGGCAGGTCACATCTCAGATCAGGGGCTAGCCACATTTCCATGGGACCATGGTGATTCCATCCGGACACTTGCCGTCCATATGACTGAGTCCAGATGGTTCCAGCCTTGAAGGCACCTGAGCAGATGGCATAGCCTTATGAATAATGTTATTCATTGAGGAATGTCGGTAGTGACGACCCGCACTCTTCTTGCAGCTCAAACTGTGCAGACCAAAATGGTCCACCTCTGCATCACAGTGCTGGCATAAGTGGGGATGGCAAAGAGGGGACCCCAAACGAAGGCCAACAGCAATCCTGATGGTTGCGTCATCCATCCTCAAACCCATTGGAGATTGGGGGGGGGGGGGGGGGGGGGGGGCACGAAGCCATGCTCCAGATTCCCTAGCAGAGACTGTTCCCCCCCCCCCCCCCCCATGTATAATGCTCAGTATGTTTTGGTGTTTATGAACTTTAATGGTAGAAGGGCATCTATTGTTTGTGGTCAACATGGATACAAGTTTTTCTGACAAGGTAATCCTGTTCTAGTTGACTGTTTTAAAGATGACATTTCCCCCTTATATATTATACTAATTATTAGCTGCAGGAAATAATGAAGGCTAGAGCACCTAGTCGAAATGTTGAGGGATTAAATTTCATGTTGATTATTGGGAAGGTCATTGTTATAATAGACACTCAGTGTTGACAAGACACTGGAACCATTCAGTTAGTCAGGCAGCTAACAAGTCGACTCAGAAAGTATGGAGTCGGGAATAAAAGCAATGTTATTATCCTGACATTTTCTGTTCCTCTCTGATTGTCTGCCTGTGAGGAAAAAATCACTCAAAGCGCCTCTATAGGGCTAGGGCTAGGGCTAGGGCGGCCACATTTACAAAACATTGATAGGGAAATTATATACCAAAGAACAATACATTAAAGTTTGAAAGGCAAGGTGAAAAAAGTTCAATAGGCAGGTAAGTGCACTAATTTGAACTTGTAATTTGCATCCACCCAATATATGTGCATATATATATATATAAAATATATGCACATTTCTATATTTATTTTGCAATCAGATTTCAGATTCAGATTAATAATAATTTATGAACAAAATAACTATATACAACCTTTTGAAATAATATCTTGGCATATTTCATGACAACAAACAGAACAAAAATAACAATTTTGCTAACATATATACCAAAGAACAATACATTAAATTTTGGAAGTACTAGATAGTAAATAATATAACACAAATGCCACAAATGCCACTAAAAATGCCACAATTACAAATAACCAATTACTGTTCCAGGCAGAGCGTTGGCCGTGAGACACTACAGGAATAATATTATATAATACAAAATTATATACATAATTCAATTTTCATGATGGTTAAAAGCAATGGTTAACAGGCTGTTTTCCTCCCCTTTGTTTCCCTCATTGAATGGTATTGATGATGATGATGATGATGATGATGATGATGATGATGATGATAATGATGATGATGATCATGATGATGATCATGATGATCATGATGATGATGATGATGATGATGATATGATGATGATGATCATGATGATGAGATGATGATGATGATGATGAAATGATGATGATGATGATGATATGATGATGATGATGAGATGATGATGATAATGATGATGATGATGATGATCATGATCATGATGATGATGATGAGATGATGATGATGATGATGATGATGATGATGATGATGAGATGATGATGATGATGATAAAATTATCATCAGCATCAATAATAATTATTGCTAGTAATTGTTATCTGCAGAGACTTTGGATTTTTTATTTCGCAATTAATGCTAGTAATAATGACATATATGCATGTATGTACCCGATAATTGTGTTTCAATTAATGTACCTACGATAGATACAAAGAAGAAGGCACTGCTCTATTTTCTAAGTTTTGTTGAAAATTGTTTGCTTTGCTGATCATTTCCACAAATAGTTCTTGCAGTGTTTGTAGATACTCAGATAGTCAATGGAGGTATCCATAGTGACAATAGTTCAGGGACTCCATATTAAAACCTAAAGCATGACAACCCTAGCACATGGTGGACGTTGGGCCAAGGAAGCAGTTGGATTGCTAGGACTTTTACTTGTACTTCTTCCCTCCTGTTTCAGCCTTTCTGTGGTGTTCTGCTCTCTCCAGATGTTTCTTTCGTGGCAATGCTGTCATTGTTCTTCTCTCCCTTTTCCCACTTCTGATTAAACTGTTACTTACTCATCCACTTTCTCCAGCACTTTCTCTGCAGCAGTTATCTAAATGTAGCTCTATCTCAGACTTATGGCTTAAAGACAGTATGTGTTGCACTGTACATGCTCAATAGCTCAACAGCATGACAACTCACACACATACAGACAAGCATATTTTATTGCTATACATATTATACATATTATATGTACGCAGTACTCAGTGATGTTATTTTCAGCGCTAGTTAAATGATTTACTTATTTTCCAGAGTATAACTTGCAGTAGTATATAGGCAATATAAATATTCATTTCTATTTTTGGAGACCCAACCAGAGCAAAAACTCATCCAGGCAGGTCAGCATTTTGTTAGTCTTCGAGGAGGCACGAACCCTTTTCACTAAGCTGGTGCCCATGCTCAGTGAAATAGGGAGGGGCTTTCAATCTCTCCGCACCCTCGTATAGTCTGTGCAGATTCTAGGTGGTCCAAATGAAAAGTTTGCATGCTGTCTGTTTGAGGTAATAGTAGTGAGATGAAATTTAAATAGGATTGTACTCACATTGACCACAGCCAGATGAACAACCCTTTACCATAAAAACCAAATACACTATAACACACTCTTAAATGGTAAAGGGTCTTCCAACTGGTTGTGGTCTGCACAGTATTTCTGTTGATACATATTGTGCCACAAATATATTGATCGTGAATATTAATATAACAGCAATGCACAAGGCTGACGAACAACTGCACATGTGAGGATGAGGAAATTCAACCACAATCAAGTTTGAGACATTCTTCACCATGGGAACGGATATTTTCCATTTCTTTGCTCAGTTCTTTCATGGAGTTAGTACGATGTTACTCAGAAATGTCTAACAGTATGTTAATGGAACAGTCCCAGAACATTTTTTTGGAGTACTCATCGGTCTCTACCCAAGAAATTGCATCATCTGCCATGAAGGACATCATATTAATCATGAACCATCATGAGTAGATGACATCATGATGTAATGGTGCGTCCTGGGTTGTTGTGGCATGAAGCAAAAAAATCTCTTTGGCGTAACCATGCTTCTAGTCTAACCTGGTAGAGTCTGACCTGGAGAGGGTCGCTGATGCTGGGGATAGGAGTGTCTATCATGGTTGAGAGGAGTCTGAACAGGATACTCATGCTGGGAGGCACAACTGGAAGCTGTTGGAGGCTGTTGGTAGTCACCTAATGCAATTAGAGAAAACAATTACAATATCACAACAGTAACGTTAACACTTTGAATAATAGTCAAAACTCAAATACAAGTACAAGAGACTACAGTCAAACCAGACTATCCGTCCCTACGACTACCATAATCTGACATGCGTATATAACAATAAGTATCACTAAGACTACAGATAAATACATGATGTCATGACATGCGGAAGCTACTTAATTACTTATTCATGATGTACATGCCCATACAGGCTAGATATATAATCAGTTATCTTATCTCTCTGACTGTTTCATCCATAAAAGGTCAAGTTATCACACCAAACAAGCACAGACTACATCACATCACATGACAATGAGTCAATATAATAGCACAGCTACAAGCACCTTATCCCTATTTTAAAGCAATTAGTTGCTGGATTTGGTAGCGTATTACAACCATGTGTGTATAACTCGGTGTGTATGCAAGAGTCTGACCTGGAGATGGTCGCTGATGCTGGGGATAGGAGTGTCTGTCATGGTTGTGAGCAGGATACCCATGCTGTGCTGCATAACTTGGGGGTGCTGGAGGAGGCTGCTGGTATTCTCCTAACAAGCACAGACTACATTACATCATGTTGACAATGATTACTTCGGTCAATATGATATCACAGCTACAAGCATCTAATCCCGATTAAAGCAATGAGTTGGTAGTGTATTACAATTGTGTGTATAAGTATGCAAGAGTGAGACTAAGGGAGCAAGTGGGAATTGGTGCTGACGTATGTACATCTTAATGGCCGTTTTTACTTATCTTCATACTTTTTTTTAATCGTTATTTTGTGCTGACTCCAGATTCTCAGCTAGAATGTGAGTAGCAAGTTGGCGATGTGCAGTGAGTCTATTTGCATGAATGGTTACAGTAAACATAAGTTGTTTAGTGCCAGGGTTCAACCCCAACCTACAAGATAACCAGCACTTATTAACAAATAGGCACTTACTAAACACTACTACTAACTCTGCATCTTCTATATACCTTAACAAATGTGTGGCATAGACTGGACTGGCAGAGAACAAAGGAGTTGTTCGCAAGCAATTCCAAAAAAAATGCTAACCTCGAGAGTCAGACTGAGAAAGACCACAATTCTTGACCCAATGACCGGAGCAAGCCTCGCAAGGAAGACTTAAAGGGAGCTAGCAATAGCCTATCAAGTGACCAACTAAAAGTATATTTACCTACAAAAATATTGGAAAACACTTCAATGAAAGTTCTACTTAGCCAAAGGCGAGACAATTTTTGCAATAGGCCAGAAGTATGGTAGCTACTATGTCATCTTCAGCTAATGACATAATAAGCTGATACAAAGAGAAATCAATTATTAGCAGATCTGTGTAGTGTTTTTGAACTTCCCAGGCCATGGAGGGGTATCTGCATGGTGAGAGTAGGTGGATATCCAAAGGTAAGTGGCCTGCTTATAAGCTATTGGATACACATCTTGTTGGTTTGAAGTACTACTAATGGGCGTGGCCATACTGACTCAATGTTTTGTAATTATATGCGCATAATTGATTACATATATATCTACATTACTAGCTACCACCCTACCAAAGCCATGGATGTAATCCTGCAGTCAGCACTCCACATACATTACTAGCTATATACCACCCTATCAAAACCCTGGATGTAATTCTGCAGTTAGCTCTCCATCTCGCTGGGACAGGTTATGATTAAGAAAAAACGTTCCCAACCTGCCACATGCTTATGCTGTGCATCTCAGACCTTTCTCTTTATCACATACATCAGAAAAATACGAGTTCCTTCCGCATTAGCTGCTATTACTTTTTCATGGTCACCAAAAAGTAACAATGCAGAAGTCTCCATAATACATACTACCTGTGGCTAGCATAATTTGTTAGGGAGCAAGCTAACTCTCTCCTTCTGGCATAATGTGGATATAACCAAAAAAGAATAAATCTTTTTCTAAATCGCATTTCAATTTTGCAATATATAATCCTTCACTGACTAGCTACCTCTCTCTCCCAAAGCTACCTGCACGGCACTAGATAGAACAATAGAGAGCCCTCTTCAATGGGGTGGCTAGCATTTAGACCCAATCAGACTCATGCATGTTGAGCTTCAATACTATTTTGCCATGCTCCATAGCTTCTTCCCTTACACAAGAGCTCCTGGTGCTCCGTAGCTTTTTCCCTTACAAAAGTTTGTGGTGCTCCATGGCTTCTTCCCTTATACAAGAGCTCGTGGTGCTCCGTAGCTTCTTCCCTTACACAAAAGGTTGTGGTGCTCCGTAGCTTCTTCCCTTACACAAGAGCTCCTGGTGCTCCGTAGCTTCTTCGCTTACACAAGAGCTTGTGGTGCTCCGTAGCTTCTTCCCTTACACAAAAGGTTGTGGTGCTCCGTAGATTCTTCCCTTACACAAGAGCTCCTGGTGCTCCGTAGCTTCTTCGCTTACACAAAAGCTCCTGGTGCTCCGTAGCTTCTTCGCTTACACAAGAGCTTGTGGTGCTCCGTAGCTTCTTCCCTTACACAAAAGGTTGTGGTGCTCCGTAGCTTTTTCCCTTACAAAAGTTTGTGGTGCTCCATGGCTTCTTCGCTTATACAAGAGCTCGTGGTTCCATAGACTCTTCCCTTACACAAGAGCTTGTGCTGCCCTGTGTAGCTGGGGAGCACGATTTCCATGGACTTTCATTTTCAATTGGAAAAGGGTTTGGCAGCCCACACGCCTCCTGTTCGCTGAAGTGACTTCCCAGATTTTCTGCAGACCTCGTAAAACACACCCTCACAATCCCCAATGACATTTCCCAACTTCTTAGAGTATTTCCTGCGGCTTGGGTGGCTCACACTTCTTTGCAGATATAACTTTACTGGTGCAGTGCTTCTTGGGTTGAATAAATCCTAATCCTCTGCCCCCAATCCACCTTCACTACTGCTACTGTGAGCTGGTGTGGTTGCAGATGGTGTACTAGTGGTACTGAAACTGGCAGACTATATAAAGGGCTCACACGTTTAGTTATTCTGCCGAAGGGTTTGTTGTCAAAGACAAATAGATCATTTTCTTATTTCACCCCCATGACTCCCAGCTTGTTGGTATGCAAGCACACCGATGTAGGGACTTGTGCCCCCCCCCCCCCCCAAGTTTTATAATGCTTGAATTTTGCCCCCTTCACTATTTTATTGATATAAGCCTGGCTACAATGTACTTATGTGGTTGTGTTGATAGTCTTCCAGAAGTTTCTATAAGACATTTATAGCTAGCAAATACAAGTCAGGGAGATAAGAACTCCATTGCTAATATTCAGTGCTACACATACCAACTACTAATTGTTCATTACTAAATATACGACAACATCACCAACACAATACCACTAGCTCCCATAGTTAGGAGCCCAAGGGTAAGGGAGGTTCCACTGCACACATCAACAACACAATACCACTAGTTAGGAGCCCAAGGGTAAGAGAAGTTCTAATGCACACATCACCAACACAATACCACTAGCTCCCATAGTTAGGAACCCAAGGGTAAGAGAGGTTCCACTGCACACATCAACAACACAATACCACTAGCTCCCATAGTTAGGAGCCCAAGGGTAAGGGAGCTTCCACTGCACACATCAACAACACATTACCACTAGCTCCCATAGTTAGGAGCCCAAGGATAAGGGAGGTTCCACTGCACACATCAACAACACAATACGACTAGCTCCCATATTTAGGAGCCCAAGGGTAAGGGAGGTTCCACTGCACACATCAACAACACAATACCACTAGCTCCCATCAAGGGTAAGGAGGTTCCACTGCACACATCAACAATACATTACCACTAGCTCCCATAGTTAGGAGCCCAACGGTAAGGGAGGTTCCACTGCACACATCAACAACACAATACCACTAGCTCCCATAGTTAGGAGCTCAAGGGTAAGGGAGGTTCCACTGCACATATCAATAACACATTACCACTAGCTCCCATAGTTAGGAGCCCAAGGGTAAGGGAGGTTCCACTGCACACATCAACAACACAATACCACTAGCTCCCTTAGTTAGGAGCTCAAGGGTATAGTGCACACATCAACAACACAATACCACTAGCTCCCATAGTTAGGATCCCAAGGATAAGGGAAGTTCCACTGCACACATCAATAAAATATTACCACTAGCTCCCATAGTTAGGAGCCCAAGGGTAAGGGAGATTCCACTGCACACATCAACAACACAATACCACTAGCTCCCATAGTTAGGAGTCCAAGGATAAGGGAGGTTCCACTGCACACATCAACAACACAATACCACTAGCTCCCATAGTTAGGAGCCCAAGGATAAGGGAGGTTCCACTGCACACATAAACAACACAATACCATTAGCTCCCATCAAGGATAAGGAAAGTTCCACTGCACACATCAACAACACAATACCACTAGCTTCCATAGTTAGGAGCCCAAGGGTAAGGGAGGTTCCACTGCAAACATCAACAACACAATACCACTAGCTCCCATAGTTAGGAGCCCAAGGGTAAGGGAGGTTCCACTGCACACATCAACAACACAATACCACTAGCTCCCATAGTTAGGAGCCCAAGGGTAAGGGATCCACTGCATACATCAACAACACAATACCACTAGCTCCAATAGTTAGGAGCTCAAGGGTAAGGGATCCACTGCATACATCAACAACACAATACCACTAGCTCCAATAGTTAGGAGCTCAAGGGTAAGGGATCCACTGCATACATCAAGAACACAATACCACTAGCTCCCATAGTTAGGAGCCCAAGGGTAAGGGAGGTTCCACTGCACACATCAACAACACAATACCACTAGCTCCAATAGTTAGGAGCTCAAGGGTAAGGGATCCACAGCAACACAATACCACCACTAGCTCCCATAGTTAGGAGCCCAAGGATAAGGGAAGTTCCACTGCACACATCAAGAACACAATACCACTAGCTCCCATAGTTAGGAGCCCAAGGGTAATGGAGGTTCCACTGCACACATCAACAACACAATACCACTAGCTCCCATAGTTAGGAGCCCAAGGGTAAGGGAGGTTCCAATGCACACATCAACAACACAATACCACTAGCTCCCATAGTTAGGAGCCCAAGGGTAAGGGAGGTTCCACTGCACACATCAACAACACAATACCACAAGATCCAATAGTTAGGAGCCCAAGGGTAAGGGATCCACTGCACACATCAACAACACAATAGCACTAGCTCCCATAGTTAGGAGCCCAAGGGTAAGGAGGTTCCACTGCACACATCAACAACACAATACCACTAGCTCCCATAGTTAGGAGCCCAAGGGTAAGGGAGGTTCCAATGCACACATCAACAACACAATACCACTAGCTCCCATAGTTAGGAGCCCAAGGGTAAGGGAGGTTCCACTGCACACATCAACAACACTATACCACTAGCTCCAATAGTTAAAGGAGCCCAAGGGTAAGGGAGGTTCCAATGCACACATCAACAACACAATACCACTAGCTCCCATAGTTAGGAGCCCAAGGGTAAGGGAGGTTCCACTGCACACATCAACAACACAATAATACTAGCTCCAATAGTTAGGCGCCCAAGGGTAAGGGAAGTTCCAATGCACACATCAACAACACAATACCACTAGCTCCAATAGTTAGGAGCCCAAGGGTAAAGGAGGTTCCAATGCACACATCAACAACACAATACCACTAGCTCACTTTCAGATGTGCCCTTAAAATCACTGGTATCAGCTCCAAGTGCTTCTCTCAAATCCTTACTGACACCAGCTAGCTCCACGTCAATTAACACCCGGCACAGCCCACCCCATGTGCACGGATACTTCATATTTGGATCATTCTCCATCCATTTCTGCATCACGTCCCTCAAGCACTCCTCGGGGTCATCACTATGCTTGCGTGCTATGAGCATTGTCGTAGTCACACCTAATCTTTCAGCCACTTTTTGCCAATGGACAGCCATTTCATTACAGAGCCGTAATTCTCGTGGCTCTTCTTTCCGGCCAATCCACTCAATCAGTTGCATGTGATGTGAGTCGATGCGTTCATCATACGCTGAATATCGTAATAATTAGGACATTATCACACCAACAGCACAAAGGACTAGGCAATACAAGGAGCCAATGGAGGAATCACTTGCAACTCTACCCTCCCATGACAAAGGGAAGGCAATTTCTGTTAGCAGTTTATGGATGCTCATTTTCAGAGGTATTGAGATGAAAAACTCCCAAGATAAAGCCAAATGGTTTACTTCCCAAACTCAAAATCATCGCTGTCACCCCTGCAATAATATACTGTAGGACCTGTTGCTACACAGAGTGTCTATAGCATCAGTAGGGATGTGGGCAATTAACACTACAGTCACTTATCAACAATGCGCAGGCACTGAGGTAACCAGTCCATGTGAGCAAGGATCACTATGTGTGTGTTCCAGACTAGCTAGAAGCATGGAGGATGTTTGAACTCCTGTGGAGAAGAGTCTGGAGAGTGTTATGTGTGGACACAACTTCTACAAGTTTTTCTGGTATCCAGCAATGGTAATATACTGGTATGGATTAGGAGAAGACATAGTTAGTCGACTTTAGAAAGTAATGTTATTCGTTATAGCTATGAATATTTTAAACCAAGCAGCAGCTTATTGTATTTCCATTCTAATGTTTGTTAAGCTTATTCATTGTAGCTATAAATAGCACCAGCTTATTGTATTTGTATTCTAATGTTTTTAAACTTATTCATTGTAGCTATAAATAGTACCAGCTTATTGTATTTGCATTCTAATGTTAGTTAAGCTTATTCATTATAGCTGTGAATATTTTAAACAAAGCAGCAGCTTACTGTATTTGCATTCTAATGTTTGTTAAGCTTATTCATTATAGCGGTGAATATTTTAAACAAAGCAGCAGCTTACTGTATTTGCATTCTAATGTTTGTTAAGCTTATTCATTATAGCTGTGAATATTTTAAACCAAGCAGCAGCTTATTGTATTTGCATTCTAATGTTTGTTAAGCTTATTCATTATAGCTGTTGATATATAATTTACTTTTAGGATGTCCATGTGTCTGTCTATCTCAGTTCCTTCCCTCCATAACTTCCTTACAGAAAGTTAATTCATAGATTTTACTGCTTCAAATCTTCCAATGAACACCCATGACCAATCTTTTTCCAGACCAAAACATAACCAGCCTGACCAGCAGCTCCGCCCCTACCTAGTGCTGACAATGCATATTTTTAAGATGCTTACATGCAGGTAACTAGTACAACGATGTGATGATATTCCGGGGGGTTTGTGATACGAAACCGGGGAAACATATTACTACTTGACATCTGGTCTAACCTTGTGGAGGTCGTGGAGGTCGTGCTAGAGAGGGTCCCCGGTGTTGGGCAGGATAGGAAGTGCGAGTGGCAGAGTGGGAGGCATGGGATTCACGAGGAGGCTGCTGGTGGTTACCTGGGAAACACACAACACACCATATCACGACGACAAATAATGATTGCTTAGCTCGCATACCAGACCCAAGGAATATTCAAGCCTGATCCCTATTAAAGCACACTAGTTGTCAATACTGTGTCATTATGACTGTGTGCATGTGTGTATGTTGGTATGCTATGTGCGTGTATGTGGGAAAGAGAGAGAGGGAGAAGTGTGAATTGTTATCATTCGTTATAATTTCCACCTTTCGGGTCATAACTAAGAATAGATAAAACCTTATTTAAAAAATATTACATACCCACCGATGCTCCGACCACAATTATGATCTTTTGGGGTTCTGGCGTTCTGGCTGATGGAGAATGGATGAGCTAGTTTTGTGAGCAAATAGAAGGACTACTCCAGATATGAGCACGACCAAGCAAGACACGCAGTCTCTCCAGCAGGATACAAAAGCAGGGTCACATGGGGTAGACCAATGAGCTAGCGATGGCCTCTCAAGTGACTATCTTAATTGCTTGAGGTATCTTCATCTGCAAAACATTGGAACATACTTCATGACGGTAGACGGCATGGAGGAAGAGTTACCTGCAAAGTGAGGCCAGGAGGAAGAGTTACCTGCAAAGTGAGGCCAGGAGGAAGACCGCAAAGTGAGGCCAAGGAGGAAGAGTTACCTGCAAAGTGAGGCCAGGAGGAAGAGTTACCTGCAAAGTGAGGCCAGGAGGAAGAGTTACCTGCAAAGTGAGGCCAAGAGGAAGAGTTACCTGCAAAGTGAGGCCAGGAGGAAGAGTTACCTGCAAAGTGAGGCCAAGAGGAAGAGTTACCTGAAAAGTGAGGCCAAGAGGAAGGGTTACCTGCAAAGTGAGGCCACGAGGAAGAGTTACCTGCATAGTGAGGCCATGGAGGAAGAGTTACCTGCAAAGTGAGGTCAAGAGGAAGAGTTACCTGCAAGTGAGGCCACAGAGGAAGAGTTACCTGCAAAGTGAGGCCAGGAGGAAGAGTTACCTGCAAAGCGAGGCCATGGAGGAAGAGTTACCTGCAAAGTGAGGCCATGGTGGAGGAAGAGTTACCTGCAAAGTGAGGCCAGGAGGAAGAGTTACCTGCAAAGTGAGGCCAGTAGGAAGAGTTACCTGCAATGTGAGGCCATGGAGGAAGAGTTACCTGCAAAGTGAGGCCACAGAGGAAGAGTTACTGCAAAGTGAGGCAGGAGGAAGCGTTACCTGCAAAGTGAGGCCACAGAGGAATTACCTGCAAAGTGAGGCCAGGAGGAAGAGTTACCTGCAAAGTGAGACCACAGAGGAAGAGTTACCTGCAAAGTGAGGCCAGGAGGAAGAGTTACCTGCAAAGTGAGGCCATGGAGGAAGAGTTACCTGCAAAGTGCGGCCAGGAGGAAGAGTTACCTGCAAAGTGAGGCCAGGAGGAAGAGTTACCTGCAAAGTGAGACCAAGAGGAAGAGTTACCTGCAAAGTGAGGCCACGAGGAAGAGTTACCTGCATAGTGAGGCCACGGAGGAAGAATTACCTGCAAAGTGAGGCAGGAGGAAGCGTTACCTGAAAAGTGAGGCCACAGAGGAATTACCTGCAAAGTGAGGCCAGGAGGAAGAGTTACCTGCAAAGTGAGGCCATGGAGGAAGAGTTACCTGCAAAGTGAGGCCACGGGGAAGAGTTACCTGCAAAGTGCGGCCATGGAGGAAGAGTTACCTGCAAAGTGAGGCCATGGAGGAAGAGTTACCTGCAAAGTGAGGCCACGGAGGAAGAGTTACCTGCAAAGTGAGGCCACGGAGGAAGAATTACCTGCAAAGTGAGGCCATGGAGGAAGAGTTACCTGCAAAGTGAGGCCATAGAGGAAGCACGGAGGAAGAGTTACCTGCAAAGTGAGGCCACGGGGAAGAGTTACCTGCAAAGTGCGGCCATGGAGGAAGAGTTACCTGCAAAGTGAGGCCATGGAGGAAGAGTTACCTGCAAAGTGAGGCCACGGAGGAAGAGTTACCTGCAAAGTGAGGCCACGGAGGAAGAATTACCTGCAAAGTGAGGCCATGGAGGAAGAGTTACCTGCAAAGTGAGGCCATAGAGGAAGCACGGAGGAAGAGTTACCTGCAAAGTGAGGCCATGGAGGAAGAGTTACCTGCAAAGTGAGGCCATGGAGGAGGAGTTACCTGCAAGGTGAGGCCAGGAGGAAGCGTTACCTGCAAAGTGGGGCCAGGAGGAAGAGTTACCTGAAAAGTGAGGCCACGGAGTAAGCATTACCTGCAAAGTGAGGCCATGGAGGAAGAGTTACCTGCAAAGTGGGGCCAGGAGGAAGAGTTACCTGCAAAGTGAGGCCAGGAGGAAGAGTTACCTGCAAAGTGAGGCCGTGGAGGAAGAGTTACCTGCAAAGTGAGGCCAGGAGGAAGAGTTACCTGCAAAGTGAGGCCAGGAGGAAGAGTTACCTGCAAAGTGAGGCCATGGAGGAAGAGTTACCTGCAAAGTGAGGCCATGGAGGAGGAGTTACCTGCACAGTGAGGCCAGGAGGAAGCGTTACCTGCAAAGTGGGGCCAGGAGGAAGAGTTACCTGAAAAGTGAGGCCGTGGAGGAAGAGTTACCTGCAAAGTGAGGCCAGGAGGAAGAGTTACCTGCAAAGTGAGGCCAGGAGGAAGAGTTACCTGCAAAGTGAGGCCAGGAGGAAGAGTTACCTGCAAAGTGAGGCCAGGAGGAAGACCGCAAAGTGAGGCCAAGGAGGAAGAGTTACCTGCAAAGTGGGGCCAGGAGGAAGAGTTACCTGCAAAGTGAGGCCAGGAGGAAGAGTTACCTGCAAAGTGAGGCCGTGGAGGAAGAGTTACCTGCAAAGTGAGGCCAGGAGGAAGAGTTACCTGCAAAGTGAGGCCATGGAGGAAGAGTTACCTGCACAGTGAGGCCAGGAGGAAGCGTTACCTGCAAAGTGGGGCCAGGAGGAAGAGTTACCTGAAAAGTGAGGCCGTGGAGGAAGAGTTACCTGCAAAGTGAGGCCAGGAGGAAGAGTTACCTGCAAAGTGAGGCCAGGAGGAAGAGTTACCTGCAAAGTGAGGCCATGGAGGAAGAGTTACCTGCAAAGTGGGGCCAGGAGGAAGAGTTACCTGCAAAGTGAGGCCAGGAGGAAGAGTTACCTGCAAAGTGAGGCCGTGGAGGAAGAGTTACCTGCAAAGTGAGGCCAGGAGGAAGAGTTACCTGCAAAGTGAGGCCATGGAGGAAGAGTTACCCAGTATATCCAGAAGACTGTGCAAAGGGTTAATAAAAGTGCCTGCACATGAGCAGCTCGTCATTAAACTATAAACTTTGCAACATGTCTTACTGGTATTCTCGCCTCAATGTTTTATAAATCGTTGTCTTGTCCGGGTAGCTAATTGAATGCACACAACCAATACTCTTCTACGACAGCGAGAGGAGCACTTAACAACTTCTCTATGCTAAACGTGAAGGCTTATCAACAGAAGTTTACGGCATATTATCCTCCAGGTTTGACAGTGTGATGATGTATATAGACACAGCTAACTGTGTAACACTAGCACTGTGGGGATCATTGTATTGGCCTGCACAAACAATCACAATATGCAATAGGGACAATTGCCTGGCTAATGCAGAGTACTATACCTGCTGTCTGAGGTGGAGGGTGCAGAGGTGGTTGGCCATCAGCTGTGTGCAAATATACAAATAATTATATATATTATATATAATATATATATAATATATATATAATTATTATTATATATATATATTAGATATATTAAATATATATACAAATATCATAAAATAATATTATATATATTATATATATAATTATATAATATAATATATATAATTATATATAATATATAATATATATATATATATAATTATATTATATAGTATATAGTAATAGAAAAGTACTGGGATGGCTATAGTTTCATGCGAATGCAATCATCAGGGGCAATTCAATAGCTCTGCTTTAACACAGTATTGAGCACTATTTGTAGCCTTCATCAGCAAACTACCTTCTAAGTATATATAATTATTATAATTATATGAAAGAATTATTACGCCTGACAAGGACATATATTTGGCCAATGTTAAAGGAGCTATCACGCACTGTCAGCTGAAACTTTAAAAGTATCTAATGGTTGAAAACAAACAAGGCTGAGTACAGGCACCCTACACTAGGTATGTGCACTGCATCATAGATGCACTGTGGTGACAGTGACAACCACTACCTACCCTGTTAGTGAAGTCCAGGACCATTTCTTTCCTTGCTCTTAGTGTATTGCATATACTAGCTATAGAATTCAGAAGGATATATAGAGCCTAGGCTTTATGATTTTGGAGATTAACATAAGAATATCTCTTCACAAAGAAGCCGGAACCATCTAAAATTAGCATTGTGATTTCAAAATTATTGGAATGGATTTTAGGGGGTTCCCCTTGTATGAAAGAGATAGCTCCACAGGGATGCTCCACTTGGGATAATTGAGATAACTTGAAGCAGGGCTATAATTGCATTCACTCTGCCAACGTAACCCACCCACAAATCTATAGTTGGAAGTGCTATTTGTGCATTTGCGATATAAGTTGCCGGCCCAAATTTGGCTACAGTGGTTGCAGTATCTTAACCCTCAGCGTCGAGGCACCGTGAAAGCAAATAATATGAATGGCCCACAGTTTATATATCATTAAATGGCTGAATCCATACTCTATTTACACGACAAAAATTACGGCAGGTGATGGGAGGGAACTTGGGAAATCAAATGTTGAAACACTTGACGATCCACACTCTCAAAATAGTAGTCCGGCAGAGGCAATTTCAGAGGTCACAGGAGAAATGTGGGATCGCTTTGACGATGAGTCAAGTGAAGATGAAGGAGAAGGCATCATGATTACCTGGGAGTGTCTTTCGACTGGGGAGCAGTGCAATCGTTGGTAGCTGTGGCCATTCGACCAACACATGCTAGCATTTTAGCTGATGGTGATGGCCACCTACCTGATGGGGAGGATAGAGATAGAGGAAGGTTTCTCTGGCTTGTGAGGGGATCTAGCTGAAGAATTAGCCTGTTAGAAATGTGTGCTGGTTGACAATAGAAACGACGTTCTTGCAATGATTGCAATGATAAATTGCAGGATTTTCATATTTTGTGGTCAGTGTGGAGGATCCGACTTTGGCTGCACCTAGCATTGGTATTAGGGGTGCAGCCTTGAAAATTAAAGTGGTACGGTTGGAGAAAATATTGTCATACTATACTCACTTTTACTGAATCAATAATTTAAAATTTAGCAAAAACTGATTGACGTGTGTCCTTAGCTAAAATGAAGTCGTTTCCTACAAGTTTTAGGTCAAGGGTATCAGTAAGTTCTTGATGATACCATAAGGTGATTTAAGCAAATGACCTCTCGGAAGTACTGTTTGTGGCTCGCATCACCATGAGAAGTTGAAATACTCGATGAACAGTGCTGATCAGGGTTCGCTGAGCTGGGCTTAAACATTGGAGGACATTTTTCAAACAGGAAATTGATGGTTTTTCTCCTGTTTCTATAAAGAGGGTTTTGATCACTTTTAATTCTGCCTCTAGATCATCTTTACTGAAGTCCTCTTCATAGAAATCAAGAAAAGAGCTGAGCTTATTCATGTAATCCTCACCAGAGCAGACTTTAAAAAGTAACTGTTCGACATTGGAATAGATCTTGAATCCTGGCTGATCAAACCTGCCAGCAATACTAGTAACTGCAAGGTCAAAGATTTCAAAATAGATCTGCCGATATGTTTAGCTGTTCTGGTTCACTCTGCCCTGGTTCTAGCATCTTGGCACCTTACGTCTCCTAGGAAGTGAAGGTTCTTCAACATCTGAATCAACTCTCTTAATCTCAACTGTTTCCCGAAACAAGTTAAAATTTTCTTCACGTCTCAAGCTTTGTAGAGCTTTGATGGTGAGTGATGCAATTTCTTGGCCTTCCACACTTGATATTGCAGGATTTTGTAGTGTCATACTAATCTTGTCTGTATGTCTTAGAATTATTTGTGATGGTAGAAGCCCAAATAGAAAACAAAAATTGTTCATTTGACTTGCAATCCCTCTGATTCTTGCTCATCTCTGTGTTAGATGTTGATACCAGTGCTCTTTCCCATAAAACTTGAATTTCCTTATAATTATCCAGAATACTGGTGATTACATCTGCTCGGACCGTCCACCTGGTTGGACAGAAGGTTCGAATAATAGGAGAAACACTTCCAACTTCTTCCTTCACCAGGTGTAACATAGCCTCACGCTTTGGAGAAAACTTTATTAACTTCACCAGTTCAAAGCAGGTATCGAGACAGTCCCTCATGATGTGAGTTCTCTTGATAGTGTCACCCACACCTAAATTCAAAGCATGCCAATAGCAATGACTAAACACTGCCTCTGGCTCAATTGCTTGAATTTTTGTTGCTACACCACCTCTAGCCCCTGCCATAGTGCTACACCCATCATAACATTGCTCACGCATTTTCATGAAGGGTATTTGAAAACGTAAAAGGATGTCTTTTATTGCAGCCACAATACTCTCTACAGTAGTGGATTATGCCTAGAAAATCTTCGCTTGCTTCAAACTGTTCATCTATCCATCTTATCACTACTGTCAACTGTTCTTTATTTGAGACATCGGTAGTTTCATCTACCATTAATGTAAAGTAGGGAGACTTATTGACAAACGAAAGAATATTCCTGATTACATGATTGGCCATGATCTCTAGAATTTCATTTTGATTTTCTGGAGATATATATTTTCTTTGACTTTTTTTAAGCCACGTGTCAATTTCTTCATTGTTCTCTTAGTTTGAGCAATTGAATCAAGTTGGATTCAACATCATCGGCTTGCCGAAAAGCTATCCTTTGCCTAGCAAGATACCTTAAACTTGACAGAATGGTCTTGAGTATTTCTCGTGCAATCTCTTTATCTCGCTTATGAGCTTGACTCAACAACTCACTGACATCAGAAGTTGTTTGGCAAAGTTATAATGGCTTCAACAGCTTCAGCATGCGTCTTGGACTCCGGGTGTTTTTTTAAAGCCCTTGTTGCATCTTTCCAATTGTAAAAACCTGTACTGACCTCTGTAAGTATATGAGAGAACGTTTATAGCAGAGGCGGAGGAAGCTATTGAAAGTAGGGGGGGCACAGTATTAAATCATATTAAATCATCCCCCCCCCCCCCCCCCCCCCCTCCTCCTCCTCCTCAGGAGCATAGGGGCCAATACAAAATTAACATACAGTAAACTACTGCAAGTGCAAGACCAAGTTTGAGAGGGGAGCCCCAAGATGCATTTCTCAGCAAATTACTATTGTAATAATCAAGTTTTGGGGAGGGGGGGGGCCCTCCTGGCTACACCCCTGCTCCTCCCCAGTGTTATGGTTACATTTGTCACAAGAAAAAATTATACTTTAATTATATATAGCTATTTGTTATATTCAGGTTAACTGTGAAACCTACAAACCTACTCCGGACTGGACCATGGATTGGGCTATAATATTGCATGGACTGAAGATGGACGTTAATTTTATATATAGCTATAGCTATATATTTTGTTATAATTATGCTGCAAGGTCATTTTACATTAATGAGATGATTATATTAATAACAAAATGCTGAAGTAAACAAATAAAACAAATCTTTAAACATGTGAAAACATCAGTGAGGCTATTGTTGCCTAACAAAGCCAAGTTTCCGCCATTAGTAAAATATTAAATGTCCAACCTCAGTCCAGAGTATATACATGTTTTAGTAGTTACCCTTATTAGGCTACAAAAAAGACATACAAATCTATCGAGCAGCAAATTTTATTCCAAGATTCAATATAGTCAGTATTATTATTGTATATATTACACAAATGTTTCATCCGCCTTGTGTTAGCAGACGTAGCAATTTCTGCTAGATCCAGGACATCTGTTTCCTCTTTGTGTGGATGCAACAATAAAATGTTACGCTCTTCGGTCATGGTGGATCTGCCTCCTTATGTCCACAAATAGCGCCAGGCCTTGTCGCAGCAAGAATTGTAGACTAGATCGCTGTTTTAACAATAGGATTCTATTCTCTGATTGTGTCTTCACAGCTTGCGGTTCCAGTTGATCGATCACACTATGAGCCTGGAAACATTTGAGTCTAAGTACAACCTCTTTATGGCACTCACTAACTTGATGACGCTCAAATCTTTCCCGTGCTTTCTTCCAGTTGCTGAATCCATCAATTATAAATGCATCTTCATACTTTTTAGTCATAGTCAGTAGGCCTTTGTTGTTGCCTTGAAGACAATACAGGCAGAAAACTTTTCTTTTCGTTGCACAAAAATGAATCCATTTGAAGTCTTTGTACCATCTGGGATTTAAAAACCGGAACTTCTGTCCAACTTTCTGTCTGGTAGAAGCTATTGTTGCCTTATCACAAGGTTGATATGGAGTTGACTCTTCCACCACACTACAACACACACTTGTGCAGGGTAAGCCTTTCCTGACCCTATTTAAAGACAAAAAGGTTTACAGTGATACTCAGCTAGCTGTAGTTTAGCTATCGATATCAAGTGTATCAAATAGTTGCAGACAAATAAAACTTACTCAGTTGACTGAGATGATGTCTCGATGTCAGCTTCATCAGCATCTGCTTTATCAGCATCTGCCTCGCTAAAGTCACTGCCAAAATCTAAAGATGGTGAATGTCTTTTTTCTGGGACGAAGTAACTCATTATGTCGCGTTGCCGCTTCATCAGGACTCAAGCTCTCAACGCAAAGAAAACCAATCCCTAGTCTCTTCCCTCCTTTTTCATCGCGTATCACGCGCACGCAATGGACAACTTTTGTGGGGGCAATGCCCCCACATAGAGAATATTGTGGGGGCACGTGCCCCCAGTGCCCCCCTGGTTCCGCCGCCTCTGGTTTATAGCATAACAAGCAGCTATTTAAATAACTAGTACACTTACATAGGTTGTTGATGCATTAAGGCTAGTTTTAATCCTGTTCAAGCTGAATGCTTTAACACATGTGTGACAATACACTGCATCTTCAGCCTCGTTATAATGTAAAAAATTCCAAGGTGAAAACCATTGACTCTGAAAATTGCAATACACCACCTTCTTCTGTCCATAAGCCCTTCTTGGAAACTTGTAGGAAAGAGGTTGATGTGGTTATGGTGGTAGCTCTGACTTACCATGACAAGGATTCCTGACCATGTGGAACCTTGGAAGCTCAACTTATGATAGTCAGGTGACCTTAGCAGGGGCGGATCCAGGATTTTATCAAGCGGGCTTCACTTCTGGTTAAATTGATTGTTTGCATGCTATTGCATGCAGGAAGAGTTTGCATGTCCACCCACACTTTCTCATGATCACTCTTTCAGTTGTGAATGATATATATAACTGTATATTTTCTCCACAGGTATGGCTAACCTCAGTCCTGTGCCCTTAAAAGCCCTCTAAAACCTACCGACTGTCAGTGGCCTACCAAGTCATATTCAGTATATTGACTGTTATGTATAGCATATAGCTAGAGGGTAAATGTAAACACATATTTACCATTAAAACATTATGCATTGTAGATGGTAAATTTTTAACATTATTATTGCCATTAAATCATTTCATGTATTTGAGGGTGGATATAATCAGACTATCATTAAAAAATGTTCCGTTGAATAGAGGGTAATGTAACAATAAGTGCAGAGAAACAGAAGTTTGATGCTATAAAGCAATAATCAGTGATATTTTTGCGAGGTTGACGCATGACAAATTCTTCAACCACTTCTTCTGGTGTAATACTATTGCTTTGTAGTATTGTAGCATTGCAAGTGCATTTAGTCGCTCCTGAGACATCATATTTCTAAGAGAAGTCTTGAGAAAACGTAACACACTGACTGATATATAGACCTTGCGCACTCACAGGAAGTAAATGGTAAAGTAATTGAAATTACCAAAAGAGTATATACGTATGTTGGGAAAATAATCATGATCAGTGTGAAGTAAAGTTTGTCCTAGAGTATTTAGCATCAGCGCCAGTTCGCGTTCCCCTTTCCACTTGCATTCCCATAGACAACTTTACTGGTACAGTACTAGCTACGCTAGATGTTGCAGCAGGCTAATAGATAGCTAGCTACATAGTACAGAAACTGGAAAATTAGGCTAACTATTTCAAAGATGGCTTTAGGCTTAGCGTAGCTAATCTAGCCACCTAGCTATAGCTGACTACTTACCTTGTCCTTGAAAAGTACCTTTTATTCCACACTGTTAAGTCGCTTAGTGGCACAGCCAGAAACATCACGGCACGTTCTCTTACTTTCCATATGGATGGTGTGCAGCATTTTTTTTTTTTAAGGGGGGGGGGGGAGAGAATGAATTAAGGGGTGGGGGGGGCTTGAACCCCTAACCCCCCCTGGATCTGCCCCTGCGGTTATACCATAAGAAACATGTTTGTGGTCCATAATAGTTTTGTGGCGAGTGCAATTTACAGTTGCAGGTATTAAAACTACAAATTTACACTTGTTTGATAGTCTTGAAAAGTGGTATGGTTGAAACCGTACTGGAGGCTACACCACACTGGGTATGCCTACATTCTTAGTGTTCAAACATTCTTAGTGTTCAAAGAGAGCATATGATCATTTGAGCCATATATCATTTCTATAACATGAAGTGTGTGGCGCTACAAACAGAGGCCATTGTTTTTACTAATTATATTCATACTCCGTGGTCAGTCTGTATATTTTTACCACAATGGCTGTCAACAAGTTACAATGGTGCTAGCAGATGATCTAATTGTAAGGGGGTAACAGTAAATCCATTGATATTTAACCAGAACTGGTTTCTAGTTGTCCACAATGCCAAAGGTGAGAGGTTCTACTCAGCCAAACATGGTATATATATATAATTATACTTTACCTGGGAGGTTGGGGTATACAAAATTCTCTAAAACACTACTCTCCATCCACCACTAATGTTTCTTGGCAATGGTTGGGCTGGCAGCCAGACTCATATTATTCTGTATAGCTAGCTAGCTACCTGCAGGTGTAATTAAACTCCAGCTCACACTTACGAGTAGTTGTTAGCAAGTCCACCAGGTCAGACAGTTGTCCAAACTCTGAGAGAACTTCCAGGAAAATATAGAACTTGCTTGGATTATTAGAGATTTGTCCTTCCATAACTGCACTGATCAATTGAGTTGCTTTCTCATCATCAGGCTTTGGTAGAAGCATTGCACGAGCTGTCGAAGACCCTATAAGTTTCTTGGTACGTAGACGGTTAGCAATGGGCACAACTTCATCAGTAATTCCGCGCACTAGATCTGAGAAGCAAGCTATCATTGTCCTGTACTCAGCGGAACCCATTTTTAGCTTGTAGCCGAAGTTAAGCTGGCCTACCCAGTCAAACCAGCCCAACCGCAGCACCGGATGCGTAGCACAGAGAAGGGTCTACAGAGACTAGGTTAAGGGGGTAGTTCACCCAAACTGGGTAAAAAACGTCTGTTGACTTTGAATGCCCATAACTTTTTTTATAAATGGTTTGTGTAGATAATGTTATGCTCAAATTGTTGCTTGTTCTATGTGCTTTCCAATGATATATAAAATATCTCTAGAGGCATGTTTTGTCAGAAGATGCATGCAGAAATGCATGCATCTTCAGAAACATGGACCCTCCTTCTCTTGGCAGACCCCCACTACTCATTTAAAAAAATCAAAAGCTGTAAATTGGTTTGTGGCTTGTCAAAGCTAACAGCTGTGATATGAGTCGTTTTACATTGCAATAACTAAAGGGTTTTTTTTGTTTTTTTAAACTTTTTTTTTCAAGAGTAAACACAGTGGTGCAAAGCGGGTGCACCGTCCCACACTACAACAATAACATGAACATAAATAACTAAATAACTAAATTAATAAGTCAAGTTTTTAAATGACGCCATCGACGTCAGGGGGGTTGATGGGGACTCTGTTCGCCCAAAGTGTGGCGTTGCCTCTCCAAAGGGTGATGGAGAGTTTCTGGTAACTAAAGTGGTTGTTGAATGGCAACGTGCCGTATTTGATTACGGCGCTAAAATTGTAAGCCACAAACCAATTTACAGCTTTTGATTTTTAAAAATGAGTAGTGGGGGTCTGCCAAGAGAAGGAGGGTCCCTGTTTCTGAAGATGCATGCATTTCTGCATGCATCTTCTGACAAAACATGCCTCTAGAGATATTTTATATATCATTGGAAAGCACATAGAACAAGCAACAATTTGAGCATAACATTATCTACACAAACCAATTATAAAAAAAGTTATGGGCATTCAAAGTCAACAGACGTTTTTTACCCAGTTTGGGTGAACCGCCACCTTAAGTCCTCATGATGATAACTCAAGTCAGGTATCGAGCAAGTGAGAAAAATGTTACACGAGACAAAAGATCTCTCAGTTGTGAGGCCATAGTACAGAAGACAAAAGATCTCTCAGTTGTGAGGGCAAGACAAAAAATCTCTCGGTTGACACCGCAACCATTTAGAGTACCTTGACCTTTAAACATACAAAGAACAACAATTTAAAAAAATACTGTGGTGTAGTGCACGATTGCGTCTTGAATGTTACAGCCCGGTTTGTACATAACAAAGAGTGAGTTGCTGGTGTCAGAGGTTATCGACTCCTTTCAGTTCTGATTTTAATATGAATATGAAAAGTGTTATTAAAATAAAAAATTAATATAATTTGAGCACAATTTTCACTGTAGCTACGTCCTGAAATGTGGTACACAAGTATTGTTACAAAAAAAACACCCAAAGTGACAGCCATAAAAGTATATATATGATTTGGAAAAAAAGAGTTAGGTCTATAATATGATCCAAAAGATATCTTGTTACAAACTTGTACAATTTAGTCCAATATAACATCATGTGCTTTAAGATTTATCTTTAAATCAGCTTTTGGTTTTTTGAAGCCAATGTTTTTCAACTCGAAATAGCTAGCTTTCGATTTTCATCACAGCAAATTAAAAAAGAGAACGCCTCCACTCTTGCCCCATCCCCACATCACTAGGGCGTTACGGTCCCCATATTACTAGATAAGGGGACCTCAGGTGTCCCAAACACCTAGTGATATAGGGATAAGTCAGTGATTTTGGGCCCCCAAGTTTTTCAGTCAAACATTGAAGATCAGCAAAGATCAACAACATTCTAAGTCCTAACATTTCCATACAATAACTTTCTCAGCAATCAACTTGAAATATAACAATGGTGAAGGCTCGAGTATCCAGCTGAAACATTGGTGAGTAAATTTCAAGTCGATCGTTGAGAAATTTATTGCATCTACATATATATATGTGTCAGCTGAGAGTTGGTTGAGACTTCTAGTTTTAGCATCACTCGAGCATCTTGCTAACTTGTGTGCAAGTTTCTTGCCAGTCACAAGACCTTGTGGAGCACCAAGTTGCCCCGGCAACACTAAGGCAAGTTCTTCAAGCATGCATCCAAGCCAGTCACAAATGCCTTGAAGATGGTTGGAGGGAGTTGGCAGATGCTCATAAAAACATAAACAAGAGAGAAGGCGAAAAGATTGATATATTGCCGAAGTAACTTATGGGTGAGACTTATTGCCTTGCTCCTTTTGCTATTGTGATGGTCTTGCTCTTGGCACATCCGTGAGAACTGTCACTGCCATAACCTCCATAGCATTCCTTGCAGAATTCTTCAAATATTTTTTTTGATGGATGAGCACCAGAAAAGTCTCACAAGCATCTTGATGTTCCTACTTCAGACTGGTGGCTCAGTATGTGACAATAGTCAGGCTTGCCCGCCACAATCTTTTGATCAGATGTCAACCTCTACATATGAGCTCCTGAAAATCAGCAGGAGTATAGGAGTTAGCAAATGAGCGTAGGCCCCATAACAACCGATGATTGGGTAAGAAGAGCATGTTGGCCCTGGAAACTCGCCCCAGGCAAGACAAGGGAATGCCATATGCTAATAGAGAAAGTCGATGAGAGCACCTGGCTCTTTAGTGTCGGTGGAAGCATCTAAGCTAAAATGAGGTTGAGGTGGACTCTTGGTTGATACTGCCGTTGCCAAGGCTGAGCAAAACTACAGCTTACGCTACACACATTACAATCACACATAAACAAACAATGTTCAAAGTCAATCTATCACACTCCTCCCTCCTTGTTTGTTGCGCTTTGAGAAAGCATATCGGCATTGTCATTTGTTGATGGGGATGACTTGGAACAGGTCTACTTAACACAGTTGATTCCACCCATAAAGTAATGACTGTACAGCATTATCTTTCCACTTTGTCTGCTGTACCTTTCGTCATTCTATCTTGTATCATGATAATGATCGTTATAATAATGCCTGAATTCCTGAGTGGAAGTGGTCCAATTGTGTGTAGACTGGTTTGGGGTGAATTATCAATTTCTCAAGGCTTCTTAATCGCATGCTGGCATACTACACACAGGACTTTCTTTTGATATAGGAATCAATGTAACTCACAATATTATTCCAACAGTATCTGTAGAATTGGCATAAATGACAAACAGCTAAGGAACATTTTTGAGTATCAAAAGATAAACAAAGTCAGAGATTTGTACCATAATTATAGTAGCTATATAGCTACTTACAGTAAAGGTACAAAAGTTAACTAAAAATTATTCAAAAAGTTGTTTGTGGCTATTTTGGATGGACCTATCTCTTACCAAAGTTTCTTAAGCTTATAAGACTCTACTATGTGTTTGTGCTTATTCGCATCGTTAATCCACTGCTTCACCTTTTTTTCCACAGAATTGAAAAGTATCCTTATATGCACTAGCTTTGTAAAAGCCCCATGGGTATATACTAGGATTATGTCCACTGCTAACCAAGATTTTGATCCCCCAGATCATATTCATGGCTGAATCAAGCTCACTGTGACGACACCAGTATGTGTGGTGATGCAGTGAAATTAGGAATTCCATAAAATTCCTCTGGAAATTGGGGAACCCTTCGTGCATGCGCCAACAAAGTAGAATTACCAGTATTATTTTTGGTGGCTACTCAGCTGCTGAATCTGGTGAATGAAGAAAGCAAAAATAGCAGCAGTGATACATATCAATATCTCTATTACCCTCCAGGCTGGACAAGCAATATAAACATGGGCTCATCAGCAATTTGTTTACCCATAATTATATACATTAAATCGGTGAAAAATCCACGGCTAGGCGGAAATCTAGATTAGGACAATAACAGGAAAGTGTCTGTGACCAAACTTAAATTAACTTTGTAGAGAGGACTGAAGCTCGAATCCACCTCCAAATACTACTGGGCTAACTAATGCAAGGATGTTACGTCTTATATCGATTAGCCATTACATATAACAGGTGGAGACTTGTGACAAATGTCAAAGTAATAATGCAAAATTGCAAAGGCTGTAGCATCCACTCCATCCAATTCATGGCAAGGATATAGCCTGGTCTCAAATTGGGATGGACCTTGCGGGCCAATTTCCAGAAACCAGTGGAAATACGATATCATGGCCACTACAGACAAATGGGCTGAAGCTGCAGCTCTAAAGGACAAAACAGTCATTTCAGTAACAGAAGTTTAAATATTGTTCCTGTGGTAACAGTGGATAAACCTACTTCTGTGTGCATGAAGCTTGAGCATGCTCAGGACAAGGTTGTCCAACTTTTTGTTCTTGTTCATTCTTGTTACAGCACTGCTCCTTAACTATAATAAACTTAGATAGCTATCATGCAGTTAGCCATGTAGGTAGAGCTAGGTCACTACATTTTCTCGACAAGGATCAAGGCAAAACACAAACATTTCAGAGAGTTTGACTCAAGTACAGACGACTGGACATCCTTCATTGAACAAACGAAGTTATATTTCACGAGATCACCAAGAAGCAAGCTGTTCTGCTGAGCACCTGTGGAGCTTCCACTTAAAGAGTGATCAACGATGTCTTGCTGCCCAAGGCACCTTGTGATGTAGCCAGATTGTGGACAGGGTGACGAAACATTTTCAGCCTATTCCCTCTGACATAATCATTGTCCACATGAAACAGTAGCCACTTACATTGCTCAGTTCAAACCATATCTGAGCATTTCAAGTTTGTGGACATCCTCAGTTGTTTTTTCTGAAATAAGATGAGGGGGGATAGGTCTGGATATCCTCCCCTGGAAAAAATTTGAAATTTTGATGCTCTGAGGTTTCTCCTGACAGTATTTGTGAAACAGCTACAATTTTATGTTCAATTTTAGCAAGCAAAACAGGTACAATAATATGCAGCTATACCAAAAAATGCCATTTATATTTGTAGGTGATGAGGTCTGCTTGCACACATAGGTTGAGATCTGCTGATACAATAGGTCCTTCAATTGACAGTGGTTGTCTGGAGAGATGCATGTGCACACTCGACTCACTTTATTTAAACTACACTCAACAGAGAGGACACTCATTCTTGCTATGGAAGAAAGTAGGGGAAATGTATCAGCAAATCAACATTCTGTTCAAAATATATTTTGCACTTCGATGTTAAAGAACACTCTTTCCAGCTTGTACTCTCAAGTACGGAATGTCTTCCAGTCATCTTGCAGATCTACAATGAAAGACAAGAATAGAGGGTAGCAAGATTAGTGATTTGTGTGAATCATATGAAGTCACTGGTAACATTTTTGGGTTAAAATGGTATATAATATTATTTTCCTGGTGATACTTTCATTATGAGTTTCAATGGTCAGACAATTACAATAACCTTCTCTCTCAATAAATTCCTGATGAAGACAAAGCATTGGTCGAAATGTCGAGAGAGTACAATTTCAAGTTGATCGTTTGAGAAGGTTATTGTAATATCAACTGCGAGTTCATTGAGGGTCAGACAATGCAGTGATAAATGGCTTAAGAGTTAAGTGTGAATTTCTTCATCAGTCATGCTAGAACTGTCCATTAGTGAAATCTCTAATGTACTCAGCAGCATTGCTCAAATACTCCTTGTCCTCATTAAGTCGGCTATGAACAGCCTCCAGAATATCTGGTATGTCTGACAAGCATCATTCTGATGCTGAAGCTTTAGCGATAGTTACCAAGAGGATCAGGGGTCTCTTTTACATCAAACAAGAGTATGATTGATTTGCGATCTTGGAAAGTGAGTGGCATACCCCCAATCTCACTAGAGAGATCTTGGTGGATGCATTGCAGTGTATGCCTGGACTGCTCTGCATGACTTAATTAACTTTTGTCTATTTCTTTTAGGTGGTGCAAATGGAGGTAAGGAGCGATCTCGTGCAAACCATAGGTGATGATTGGGGAGATTTTCATGCAAAATTCATCCCCGTTTCAATTGATACTCTTTGAAGATGATGCAAACATCCAATGGCTGAGTAGGCTTTATTCTTTTTTCTATTTAGGTGGATTGTAAATGTTAGAGATGGTTGGAATGTAGCTAATTCCCAGATATTCAGCGATGTTTACTTCCTGGTTGTCATAATTATGTGAAGTGATCTTTTATGCCAAGTCTTCCAGCTTTCCTGAACTTCATAATCCTCGTTTTTGAAATGTTCACCTTTATCTTGTTCTAAGCACCAACTATGGAGCACATTAAGAGCTTCTTGAATGTCACCCGAATTTATGGAATAGAATATATACCAGAGGAGAGGTCGGTGATGTAAAAGAGGAAGCAGGTGGGGGAGAGACAATCACCTTGAGGTACTCCTATATGTTGCGTAATATAGTCAGAGAGTTGCAGACTGTCATTAAGATTATTATCAAGAAGGTTCTTGCCTTTGATCCCAAAGGAATTTTTAATCTTGTACAGCAGAATGTTGTGATCAACCGAGTCAAAGGAGTCAATAAATGCTGTATACATGACCCTACATGACCTTTTTACTGTGACTTAACGTATAAAATGTGTCTTTGGCGAGTTGTCGAAGGGGTTCTCTTGTTGACCTGCCAGGAATGAAGCCTTGCTCATCTGGCAGAAGATGGCCAACATTTCTCATGATTCATTGATTGATCAACCAAGTGAAGATTTTAAGAGATACACATAGTAGAGCAATCCCCCTGTAGTTGTCTGGTTGGTTGATTGGACCTTTCTCTTCGTATGAAATCTTGATGATGCTTTTCTTCCAGTTATCTGCAATTCGACCAACCGAGAGACAAAGATTGAAGAGAGTGGTCCAGTATAGGAGCGATATTGGTACTGAAGATTTTATGTGTTCATAGAACAGGCAGTCGGGTCCACAAGCTTTCCTGTTCCGTGTCCTCTTAATGGCATATTCGACCTGTCATTGGAAAATCATCGTTGTACCAGATGTCTTTCTCTCTTTCCTTAGGTTGAGTGGTAATGTCCACAAGATTGGCTTGGTTATTTACTGGTAAAAAAATTTCTCGTAGTAGCTTCTGAAAGTGGTTCTCAAGTTCAGGTATTGGGACTGGAGGATGAGTTGTAATGTTTTGGGGGGAAATCGGTGTGATTTCTGTGTTTTCTATAAGTTTGATCAAAAGTCTTTCATTATAGTTTTCTTTTTTCGTCCGCTTTAGCAGTTTGTACTCCCTTCTGGCAAGCTGGTTATGGTAAGTTGAAATATTTCGCTGTTTAATCAAGTTTGAAACTTCCCTTTTTTCCATCAAACATTCCTTATCGAACCATGGTTTGCCGTTGAAACCCAAGCAGCTCATAAAGGTAGCCTGCAGAGACAGATCTCCAGGGTCTGGATGCCTATTACTGACCAGAGTAGCAAACACAGTGAGCTTGAATAGCGAACAGTAACAAATTTCGATCTGAAGAAAAGTGAAGACATCTGAAATATCTATCTTCTGGGTGACTAGCTGTAGAAAGGAAAAGATTTTGATACAGGAAAAGTGCATGCCACATCATGAGTGCAGGAAGATCCTAGTGGAACTCTTTAGTTATTCTACGTGCGCGGGCGCCATGGAATAACCTTTGTACTTTTGAATGAGCTATCACGTGTCCATGACAGTTCGCGTGAGTCGCGCGCCCGTATGCTAGCAAGAGGACCTCTACACCTGGCAAGACCAGCTAGTCATGTCTCGTTACAGTGCCGGAATAAATTGGAAGTTTTACTTGCAAGCTCAGTTTCTCGTCTTGATATGGGGCATTTTTGTTTGTATAAAGCTCCTTATAGACCTAATTTGCCATCCAGTGCTATTCTTCGAGCGTCCAAAGGAGAGACCCACCCCGCCCGAATGCTTGCTGGACGCTTCTCTGGGCAAACACGAGTATATAAGAGCTAATGGCATCAAGTTTCACTGTGTCATCTCTGGAGATAACACCAAACCTTTGATGCTCTTCCTCCATGGATTTCCAGAGGTAAATATGGAGTGTGTGAGCTTTTATATGTTGAGTGAGTACTCTAGTCTTCATGTCATCTAGCCTCTCTTGCATGTAGTATGAGAGGAAATTGGATCATATATGGTGTACAATACCATGAATTGCATGTAACATACTTCCCGAAGAGGGTGTAGTATATATTTGTCCTGGCCCTGCCATTTTTTAATTTTTTTAAATATATATTTTTTTATAAAATTTTATGTAAATACATCTACTGTGTAATGCAATGGGTACACAATAGCAATATGCTAATCGTGCATGAACCCATAATTAATATGGTACAATAAAGTAACAACAACAGTAACTACTATGATTTAGACTGTATTGGTGTAGTTTCACATCATTGGCTTGGCTCACAAGCCAGGCACATTTTGTTGGTACAAGGAAAAAGAATGCATCTGTCGAAACACACCAATTTCTTACCAGCGACAATGGAATCTTGAGTTAGCACGTGATGTAAATAAATACGTGACATTAAGATTTATTGCACCTTGAAACCGTAGCGATAGCACGAACGGGCGGGCTCACTTTTCAGAAGTCTGGAGTGTGTTGTGATATATTTTCTCTCTACGTGAGTAATATGATACAATGAAGACGGATGGCTTCTTCTTTTTTACGGACTAGCATGCTATATTATTGATGATGATGAAGCTCTTCATGTATTTGCTATGGAATTCACCTGTCCCATAAATGCTGGTCAGCTGCCTTGAGTTCATGCTCACTCACGCATTCCGCGGTCACATGGTTGTTGTTGTTATTGTTGTTGTTTTGGGTGGGTGGGGGGGGGGGGGGGGGTAATTTAGGTCAGTTCTGTGATCTTATTGATGCCAGCTATATTCTGGCTACCGTTATTTTCTTCCTCCCCTTTCCTACGCCCACAAAAATTCATCTGGCGTACCAAAAAAATCATGACCATTATCAGATTATCGTAATTTAGTTTGCTCACTACAAAGTATGTCCAACTTTGGACTGTACGTAACCACCGATAATGGTGCGTGCTTAGCTGGTGGGAACTTGGGAGTCGGGGTGCCAAGTTGAGAGGCCATGTTTAATTTTAAAGTAATCATGTCGTTCTAGCAACGGCATTCTGAAGTGAAGCTTCTTCAAATTGCCAGACGGAAGAAAAATGGGAGGTCACTGTGGTTTTCCCCCCCTGTAAAGCAATATACAGTTTGCATTGGTGAATAACTTCTTATAATTTAAAATATATATATATCACGTGGTTCTGGCAACGGCATTCTGAAGTTACGGGTTAGTCCATTGAGTACAGCGCAGGTGTCATGACATGAGTGTCAGCATTATTACCCTTAAAACTCCCCTCATCCGGGCACACCCATCTACCAGACACTCGCGTCGCACAATTACGCTACCTGCATATGTAGGAATGCAAAATTCAAGGCAAACCCATCAATATTGGGCAAAATGAGCGGTGTTCCCAGATAGGCTGTTTCTGAGTTACGGGCAGTGCCCAGTCCCAAGCTGCCCGATAATGGGAGTTTGGGTGTATTTCAGTGAGCGAAAGCTGACTCTTTAATAATGTCAATTGAGATGTTTGCATGATATATATATATGTGACCGAATTTGCGAAAACCCACCTAAACGGGGGAAAGCATTAATTGAGATATTGCCGTTTTATTAAATTTTTTTTAAAAGACGATTTTTTGGTGTTTGTGCCAATGGCTATAACTATCCTTTATATATAAACCAGTGGCAGTCATAAGCCCAGGCGCTATTTCTAGAAGGAAAAATAAGCCTTTACTGTAAGATAGGTCGATACTTACCGTTCGTGAACGGAGGCGTTGCTATGCTCTTTTCGCGCGCATTAGGCGCGCTAAGTTTGGTTGCAATCCTGTAGTAGCGATGTCCAGTTCACAGAACGTAGCCAGCGCTCTCAACAGGTGGGCCAGGGAAGGACGAGACCTGGTAGGAAGCTCTGACGAACACGCCCTCAATGAACTATTAGCAGATTACTTCACCTTGGATGGGCCAAGTATGGTAATATTTACACCCTCAATAGATCATTGAATTTTACTGTACAGGCACTGAAGACACCGAGTTCAATGAAGTAATGGAATCTGATGGTAACTTTCAAAGCATGATATAATACGAAATAATACTTAATACTATAAAAAATACATTAAAATGAAATTTAGAATCTTCAGAAGATGATGACTGTGGTGATGAAGATCCACCTCTCTTCTCCACTCTTGAGGAGGACCTCTTCTCACCAATGAGCGGACAGCACTTCCCTTTATTCTTCATCAATAGCACTTGAGCCAGCAGCACTTCCCTTTATTGTAGGTGTAACACATGGCATCTGCATAATAAACATGGCTATTATTCCATTAGGATCCCAAACTTACAGCATTCTTGCTGAAGGGGTGTGGCTGTGTGATGTTTAAAGGAAAACCATGCTCCTCACAGTTTACTGCAGAGCATTACCAAGACGTGAGAGACCAATGTGCATCACTGAGCAGGGAACAGGTCGATATGGTAATCCTGGGACAAATTATGGCTAATATTAATAATGAAGACACAGTAGGGGAAGGATCACACCATACCACATTACCACGGCAGAGGTCCAGGATAGTCTTCTATCACCATGGTTTGAGGATTTGCAAGGTCACCTTCCTTATGCTGCATAGTATTGGTAGGTACAATGTCATACTATACTGTGGGAAATATTATTACAGTACAACAATGTACCATAACACTCCAGGAATAGACTGATTTAAATCCCTCAAAACCCACTACACTGCTGTGGGTCTGACTACAAGAGAACATGGCAACCACAAAAGGCTACCTCACAACAGACTGCCCTTGGCTGTCACCAGGAATGTAGTCAGGTTTGGCTTGCTGAAGCAAAAATACAGAAGGACAAAGGTCGGGTGCCTACAAGACATTGCTGATGTTGTCAACAGTTCCGCAAAAGAGAACAATGCCCAGTTGGTGGGGAGGGAAGACGGAACTATTTTAGTTCCACAGTACAACGGGGCAAACTACTACACAAAGTACTAGAGGAGACAGGCATTTGTTGGGATCAAGACATTTCACCGCTTCAAGTTCTCATCAAAAGAACAGGAGTTGCTATGGTCAGGACAGGGACGGATACGATAGAGAAAAGGCTGCCTCTTCTAGTGGAACAGTATAAAGACTGGAAGCCACATCAAAATGAACTCCCCCCCACAATTATACCAGAAGGTCTTACTCCAGAAAGGAAGAAATACCTTTTCGAAAAAATACGAGAATTCTGTCCCCCTCATTGTCAGGATATTGTTTGTCCTGATCCAAGTCCTGCAACCAGAATGCCTCTCCCAATCAACTGCACCTTGCCTCCTCAGAACATAACCCCATCACCTAAAAGAAGATGTCAACTTTATTCATCATAGCTTCTTATTTCTTATTATATCATAAACTTTGTACATCATAACTAGTTAGCTATCAAACATTATTTTCTAGCAGATAAGTCACATGAAAATGTAGCAACATGTTTAACTAGAAGCAAGCTAGCAATAATAAGAGGTGAACTTACCATAATTTATTCTCAACTTGTTTCTAAAGAATCAATAAAGTTCAACTTTGTTACAGAAGCAAACTACATAAGATTAGATGTCAAACATAGTTCATCAACTCATTCTACAACATATACAACTCCTAACTAACTAATCTGCTACTTACCGCTGCTTAGAACGAGTCCTTACTCCAGTCGTCCATACTATTCTTCCATCTTTTTAGGCTGAGGGCGTGGCAATAGCTCGAACAAAACTACGCAAGATTAGCCAAACATAGCTGATCAACTCTTTCTACAACTCCTAACTAACTAATCTGTACCTTACCGCTGCTTAGAAAGAGTCCTACTCCAGTCGTCCATACTATCCTTCCATTTTTTAGACCCTGGGCGTGGCAATAGAATGCCAAGGGCGTGGTAATAGCTCTAATTACACGTTTACGGAAGTATACGGCTTCGTTTCGCCCGCACCCTGACAACGCTTTATAAACGCAATAATCCTATTGTTGTACTTGAAGGAGCGCAACTATTCATGCTATAGCTCGAAGGAAACATAATCAAATAGTTCCAAACTTTTAGGATATGATCATTAGGTATCATAGGTGCCGATTATTAAATAATTTCACTTTTTAAAAAAACCCCGTTTAGGTGGGTTTTCGCAAATTCGGTCACATATATGCATTTATCTATATGATCTACTCTACTACATGGACCCATAATAAACGTAATGATGGTTAGTATATGGACTATTATGCACGTTCCACCACATCGCTAAGTGACAGTTTTCATGAAACGATAGGGGAGAAGATACTTTTTTTAATTTAATTTTTTTTAATAAACTTGTGGTCACGACTTTAAAGCTCCATAGATTCTGACACTTCACTCTATGCTCAAAAGATGGTCTCTGTGTGCTAAAAGCCACCATGCCCAAGTTACAGGCAGTCAAAGTTTGGGACCTCAAAACAAGCAGTTTTGGAAAAGTACTATCTAGCACTACCCAGGAGGAAGCTAATCACTGGCTCCTTTATACAACGAGTGTTTTCATTGGACGCCAAGTGTGAGTATGTGGTCAAACTCATGGGTGAAATTGATCTTCAACCAACCACATGATAAGTACAGTAGGAAGTCAGTTATCCGAACTTCGGTTAACCGAACACTGTGTGAGATCACACCTGCAAAAAAAACCAAAAAAAAACGGCAAGTGGTAAAATTAGGTATGCGCAACAGATTTCCCAGCGTGGAACCTTTCCAAAACTTTCTTTACGCTCCATTTTGAAGCAGATACGCTGTACGAGTATGGCTACAGCTACTCCAAAGAGAAAAAGGATTGTACTTAGCATCAAAGACAAACTTAAGATATGTGATTTAGAGAAGATTTAGTAAGAGTGGGGAAAAATTTAGCTAGTGTTGCGACTGAATACAAGTAGGAAAGTCAACTGTTCATGATATCGTTAAGAATGGTAAGAAGCTGCAGGCCGTCCAAACTGAAGTTCAGGACGGTGACTGTAAAAAGAAGAGAAAGGTAGTCAGGAGAGCTGACTATAATGAGCTGGATAAAGCTGTGTTTCTATGGTTTGTCCAGCAGAGATGCAAAGATTAAGTGTTTTTATTTATTGTGTGCAACTTCAGTTATCCGAACATTTCAGTTATCCGAACACCCTCCGGTCCCAACATGTTTGGATAACTTACTTCTTACTGTACTCATCTTTAGTGCCTAATGATTGTATGGACTATAGAGGAAAGCTACCTCTACTCAGTCTACTGGTACTATCTTGCACTTTCCAATTAGGAGCTAGAAGTGCAGGCATGCAGGTTTTGAGGCCCCCAACTTTGACTCCCAGTAACTTTGGCATAGTATCAAAACAGAGCACACAGAGTGAGCTATCTTCTGAGCTATATATCAAGTGAGGCGTGCAAAATCTATGGAGCTCCAAAGTTGGACCCACAAGTTTTTCTAACACAATGGTATCATCCCTCCTACCCCCTAAGTCTGAAGAATGCACAAAAACTATCAGAAAAGATTGATGCATGTCTCAGATACCGAGGAAGAGAAGAAAGAATGACAAAGGATCGAAATGAGAAGGATAGAGCTAGGAGTAGTGCCAAAAATGAACAACTGAATGTGAGACTGCTCCCTCTCACTGCAGCAAAGGAAAGGAAACCATGACGAGCAGTGTTGTCCCTCTGCGTTGGGGTTCAACTACTGCCTAGTCCCAATATGGTAGGTATTGCTGCCACCAGAGCCTAACAGCTAGGAGTAAGTAGCGTAGTCTACCCAGAGAAATTTAGGGTTTAAAGTTAGACTAAGTTTTATTACTCAAAGCAACAACAGTAGGCTGAAACAGTTTTGGCTGGCAAGGGTTTTTATAACCCCTCCCAGCCTCACACAGTAAGTGACATATGGCTAACACCATACAATGCACAGTCCAAAGTCAAACATACAGATGACAGGTAGAGACACATAAGCCTGTATAAATCCAGGTGTGAACCACATTAATAACTAATTAGAACTTACAGATATAATAATAATAATAAGCTACCTCTAGCTAAAGGTTATTGCCAAGCTTGGCCATGTCAGGTGGCCTCTGGCCGAGACAAGAAGTCATCTCCATCATACCTCTGCTCGCCACTCAATGCCTCTCCTACATCACCACTAGTCACATGACCCTATACGTGCAGTGGTACTGTGAACAATCCTGGGGTCAACTGTGGTTATTCCCACTATAATGCTGGCTAGATTTACTTCTTCTCGCCTAATAGGCTAGAACGAGGGTTAATTGGACAGCAATCTGTGTAGGTGAAGCGAGCCCTCACTGAAGGATGAGGAGGAAACGTAGTAAAAAATTATATGTGTGTAGAAGAGAGAGAACTGGCTACACGTCAGTCGAGGAGAGACAATTGGTTGCATAGTCAGTAGAGGAGAGAGAACTGGCTGCATAGTCAGTAGAGGAGAGAGAACTGGCTGCATAGTCAGTAGAGGAGAGAGAACTGGCTGCATAGTCAGTAGAGGAGAGAGAACTGGCTGCATAGTCAGCAGAGGAGAGTGAACTGGCTGCATAGTCAGTAGAGGAGAGAGAACTGGTTGCAAAGTCAGTAGAGGAGAGAGAACTGGCTGCATAGTCAGTAGAGGAGAGAGAACTGGCTGCATAGTCAGTAGAGGAGAGAGAACTGGCTGCATAGTCAGTAGAGGAGAGAGAACTGGCTGCATAGTCAGTAGAGGAGAGAGAACTGGTTGCAAAGTCAGTAGAGGAGACAGAACTGGCTGCATAGTCAGTAGAGGAGAGAGAACTGGCTGCATAGTCAGTAGAGGAGAGAGAACTGGCTGCATAGTCAGTAGAGGAGAGAGAACTGGCTGCATAGTCAGTAGAGGAGAGAGAACTGGCTGCATAGTCAGTAGAGGAGAGAGAACTGGCTGCAAAGTCAGTAGAGGAGAGAGAACTGGCTGCATAGTCAGTAGAGGAGAGAGAACTGGCTGCATAGTCAGTAGAGGAGAGAGAACTGGCTGCATAGTCAGTAGAGGAGAGAGAACTGGCTGCATAGTCAGCAGAGGAGAGAGAACTTGCTGCATAGTCAGCAGAGGAGAGTGAACTTGCTGCATAGTCGGTAGCAGTCAAAACAAAGATGCTGAATTTTCTTCAGACATTTTGTGTTGGGAAACTACAAAAGAGGCTTTTGATACAAGACATAATACAAGAAACAGTCTTGAACAGCATGAAGACAGAAGACAAATGAATCTGAGAAGAGTAACGATGCAGACGTCAGAGGCCAGCCATGAGACTAGGGTACTCGCAAACTGATGGAGCAAAATATTTTCCAGCAGACTTTGCTGCTGTGTTGTCATTGACATGCACAGGAACAGTGATGTTTCACTCGGCCAATACAAGAAGCACCTTCCCAAGCTTTACTACTCTACTTCCCATCTATGGGTACGTCCACCATAAACACAACAAGCACGAGAGATAGTGGATATGCCACAAACTCTGATGTGTATCTCCCATGGCTTCTCGCCAAACCTGTAATATGACCAGCGTGAATACAACACCACTAAATATTGCATACCCATTAGACAAGTTTAATATAAAGTCTGAAGCAGAGCAGGATCTTGAGGAGCTAGTCTCGTGTGTCATGAGCCACTCTAAGAAGGAGCTAGTAATGGCCTGTCAACTTCGTAGACCTTGGAGGAGGAATTATCTGGGAAGAAACAGGCTGGAAAAGGACTGGAAATTCCCTGCAACTATATTTTCATGACCTCATCAAGAAATAAAAGAGAAGAGGCTTTAAAAGGGAGGGTGATACCAAAGTGTTAAAAAAAAAATGTGGTTCTGACTTTGGAGCTCCATAAATTCTGCACACTTCACTCCTATGAACTTGCTGTAAGCTACTGTAGCTCTCTCTGTGTGCTCTCTTTTGATACTAAAATCTGTTGCTAGGTATAACCATGCCCAAGTTATAGGGCCTCAAAACCTGATGCCCAAGTTCCCTGCAGTTCGAGCTCTTAATTGGAAATTGTTAGACCGTTGAAATTAGTGCAGTTACTAGAGGAAGCTCTACTCACAATAAAGGCCTGTCCACACTGCCCTTAAACCGATGCACATTTGTCGCGTCCACACTAGCACCAAAATAAACCGTACGAAGCAAAAATAATCAGCCTACCTAAGTCAGTCAAAATCATATACTGTAGCTGTAGTTGAGATGGAGTTTATTTTTGCGTCCTTTTCTTGCTGATCAGCTACCTACAGATGTGCAGGAAAGAAAGAGGAGAGAACTGAGGGAAAGGCTGAACCAATGAAGGTTGCGACTGCACGAACTTCAGAAGTCCAGATGCTAGGGTGTATAAACATAGCAACAGTTCTCTAGTTATGTAGTTGGTTTAACTAGCTAGAGAGTTTGGCTACAGGCCACAGATAGTATACAGCTAGCTCCAAAGTTCCCAACTGTAGCATCACGAAGACGCGAGTGAATGAAATTCCTCAACACACACTCGCGTATGTATTTGAATGCTTTAATTTGTTGCTCTGATTCGCATCAAACCACCTATCGAAGTGGACCAGAATAATGCACATTATTTCAATTGTGGATGTGACCAATGCACATTTGGATTGTGCAGTGTTTTCATTAAGTGTTAAAATGTTGTGTGTTGGTTAAAAATCAATTTCCTAAAATTATTTTTCCAAACATGTTGACCACCTATTAACATTTTAGCATCCACTCTTATTGTGAGTAGGGCTTCCTCGAGCCACTGGTCCTAATTTTAACTGTCTAGTAACTTTTCGTGGCTCAACTGTTGAGTAATGGTGCCCAGAAGTCCGGGGTTCAATCCCTGCTGGTGCCCAGAATATTTTTCCTGATTCCCCCCCACCCCCTTACCTTCAGTTCTCAGTTTATAAGTCTTAACGAGCAACTATTTGGGCGTGTCTTATTTTATTGCTACTTGCCTCGTTACCATTAACAACTGAGTTACAATCAGAGGGGTGGTTCCTGATAGAGGGAAAATGATATATATCAAATTCATAGAGTGGAGTGTGTAGAATCTATGTAGCTATAAAGTACAAACCGCACGATTTTATAACACTTATAAAAATGGTATTGTCACTCCGTAGCTATTAATAGGTGTGGTCATGTAAATGTTATATGAACACGTGCTCAGACCAACAATAAAAGCGGGACCAGAGCTTTACAACAAATATGTTCTCCAGACTTCAGCTATCAGAATAAGTTGGTCAACCGAATACTGCAAGAAGCCACATGCCTGTGGCAATGTCGGCTGCTTTTTCCTTTTCATTTGACTCCTTTGCACATGTGCAATGAATGTAGCTCAATGTGGAATCCCATCCAGAAGTTTCTTTCGATTCTCCTTGCGCCGTGTCAAAGCAGAGCATCCTTACATACGTCTACTCGAAAGAGAAACGCTTGTCCTTATATCAAGAATATGCTGTGAAGAATTGTATAACTTAAGATGTAGTGCATCACCACCTGGGAAGATGCCCTGCCTCTTTTGTGTAGTGGTGCATGCAAGTCACCTAAAATTAACCAGGCATGTGCAGACCTTCAGGTCCAAACACATTTAGCAGGGTTTCATTTAGGGGGGGTGGGGGGGGGGGCGGCGGCTGCCCCACCCACCCCCTTGAAATTGTATTTTTTAAAGTCATTAGAAACTTTGTCACATCTTTAACCATCATGCCCCCCCTTAAACTTGTAGAATTTCCTCATCACGACACCTCATGCTGAACAGGTGGTGATTTTTCCACCAAGCCCTCCAGTGCAAAATCAAATCTTCTCGTAGCATATCACTTATTTCCGGGTATTGCGGTTTCCCTTATAAAACTCCCAATGAACTCTCAGTTGACATAGTAACATTACAATAACCTTCTCAATAATCAACTTCAAATTGTATTCTCTCGACGTTTCGACTAGATGCTCTAGCCTTCATCAGGAATAATGAGATGCTAAGGTTCGCGTAAGCCTGCTATACTGGTAGCTAGCTATCCACCATGGGCTACCAGTACACACGCTCAGCATGTGAACCAGCACACATGCCTAGACACCGGTTGTAAATTATATATATATATATATATATATATATATATATATATATATATATATATTAAAATAATAATAATAATAATAATAAAAACTAATAATAAAAACAAATTAAAAAATTATAATAAACATAAATAATAATAAATTTATAAATAATCAGTAAGTAATAAAATAAGTAATTAAAGTAAGTTATTATTATTGTTGTTGTTGTTGTTATTATTATTGTTATTATTATTATTATCATTATATTATTATTATTATTACTACTACTTATTAATTTTTATTACTTATTTTATTATTTTATTACTTATTTTATTATTTATTATTTAAAAAAAAAGTTTATTATTTATATATATTTTTAATTTTATTTATTTGTTTATTATTATTATTATTATTATTATTATTTTAATATACATATATATTTTAAATTTACATCCAGTGCACGTGTTGGAGACGTGTGCCAGTTCACATGCTGGCCGTGTGTACTGGTAGCACATGGTGAATAGCTAGCTAGCTACCAGTATATAACAAGGCAGCGCTCCTGGATGGACTTCTTTGCTCTTGTTGTACCTACCTCTGATGGACACCATAGCTGCAGTGGAAGAGATAGCCAGTAAGCTGGAGGATAACAAGGCACATGTTGTATAGCGACATTAGCACTGCATAGCACTTGTTTACCTACTTCAACATAGCTAATTCTTATACCAAACTGCATGTTATAAACATTAAAAAAAGTTATAGCTAACAACACAACTATTGCATATAACAAACCGCAAACAAAGTCAGCATTCTATGGGTTAAGGAGAAACTTTTTGTTGCTGCTAAACCACAAAGCACACCAGCACGTGTCACCCGACACTTCGTGACAGGAGCTAGAACAGAAAGTCGAATAGAAATTGAGTCTATTCAAGTGATGCGATGTAACTACATGTTCACAATATCACAAAAATGACGCGTTCCTCCGCTAGTGTGAGTGGCGCATTGTTAAGAACACTTGCGGGCCTCGCTCATCTTGCTGCCAGTAAGAAGTTAGTTACCTAACCAGGGTTTCATTTAGAAAAATGTCCAAGGGGGGGGGGGGGCCACTGGAGGAATCTGGATATTAAGGATGAAGCCTCCCATTAAGACCAGGGAAGGGTACAGGATAGTGGAGAGAGCCAGCAAGTATTCCTATCGGATAGAATTCGCCAATCCTACAGAAAAAACAATGCCTTAATAGCCGAGTGTGAAGATCTGGAAGCCAACTGGAACCAGCACTGGGAAGTGACCATCAGAGGATTCAGACCCTTTGTAGGGGAGCAGCAGAGAAGACCCACAGCAAATCCAAGCAAAAACATCAAAAGAAGCTTGGAGACACTTTTGGAGAGAAGGAGATCGAATGAAGTGAAGTTTCAACCCCAAGCTTGAACAGATGAGTAGTAAATCTGACAGGAAAGAACCTTTCTCTAACTCAGGAAGAAGTGGGTCTTAACTTTGCCCCTGCTCCAAAGAGTCTACCTCTGATGGACACCATAGCTGCAGTGGAAGAGATAGCCAGTAAGCTGGAGGCACATGAGCTTCGAGGAGGAATATGTGGAATTTTGAGAAGAGCAAGGAAACCAAAGGACAACCTGACGAAGGAACAGAGAAAGGCCCTTGGAGAACTGAGGAAGATGGAAGAGCTCATAATCTTACCAGCAGACAAAGTTGAAAGACGACAATTCTGATGACAAAGGACAGGTACATTTCAAAGCTGACGGGAATGCTGGAAACTAAAACATGTGGAATACTGAGGAAGGATCCTACCAAGGCACAGGAAAGCAAGGTGAATCGTGTGTTAAAGAATATGGAGAGGACGGGAGAAGTAACAACTGCATGAATTAGGCCCATTGGGAGTAGACTACCACTGATTTATGGGCTCCCTAAGATACATAAACCTGAGGTTTCCCTTAGGCCTATTGTATCTTGTATACGTGCACTGTCGTATAATCTTTCCAAGTTCATAGCATATTTGATATCACCTCTAGCTGGAAATACAAGTACATATGTCAAGGATTCTGGGCAATTTATCAAGCGTATTCAAGGTCAGTGTTTGGCACAGGATGAGTGTCTCGTCAGTTTTGATGTTTCCTCTCTTTTTACCGATGTTCCCATTGATGAGGCTGTGGAAGTAATTTTTGGAATGCTGACAAAACACGAGAGCTTGCGTGAGAGGACTACACTAGGTGCTGACAGGATTTCTGAACTGTTGGAGTTGTGCCTGAAATCCACCTACTTCAGGTATCAAGAAAAATACTACTAGCAGAAAAAAGGTGCAGCAATGGGCTCTCCAGTATCTGCAGTGGTAGCCAACCTTTATATGGAATTCTTTGAGAATTGGCACTCACAACTGACCCACTGAAGCCAAGGTGATATGTGGATGATACCTTCTGCATTGTGAAGAAGGGAAGTGAGCAGGAGTTGTTAGACATCTGTTAGGCCATCCATAAAGTTTACCATGGAGCCTGAAAAGTGGACGGATTGTTGCCATTTCTGGATTGCCACCTACACAGGAAGGAAGATGGAAGGCTAACTGCAACCGTTTACAGAAAACCCACGCATACCAACCGGTATCTTGATTATAGATCACATCATCCTATCCATGTCAGAAGAGGAGTGGTGAAGAACTTATATGATAGAGCTAGAAGAGTGATGACTGACTGAGAAGGAGGATCTTTGGAAGGAAGAACATCATTTGAATAAGGTCTTTATAGAGAACGGTTATCCGCAAGCCTTCATCAACCTTTTGTCTGCAGATACATCTAAATGCATAAAGGAAGATGAGTACACCAGTTATTGAGGGGTCTAAAAATAAGGATCCTATGGTAGCAATTCCTTATGCAGCAGGGATGAGTGAAGACATCAGGAAGGTCTGCAGGAAGTTCAACATCAGAGTCGTCTTCAGATGAACTCTGAGAACACAACTGAGCAGAGTGAAGGATGTTTTACCAGCTAGTATGCACTCATGTGTTGTGTACTGCATCCCTTGTAGCTGTGGGAAATACTACATAGGGGAGACCATCAGAAGACTGGAGACCAGAGTGAAAGAACATCAAGATACCTGTAGAAAGTGTAATAAAGAGAAGTCTTCAATTGCTGAGTATGCATGGGATAATGGACATCCTATTTTGTGGGAGGAAGCCACCATCTTGGACCAGGCCAGAAGACGGAAGGCTCTGCTAGTGAAGGAGGCATTGCACATCAGCCTAGCAACAAAGTATGAGCGGTTCAATGGAGACTGTGGAATGGACTTGCCTGGCTGCTGGTGAGCTACTCTGAAGAGCCTGAACTTAAAGCCACAACCACCATAATTTTATCTTTTATTCTTTTTATTGTTGTTGTTGTTGTTATTATTATTTTAATATATTAAATTTAAATATATATATTAAAATAATAATGGTAGCACGTGGTGGATAGCTAGCTACCGGTATATAGCAGGCTCCTAGTATCTCATTATTCCTGCTGAAGTCTAGAGCATCTAGTCGAAACGTCGAGAGAATACAATTTGAAGTTGATTATTGAGAAGGTTATTGTAATTATTGATTTTATTTACAATCGATGGAGTAGTCTACTGGGCATGTGCATACAGAGAATAGGCATGTAATATAAATTCTTCGATTTTTTAATTGTTTATATTTCTTTTTAACTCGGCGATGTCCGAGTTTATGCCATATAGCACTTATGGTGTTTAATCGGTTAAGGCAGAGATGGGGGGAAAATGCGGTAAAGATGATAGAGGTAGTGAGGAACTTTTCTATCTCACAAGTCATATAGGGATTAAAGTCATATAGGGATTAAAGGCTCATGAATTAATGCGTGGAGTTCTTAATTCTGTGTGAAAGTTCAATTTCATTAGTTCGAAGCAATGTGATGCAACATGCCGATATTGTGAACTTGTTGATGTAACTGGAAGTGATGCAGTGTGAGCCGGCCTTAAGTGACTTAACATCTTAACAGATAATCTTGCCCTATAAATGCAAAGTTCAATACAGAAGTGTCAGTTGCTTCTTGGGCAAGACTGGTTATCGAATTTCTCTTTCCAAAGTGCTTGGAGTACCCAGATAGGAGAGTGTGTAATCTCACACAGTGCAGGTTTCATGTGTGCTAAGTATCAATTAAAAGTGAGCTGATTCCTGAGCGGCATCATCAAGATAATGACATCAATGGCAAGTAAAGCTCTTTGGATTCGTGCAAGCTTAGCACAACTACGAAATGTCATAACTACCTATAATTAGAACAAACTAGTTAACAGGTTTGGCCAACTTAATGACTTGTGAAGTGCCATAGAATACGAGTTTGTCTGTCAAGAAATGACCCGATTATCTTCGCCTGCTTCACACATGCTGAACACAGGGCAATAAATTGTTGAATATCTTCACAAGCTATATCTTTCGTTGTTGTAACAATTCCTTTTAAGTTTGTATTGTGCTGAACTTTCATCTTCTACTCCACAGTTCTGGTACTCCTGGCGCCATCAGATCAGAGCTTTCAGCAAGGACTACCACGTAGTGGCTGTGGACCTTAGGGGATACGGGGAGACAGACCGTCTGCCCAAGACTCTGGACTACGTCCTCACTAATCTCCGACAGGATATCGTTGAGCTTATCCCTGCCCTAGGACACGACAAAGCTATACTAGTGGCACATGATTGGGGAGGTACAATTGCATGGGCAGTCACTCAGAAACACCCGGAGTTAGTGGAGAAGTTGGTGACCATGAACGGCCCTCATTCATGGCTCTTTAAAATGAAGTTAACAGGCACGTGGGCACAGCTGATGAAGTCTTGGTACATGTTCGTCTTCCAACTTCCATGGCTGCCAGAATTCATGATGGCCCGGCGGGATTTTGGCTTTTTCAATATCCTCTTCCGTGGAAAGAGAGTGGGAGTACAAAACCGATCTGCCTTCCCTCCTGAGGCAGTGGAGGCATACAAGTATGTATTCTCCCAGCCTGGGGCTACTACTGGACCCATCAATTACATCCGTTGCATTTTCAAGGCCTTTGATTTGACCGAGGAGATCAAGCTTGCGAAGAAGAACATCAATGTTCCCACACTTATCATCTGGGGTGACGGAGATAAGTTTCTGGAGAGATCCATGGCCGATGCTCACAGTGATTTTGTGACACACTTGACCGTGAAGCATATTCCGAAGTGCAGCCATTGGGTGCAGCAGGATCAACCAGGCTTAGTGAACCAGTACATGAAGGATTTCCTCTGACTTTATTGTAATTATAATAATGCTGAATGGAAGTGAAATTACTTCGCATTGATGTATGTATACATGCATGCGTGCACATACAGACCACACACACACACATTTGTGTATTAATAAGATTTATTGCATATACCTTGCATAATTATCAGGGGGGGGGGGAAACGATTCAAATTTAGCTATACTTTCAATCATTATATATCCCCTATTAGAAACCACCCCTCCAATTGTAACTACTTCAATTGGTAATAATAACTGGCCTTACAATTGTAACCCCTTCCAGTAACCATGGAGGCAAATAAGACACGCCCAAATATATAATTACTTATAAGACAACTGTGTATCCCCATGTGTGTGTATAATAATTATGATGATTGTCTTTGCATGTCCGCTTGGGTAAAGATGTGGTTGTCATTGTCACTTAACATAGCATACACCCTTGGTGTTAGTTTTGTGAACCAGCCTGACAGATATTGTGTATGAAATGCAGTAGAGTATATAGTCAGCTATGGGACTGGAACAGGCTTGGTGGTCTGGTCCATTTATCAATGAAGCTTGGTCCACTTATCAATGAAGCTTGGTCCACTCATCAATGAAGCTTGGTCCACTCATCAATGAAGCTTGAGCCACTCCTCAATGAAGCTTGGTCCACTTATCAATGAAGCTTGGTCCACTCATCAATGAAGCTTGGTCCACTCATCAATGAAGCTTGAGCCACTCCTCAATGAAGCTTGGTCCACTCATCAATGAAGCTTGTTCCACTCCTCGATGAAGCTTGGTCAACTCGTCAATGAAGCTTGGTCCACTGCTCATTGAAGCTTGAGCCACTCCTCAATGAAGCTTGGTCCACTCATCAATGAAGCTTGAGCCACTCCTCAATGAAGCTTGGTCCACTCATCAATGAAGCTTGGTCCACTCATCAATGAAGCTTGGTCCACTCCTCAATGAAGCTTGGTCCACTCATCAATGGAGCTTGGTCCACTCCTCAATGAAGCTTGGTCCACTCCTCAATGAAGCTTGATCCACTCCTCAATGAAGCTTGGTCCACTCCTCAATGAAGCTTGAGCCACTCCTCAATGAAGCTTGGTCCACTCCTCAATGAAGCTTGGTCCACTCCTCAATGAAGCTTGAGCCACTCCTCAATGAAGCTTGGTCCACTCATCAATGAAGCTTGAGCCACTCCTCAATGAAGCTTGGTCCACTCATCAATGAAGCTTGTTCCACTCCTCAATGAAGCTTGGTCCACTCATCAATGAAGCTTGGTCCACTGCTCAATGAAGCTTGAGCCACTCCTCAATGAAGCTTGGTCCACTCATCAATGAAGCTTGGTCCACTGCGCTTGGTCCACTTATCAATGAAGCTTGGTCCACTGCTCAATGAGGCTTGGTCCACTCATCAATGAAGCTTGGTCCACTGCTCAATGAAGCTTGGTCAACTCATCAATGAACTTGGTCCACTCCTCAATGAAGCTTGGTCCACTGATCAATGAAGCTTGGTCCACTCATCAATGAAGCTTGGTCCACTCATCAATGAAGCTTGAGCCACTCCTCGATGAAGCTTGGTCAACTCATCATTGAAGCTTGGTCCATATCAATGAAGCTTGGTCCACTCATCAATGAAGCTTGGTCCACTCATCAATGAAGCTTGGTCCACTCATCAATGAAGCTTGGTCCACTCCTCAATGAGGCTTGGTCCACTCATCAATGAAGCTTGGTCCACTGCTCAATGAAGCTTGGTCAACTCATCAATGAACTTGGTCCACTCCTCAATGAAGCTTGGTCCACTCATCAATGAAACTTGGTCCACTCATCAATGAAGCTTGAGCCACTCCTCGATGAAGCTTGGTCAACTCATCATTGAAGCTTGGTCCATATCAATGAAGCTTGGTCCACTCATCAATGAAGCTTGGTCCACTCATCAATGAAGCTTGGTCTACTCATCAATGAAGCTTGGTCCACTCCTCAATGAAGCTTGGTCCACTTATCAATGAAGCTTGAGCCACTCCTCAATGAAGCTTGAGCCACTCCTCAATGAAGCTTGGTCCACTCCTCAATGAAGCTTGGTCCACTCATCAATGAAGCTTGGTCCACTCCTCAATGAAGCTTGAGCCACTCCTCAATGAAGCTTGCTCCACTCATCAATGAAGCTTGGTCCACTGCTCAATGAAGCTTGGTCCACTCATCAATGAAGCTTGAGCCACTCCTCAATGAAGCTTGGTCCACTCATCAATGAAGCTTGGTCAACTCATCAATGAAGCTTGGTCCACTCATCAATGAAGCTTGGTCCACTCCTCAATGAAGCTTGGTCCACTCATCAATGAAGCTTGAGCCACTCCTCAATGAAGCTTGTTCCACTCCTCAATGAAGCTTGGTCCACTTCTCAGTGAAGCTTGGTCCACTCCTCAATGAAGCTTGGTCCACTCATCAATGAAGCTTGGTCAACTCATCAATGAAGCTTGGTCCACTCATCAATGAAGCTTGGTCCACTCCTCAATGAAGCTTGGTCAACTCATCAATGAAGCTTGGTCCACTCATCAATGAAGCTTGGTCCACTCATCAATGAAGCTTGGTCCACTCCTCAATGAAGCTTGGTCCACTCATCAATGGAGCTTGGTCCACTCCTCAATGAAGCTTGGTCCACTCCTCAATGAAGCTTGATCCACTCCTCAATGAAGCTTGGTCCACTCATCAATGAAGCTTGGTCCACTCATCAATGAAACTCATCAATGAAGCTTGGTCCACTCATCAATGAAGCTTGGTCCACTCATCAATGAAGCTTGAGCCACTCCTCAATGAAGCTTGGTCCACTCCTCAATGAAGCTTGGTCCACTCATCAATGAAGCTTGGTCCACTCATCAATGAAGCTTGGTCCACTCATCAATGAAACTCATCAATGAAGCTTGGTCCACTCATCAATGAAGCTTGGTCCACTCATCAATGAAGCTTGAGCCACTCCTCAATGAAGCTTGGTCAACTCCTCAATGAAGCTTGGTCCACTCATCAATGAAGCTTGGTCCACTCCTCAATGAAGCTTGGTCCACTCATCAATGAAGCTTGGTCCACTCCTCAATGAAGCTTGGTCCACTCCTCAATGAAGCTTGGTCCACTCATCAATGAAGCTTGGTCAACTCATCAATGAAGTTTGGTCCACTCATCAATGAAGTTTGGTCCACTCATCAATGAAGCTTGGTCCACTCTTCAATGAAGCTTGGTCCACTCCTCAATGAAGCTTGGTCCACTCTTCAATGAAGCTTGGTCCACTCCTCAATGAAGCTTGAGCCACTCCTCAATGAAGCTTGGTCCACTCCTCATTGAAGCTTGGTCCACTCATCAATGAAGCTTGGTCAACTCCTCAATGAAGCTTGGTCCACTCATCAATGAAGCTTGGTCCACTCATCAATGAAGCTTGGTCCACTCCTCAATGAAGCTTGGTCCACTCATCAATGGAGCTTGGTCCACTCCTCAATGAAGCTTGGTCCACTCCTCAATGAAGCTTGATCCACTCCTCAATGAAGCTTGGTCCACTCATCAATGAAGCTTGGTCCACTCATCAATGAAGCTTGGTCCACTCATCAATGAAGCTTGGTCCACTCATCAATGAGGCTTGGTCCACTCATCAATGAAGCTTGGTCCACTGTTCAATGAAGCTTGGTCCACTCCTCGATGAAGCTTGGTCCACTCCTCAATGAAGCTTGGTCCAATCATCAATGAAGCTTGCTCACTCATCAATGAAGCTTGGTCCACTCATCAATGAAGCTTGGTCCACTCATCAATGAAGCTTGGTCAACTCATCAATGAAGCTTGAGCCTCTCCTCAATGAAGCTTGGTCCACTCCTCAATGAAGCTTGGTCCACTCATCAATGAAGCTTGGTCCACTCATCAATGAAGCTTGGTCCACTCCTCAATGAAGCTTGGTCCACTCATCAATGAAGCTTGGTCCACTCATCAATGAAGCTTGGTCCACTCCTCAATGAAGCTTGGTCCACTCATCAATGAAGCTTGAGCCACTCCTCAATGAAGCTTGGTCCACTCATCAATGAAGCTTGGTCCACTCATCAATGAAGCTTGGTCCACTCATCAATGAAGCTTGAGCCACTCCTCAATGAAGCTTGGTCCACTCATCAATGAAGCTTGGTCCACTCCTCAATGAAGCTTGAGCCACTCATCAATGAAGCTTGCTTTTATACTTTGCCTCTGCCACATGCTTCCTTCTTGGTATTACATCTATGTTTCTTTGGCATGGAAATCATGTGGTAGCTCTAGTTGCACTTGAGCAGCACTGCGGCCAGAGGTGCTCCTATTTTGAACCACTCCTCTTCACAGCACCGGTATATAGCAATTTTAAGGTGGTGGTATAACAGGTGGAGGTGTTAATGGTCAAACTTAAATGCATGTAACATCATGTACTCCAATCAAGCAAGTGATTATGTCATGTTCATTACGATTAAAGTAGATTGCTTTTTTAACTTGAACGAAAGTAACTAAATTATCTGAGCGTGGTTTCTTTACTATGTATATAGTGCAGGAAGGCTTTAATGTCCACGCGAACTTTGTACTGTAACTTACTACTACTTACTTTTTGCCCAAAATTACTTGCACCATAATGCTCAGCTCAAAATTTCCTTTAAAATGATACCAAGTTTAGTTGCACATGGTGCATTTAGAAACTATGTGATTTTAGTACAGTACAACAATAAGTGGGCGTGGCATGTTTCCATGACAACGCTTTTTCCCTCTGAAAAGCAAGCTTTTGTGGGTGACTATGAGTGAAGATGGATCAAAGAAGTCCAGATGGTCCAGCAGGAAGCGCCAGGCTGACAAAGCATCTGTAGCAAGAGCTGCTAAACAGCAGAGGGAGGAAGTTGACTTACATTCAAGCAGTCTTGGTGAGCCTGATGAATTTTTTGCTGTCCTGGGATATTAACATCATCTGGAGATGAGTCTGAGCCAGAGAACGAATCTCCTTTCTCAGAAGATGATGCACAAGAGGCATATTGTGAGTGGACGGATTGCCAGCCAAAGGACACTGTTAAAAAAGTACAAAAGTCATCATGTCCCTGAAACTGAACTAAATTAACGTCCATTTACTCTGTTAAAAAAAATTATAATAATAATCTGTTTTAACAGTTTTACTGGTCATTAAATGCATCATACAAAACAATAAGCTCAATAGCAAGAAAAATTTCTACTCAATTTCATAGACCTCGAAAAAAAGGCCCACGAAAATAGATTTTTCATCATATTTTTAAAATAAGACTTTCAACCAAAATTTTGGTTAACAGAATTTTAGCTCCCCGAGTCATTAAACCACACACCAAATTACAAATCCCTAGCTCAAACTAACAGCAAGTTATAGCTATTTTTATACATCAAAGATTAATTAATCAAGCCCTTAGTAACTAATGAACTGGTTACCATGGCAACAATATTTTCATTGTCCACATACCTCAGAACATAATAAACTTAAACTTTAATTTTGACATCACAAAAATCTGTTTCAGGTGATTTATTTGGCTTTAAACAAGACCAACTTTTATGGACATCTATGACTTCCTGCACTATATATATACTAACAAAATCATTTGCAGCAGCCACTAGATGTAGAATCGTTTTTTTTTGTGTGAGTATCTAATTGTTGAATCTCTTTTGAAACATGGTTGAGCTGAGATCACCTCTTTTTTTTGTTCCATTTAGCCACCAAAATAATGGTCAATATCGGATATTATACTATAATTTCGTGCCATGTGTGATTTTCTTCGAAAACGTATATAGCCACCAAACTTGCCAGAACAATTTCACTGCGTATGACTTCAAAGACACCTGAAGCTTTTAGTGCAAATAGAAGACCATAAAGAATAATGTTGAGTAAAAAATTACTGTTATATAATAATTATGCAAGGGCGAGCATCTCCATTCCTCCATTATTTGCGTCAACAGGTGGTCAGCTGATGTTTTTTCTTCTTTTTTCTCTCCTTTTTTCTGTTAAAAAGAAATGAATCAAGAATTTACCTGCAGACAACAAACATTTACAGGATGTTTTATCTATTATATAATATAAATGAAGCTGATGTTTTGGTTTAAAAAAAATAATAATAATAATTAAAGGCAAATTAAAGGCAATGGTACAAAAAAAAACTTCTAGCATATCATGTGTATAAAAATAGGAAATTGGGCATTCTAAAAACCCTCCTTAAATTAATCTAAATTTTCTTCCCCATTCTTAAATAACATTCTAGGTCAATTCAAGCTCACCATGAGTGTATATACCACGCATCCTGAATAGCTATAGTCAGCATCACTATACCAACCATGCAGTATTTTAAATATAAAAATCATACATCAGCTCTATATACCAAATGTCAATGAAAAATAATAATAAAAAAGGTAGAACAGCTCAAGGTAAATTCATTACAAAAGACCCACCCCAAAACAACATAATTCAGGCAAAACTTCACCTTGCAAGACAATATTTTGAGCCATCTAGAATGCACTGTATATGAGTCTATAATATCTATTATGACCATCTCCTCCACATTTATGCCATTTAACAATCTCAATACTGGCACCACATGGCACATGTCCACCTTAGGGGGGACTGTATGTCAGCACCACCAAAGTAGTATAAATCACCATAACGTTTTTTTCTACGCACTCTATGCAGATTTAAAAAATTCCAGTGTGTTCTTTATGCTTTGTGCTTTCTAATGATATGTTGAATGTCTCTACAGACATATTTTATTGGAAGATACATCAAGATCCCTAAAAAAGTTGACCTAACTTGCAGAAAAGTTAATAACTGCCCAAATTATCAAGATCAAAGTCCCAGATTTGGTCAGCTGATAGAGGAGGCTCTAATCTGTGCAACGCATGGGATTATCGTGGTTTTTGAGTGAAACACCAGGGAAAATCCCAAACCTCACCAGTTCAAATCACCATAACTTGCCAACACTTATAGTAATTAAAAATTTGTTTCATGCGTTGCACAGATAATTAGAAGAGCTATCAAGTGATATATTTAAAATAATTTTTTTTTGTGAAGTGTAGGAAAGTTAAGAGCTTTACGGCAAAAAAAAAAAAACGTTGAAAATTATAGTCCAAGTTAGGGCAATGAAATGTTTGGGTTTACAATGAAATATCATGCAAGATGTGTTCTCTTTGTAGTTTCTTGATCTGCTACATGGACAAAAACCAACATAACTTCTAAATGGAGCATCCAATGCCTTTCAAACTTTGCAAATGGCTAGAGGATAGATACAAGGACAGTTTAAAAGAAGGAAGGGAAAAAAAAGGGGGGGGGGAGTCTAGTTTTTGACGTTACAGTCACCCCTTAACCCAGTGATACAGGGGTTTCTGGCACCTTTTTACTATCATCACAGTGGCCTTCCAGCACTGGAGCGAATAGCCCCATTCGATCTTTCATATTATGCTTTGCTACCTTCACTCTCTGGGCAATCTCCATAGTACGGGTTATCGTATGACCATCTGTAAAGAGCACTTTTGGCTGACTTTAAGGCCCGGTCAAGATACCCTTTAAAATCACAGCTGATAGAAAATATAACTCACCCACAGAATCTCTAGGTTTCTGGAAGTGGCAGTAAAATGGGAAAATTTCTGCAATAATTAAAGTTTAAATTCAAAATGGGCTCTTTCATTCTGTTGAATGTCTGGAACAGCATTGATGATGTTGACTAAGGCCACGGTGGCTCTGCATTCCAGATTCTTGAGGCGTTTTTCCCCACACTTGTGGCAGGTGGGAACCCATGGTGCTTTACTTGGTGAGCTAGAGTTGGGCTCTTGTCCTTATCTTCTGTTTTCTCAGGGCGTCCGGACTGAACAATTCTCATATGGCTCTGGCCCATCTTGTGATCTGGTAGAGCCAACAGCATAAGCATTGGCTCCAATCAGCTTTAACAGCAAAGTGCCTTGCTTGTCTGTTGCCATGTCGTTGGTGATATAAAACCACTTGATCTGTTCAAGGGGTACATTCGGTCTCTGGCTTATAGTTATTGCTCAGATCAGTTGCATTCCAGTCATCTTCTGCTAACAAGATTGCATCCTCGTTAGTTGGGATTCTTGTATATAAGCTAGCCAAGTTAGAATCAGTTTACAAAATTATTTTTACTCAGAACAAGATAATTCAACATGATCATGAAAAAGAGTGCCAGTTGGCCCCAACCACAAAATGACTGAGCATCCTCAGAACAATGGCACAAAATGTTATATATTCAGAACCCATACTATATATATACTAACAATCTCATTCGTTCACAAGCAAGCAAGCGGAGATAACTGCATCATATATCTAGTTACTGGAGAGGGCCCCTCCTACAAAGGGAGGCATGGTTTTAACCTAACACAGACATGATGTATAATAGTTACTGGAGAGGGCCCCTCCTACAAAGGGAGGCCTGGTCTTAACCTAACACAGACATGATGTATAATAGTTACTGGAGAGGGCCCCTCCTACAAAGGGAGGCCTGGTCTTAACATATAATAAGAATAATGCCATAACGTTTTTCTAATCCAGCGTCTGAAACACAGCGTCGGACCAATCAGAATGCTATAATCTATCACGTGTTCATCTTTGTTGCGTGCGGTTCGAAGTGAATAGGGTCAAAGGTTAATTGACGAGATGCAATTGCAACAGAACACTCGGCCATCGTCGTGTTGTGAACCAGCCATAATACTACCACCGTCATTACAGTGTGTACCACAAGAAATATTGAAATGTTTGACCCAATTAATATCACCTGTTACCTGTGTATAATTACAATATCTTCTGTGCAGCTCTGACTGGTAGATACACTAGACACCCTCACACTATCTTACTCTCTTCCTTTCCACACTTTCCCTTGTGATTCAAACCCGCCCATTCTGCCTCCATGTTATTGTAATGAACTTGATTACTTATTATACTGAACTATCCTTCTCCTCTACAGTTCTGGTACTCCTGGCGCCATCAGATCAGAGATTTCAGCAAGGACTATCACGTAGTGGCTGTGGACCTTAGGGGATACGGGGAGACAGACCGCCTACCCAAGACTCTGGACTACGCCCTCACTAATCTCCGCCAGGATATCGTTGAGCTTATCCCTGCCCTAGGACACGACAAGGCCGTACTAGTGGCACATGATTGGGGCGGTGCAATTGCATGGGCAGTCACGCAGAAACACCCGGAGTTAGTGGAGAAGTTAGTGACCATGAATGGTCCACATATGTGGGTCTTAAAAAATATGATATTGGAAAGTTGGACACAGCTGAGTAAGTCTTGGTACATCTTCTACTTTCAGCTTCCATGGCTTCCAGAATTCACGATGGCTCAGAAAGACATGGGCGTCTTCAATGTCCTCTTTCGTGGGAAGAAAGTGGGAGTGCGAAATCTAGGTGCTTTCCTCCCTGGGGCAGTGGAGGCATACAAGTATGTATTCTCCCAGCCTGGGGCTATTACAGGACCCATCAATTACTATCGTTGCATCTTCGAAAATTTTACAGCTGAGGAAACCAAGATTGCAGAGAAAAACATCAATGTCCCCACGCTTATCATCTGGGGCGATGAAGATAAGGTTTTGGAGAGTTCCATTGCTGATCTTCACAGAGATTTCGTAACAGACCTGACAGTGAAGCATATCCCCAAGTGCAGCCATTGGGCCCAACAAGATCAACCAGGCTTAGTGAACCAGTACATAAGGGAATTCCTCTAACCACTCGAACCAGCAATCATGCTGAAGAAACCTTATGTTTGGTGTATACATGCACATCTATAATAATTATATTTCATTTGTGTGTGCAAGGATTAATGGGGAGGAGGCTCGGGATTGCTCTCAATCCCGCTCCCACACTTAAGACACCTTTTTCCCCTTCTTTTCTCCATTAAAAATTAACTGCAAAGGGAGGGTGGAAGGAAGAATGATATTATTCCATTTGTCCCATTAAAAATTAACTGCAAAGGGAGGGTGGAAGGAAGAATGATATTATTCCATTTGTCCCATTAAAAATTAACTGCAAAGGGAGGGTGGAAGGAAGAATGATATTATTCCATTTGTCCAACGCATTGAGAAGATGTTATGATCATCAAGGAGTATGTCCAACAGCAAAACTCTTAAAACTCAAACCACGTATATATATATCTCGGCTAAAACTTGTTGTATTGGCAAATAGTTCACCATTAGCACTTGCAGCATGCCTGAAATCATTTGCTTTTGTATATAGTATAATTATACACATGTCAGAGTGAATGTGCCCCCCTACCATGAATAATGTCAAGCGAGAAACTTAACTAGTGAATAATGTCTCCCTTACTTGACAGTTACAAGTGCATGCCAGAGCTGCTCTAGTCTAATGGAGAACTAAGGTGTATCACTAGTTTCATCTGATCTTAATTCCTGATGTCTTCAACGTAGCCATGCAGCTTTATAGATTGTTATTAGGTTAGTTACTAAATAGTCCCACGTGTGTGAGGCCTTAACAGGCTCAGCAATATCACGATTAAATCATAGAAAGCTACTCTTTTACTGTTATGGTAATTGCTTGATCTTGCCTGGAAGTGTAGACAAGTTCAAGAAGTCTGAAGATGTAAGATCGTTAGATTCCTGATAAACAAGATTATGATATTGTATTTGTTGAAGATTGAGCTGACCTGCGTGGATACATTGGTGAGAGGATTGGGGGTAACTCGACCAGGAGAAGAACATAAGCGGGGTCACACACCCATGATTTAAAAGAGATCAGAGGGTCAGCACTAATATCTGTTGGCCGGTTCTGTCTGTGTCCTCAATGGGATTGCAAGGTGTGTATAAGCCTTGTCTGTGTGCTACTTTTCTTTGTCCTCAAATGGCTACACGGGGGGGGGGGGGGGGGGGAGGGCTAACGGCCATCATAATGGCAGAACTAAAGATAAGGCAGAACTAGAGGTAACTCGTGTAAAGAATAATTATGGCAGGGTTTGGGGGTCCTTCACATTAGGCTACATTTGCAACCAGCATGGACCGAGTGGCATATTTAAATCTTGCATTGTCCAAATTTTGTCATTTAATCAATAACAACAAAACAATCAATTATAGGGAAATTAGTGTCCTGGAGAGCCAAGTCCAGCAGGCCACCGAAATTCCCTTGAACAGATATAGGAATACATCCTCTTTCTACATTAATTTTACAGTGGAACATCCAATATCGGACTATATATCCGAATAGTGAATGACCCTCTCGCCAGTCACCAATGAACGGACCAAATGATTTCCCATAGTGGTTCACCTCTAACGATTCCCATACAAAATGAATATAATTATAGCTCCTTCCCCACCAACACTTTCAAACGTTTCATTGCTCCTTTATTCATGTAGCATTATACATACACAGACACACATTAGTATTAGCCTATGGCTATTAATTTTGTGTACCTTTTTTTTTTAAGGGGGAAAAGCAGCTTAACTCCGCAAAAGCGATCACCTATCGACTCCGAACAGCGAACGCTTATATAGCTCACTGACCACTACCGATTATAACAATGATGGTAGATGTGAGCTATGTGATGAAGGTGTTGTGGAAGATGTTGTGCGTTTCTTGTTGTACTGTGGCTGGTGATGAGAAAGATTATTGGATATGGTTGAGGGGTCTGAAGAGTGGGTGGTAGAATGGAGAAATGAAGATGATGAAGGGATAGTTGGCCTAATGTTGGGTAGATCAGTAGCAGGGGTGACAGAAGAGGTGTTGGATAGGGTAGACAGAATTGTTTTGGGAAATGTGCTCAAGTGGTGGGAGAAGAGGAAATACTTAATGTTTGGCACCTAGGGTCCTATGTCTTTTAGTACCTCCCCCACATTGTCATCCCCAAACAAACTCTTTGTAATTCATTATTTGTAGTCTTTGTCATTCTACGTACTTAGTGATGGCCTATATATCTCAAGGCTCAACAGAACAATTAATTATTACGAGAAACTACACCTAACTACACCCACAATAATTTCGTAATGATTATTGTCACTACACAGAGTTGATAAAATTATATATACCTTCTGAATTGAATATTTGAATGGTGAAGAGGAAGCACCAGTGTGTGTTTATATGGATGGAGATGACTGGGAGGGTGCTAGGAGTGGATGAAGATGGTAATGAACTCACTGATGATGAGGTGGATGAAGAAGAGCCCATGCCAAAGATGAAGACCTTTAGTGAGGCACAATCAAGGCACTGGATGCGGTCAAGTTTTTTGGGGAAGGTCGTGAGTACTTTCATGAAGCTGGTACCGTCAGCATTGTAGGGTGTGTGGTTGCATCTGCCCACATATATACTGGCAATGAAGCAGACCACACCTCATGATTTCCTGATCCCGAACTCACCAATATAATTATTATATCCTTTTACATTATTATCCCTCCGGTATTGATAGAAATCATTTTAATGCACTTATAGATGATTATTACAATAGTTAGGTGTGAGATAATGGTTCACCTCTAAGAGCAATCAACCTCTCAACAGTGAACAAAGTGCCTGGTCTCAAATTGTTCTCTCTTCGAAGGTTCCACTGTATTATACATGTAATCAGGAGAACAATAGGTGAGTTGGGATTTAACAAGAGACATGAAAAATATCTTTTTGGCACTAATTGATGATTGAAAGTGTGACGTAGAAGACTCGATAGGCTTTTGAGAGGATGTTGGATACACGAAGGTTGTAGGTCACTTGAAATAATTACACGTCAATCTTTAGCACTATTTTTGGAGTTGATGCAAATGTCATCAAAAAAATTTTTAGAGTCAACAACAGGCACTTTTGAGAAAATCCTACACTTTGAGATGTTAAAAGAGAGATGCCAATCAGTTTTCCGAGTGAGGATAAATCATTTTGAAGGAGGGATACATCAGAAATGTATTTAATACCCTTGGTATCATCTGCTATAAGAGTAGAGAAGATGAAGAAATGGCAGTTGGAATGTCATTAATGTAGATAAAAAAATAGTAGCAGACCACGAACGCAGCCTTGCAGACAGGAAATGACTGGAAGTAGATCAAAGTGGTTATTATTATTTAGTGAATATCATCTGACAGCGAGAGTCTAGGCATCCTCTGAATCAATGCCACAGCTCACCTGTTATTACTAGAACACCACAGTTTGAAAAAAGCTCCTGAGGCACACTGTCACTATCAAAAGCCTTGATGTAGTCAAGTACGCTATGTCTAATTGAGATTTCTCATTAAGTGCAATGTCTGCACTGTTGACTAACTGAAGTAACTGTTGAGTTGTTGAACGTCCCTTTAGAAATCCAAACTGATAGATTGTGAGATTAAACTCGTAACCTTTGTGTGAATTATCCGTTCCATGACAAGAGAAATACAACAGAAAAAGGGAGATGGGTCTGTAGTTGCTAACTGATGATTTGTCCCCTGACTTGTGTATGGGGGTGATGGCATGATCCCAACAGTCTTTGGGAATTTGAGTTTGAGTTAGACTCGGAGAAGTAGGTGTCTGATAGGCACATATATTGCAGGAGAGATGGACTTCAACAATTTCGATCCAAGACTATCTGACCAGTGGCCTTGGATATGTCTAGTTTAGAAAGAGCCAGAGTAAACATCGGAGTCGGTGTGTGAATTTTGGCAAGGATTGATTGTATGGTTTCGAATAAGATATGAACTTGTGGTAAATATTGTTAGCCCCCAAATGAAGCTTCTTATATAGCCAACTGAGACTTATTTGTAGCAAAAACATGCTGACTCAGTTTAGCTGGACCTTTGTTTTGCTGGGTGTTCTGTAGCCTTTGAGTAGCCAACATCTAGCGCGGTCGACCCTTTACCTTCCTTATCAGGGAAAGGTAAAGGATCGTTCATGCCAGGGATCTTAGTTTGAGGGCAGGTATCTTCGTGAATGATACAATGTTTGCTGGAAGTGTGTGTTTTAACCGTAAGAAGCTAGTCTTTTAGTTGATATGTGCTTGGTTGTCGCAAAAACGGGACTTACATAAACTGATGGTCATTGCAAGGCAGGAAAATGAACTGCGTGCGCATGCGAGTGAGAACAGGCTGCATGCTAATAACTGGCTAGGAAAGAATGTTGTTTGTTATTGCATGACGACTCGATCAGTCTTGCATTGGAAGTGACACTAAAAATTGTATTGTTGGTGCAGAAACTTAGCAATAAATCTTGGTGAGGGTAAGGTAAACAGTTTCTCACATGCACTGTCGTGTTCTCTCGTATGAGGACAACGGAGTATATACATGTAAAAAGAGTAACTGATGAAATGCTTTTTGACACTAAACCATAAACTAGACATTTCATATAAGCCAGAGTTCTTGTCAGCTTTTGGATGATCTTCCCAAGATAATCTCAGAATGTGCTTCCCATCTTCAAGGGAAGCTGCTTCCAAGTAGTTAACAGAAATCCATCACATCAGGTTATGCAACATTACACCAGTTTAAGGCATCTGCAAGGAATATGCTATAATTCTGCAGTTTTCCAATATCTCAATCCTGACATCAATTGCATAACTTTAGTACAGGGTATTTTGAATAGCACAATTATTCATTAATTTTTTTTAGCCTTTGGCATTTATAATGTATCTTAATTGTGTATGTATATACTTATACTACATCACGTGATCTTTGGCTAATCTGATTGGTTAATAACTATATAGTTTTAGCGCATGTGCAATGCAGTATAAGTAAGATAGTTATGCGCCAGTGTAACCTACTCGTTTGCTGTTACATACCTCGGCTTCGCCTCGGGGTAACTGCAAACTCGGAGGTTACATAGGCGCATAACCGACTCTTTTGTATAGGCTATCCTATACTTATTTTCTTATAGTGTTTGTTTGTACACTGTGCTCATTTTTATATTAAAAAAAAAAAATCTGGCTTTAGTATTGTGTTGTCATAGTACTGAGCATGCTCAGTTACCCTAGTTGTTACAAAGTTTTCAAATATTTGAGCATTCTCTGATTCTTTTTTATATATAATTATAGCTATATAGCTACACATTGCTGGGAACTTAGCAATAGTTGAAGATTTTTTAACCCAGCCTTGTAGGAGTGCCTAACAGCAGATGGGCGACTATGACCTGTATATGGGGGCTATATATTATATATAATATCGAGAGAAAAAATTCCAAAATAATTTCCATTATTGTCATGACATTTATGATTAGTAGACAATCATACATATTCTCAAACATTAATCATACTCATAAGTCAAAATTTCACTCAATTTCATCTTGTACAGTTGTCTGACCATTATTTGTACAGCTATTCCCAAATTGGACTCGAATCCATCTGATAATTTTGTATTTTTTATTTTTTTGCACCAGTTGGAGGAGCCCAGGTCATAGTCCAGCATTGGCCATCAAAGTTCAGTGGGGTAATGCTGCGGCTATTTTGTGGACTTTGCCTTAGATGGGTTTTTTTTCCATTTGTTGGTTTATTTATATATTTATTTGTGATTGGGTGTGTTACTTTTTCTGTTACTTCTAATGTGTAGTAAATTATATAATTTGCATAGTGTTAATTATGTGTTAATGGACTCTGTATTTCATGTTTATAATATATATAAATAGGGATTATAAAAAATAATTTTTATTTTAATATTTTATTTAATATATATTATTAAAATCACCTTCTCAATAATCAAACTTCAATTTTTATTCACTCAACGTTTCGACTAGATATCTAGTCTTCATCAGGAATAATGAGATGCTAAGGCTCACTATCCACCATATGTCAGTACACGCGCCTTATATATAGCACATGCACCGGATATAAAAATTTAAAAAATTAAAAAAATTAAATACCTTCACTAACATTGCATTACTTCCGGTTTAGATACATACATGTTCAAGGCAGAAAAAATATCAAACTGAATTCCAAACCAATTAAGTGACTATCTAATAGAGCATCATCTACCATTGCGTGGCACTAAATAATGTTCAAGCAGCTGGTTTGGTTAACCTAACTATTGTCACATTTTGTCATCACTTCATTCAACAAAAATGATACTCTTAAAGAATATTACTTGTAAAAACAGTGCACTATAATACAGAATATTTGTAATGTAGCTAGTGATACTCAAGTCTCCCATTTGGCTAACTCTCAGGACGATTCCAGTGTTGACGATCCGTTTTCGGTCGCGCACTCGGGCCGAATCATGTTCCCACCTTCCTTCCCTTTCCTTCCCACCTTCCTTCCTTCCTTCCTACCTACTACCTTTCCTTTCTCGTTCCACCTTCCTGCCCTCTACCTTCTTTCCTTCCTTCCTACCTTCCTTCCTTTCTGCCTTCCTTCCTTCCTTCCTTCCTTCCTTCCTTCCTTCCTTCCTTCCTTCCTTCCTTCCTTCCTTCCTTCCTACTACATTAAAAGGTTGCCTACAGCGCCTGAGTCCCAGTCGACCGACATGCCCCTCCACGCAGTTGGCGTAGGCTTAAAGCATTATTTGCTGGCGTACTGTTTCATTTTGCTATGGTCCATTTTTGAGTGTTTTAGGCTCCTGCCGAGCCTTATCAGCCACCCTGTACTCTTCTTCAAGCGTCCAAAGGAGAGACCCACCCCGCCCAAATGCTTGCTGGACACATCTCTGGGTAAACACCAGTATATCAGAGCTAATGGCATCAAGTTTCACTGTATCATCTCTGGAGACGACTCCAAGCCTTTGATGCTCTTCCTCCATGGATATCCAGAGGTAGATGTGTGTGTTGTATGTTTAGAAACTATCTCCATGGCTGATTCCTTCTTGGGAAAGTGACCGAAATCCTAGCGTTCATCGTGATGTCATAGGCTACTGCCAGGGCCCTTAACCTTGTTGAAACCCCTAATCTGTACCATTACTCTTAGTACATGAGGCATGTATGTGTGCTGTAGACTTCCAGCTTCTTGGTGGGTTCAATTCATATTGCAGAATAAGGATACTTTGTTGAGAGGGTGAATTTGGAGGAGGTCATCATAATCATATTTATTAACAGTTTATGATAAATGAAGTGTCTGCATAATCACTAGTACATGCTTTCTGTCCTGGTTTCAGTTCCTTCTAATCTCTCGGCAATGCACTGTGGTCTTGTTATTAACTATAATTATTAGAGGGGACAGTTTGTTTGACTGTGGATGAGATGGAAGAAGAAGAAGGCACGAGGATCAACGAGATAGAATGAAGAGAATTCTAATATAATGAAGCCATTTTTAAATTAGGATTGTTTTTTTCCTTTCAACGTAGTATTTTATGAAGTTTGCCGCTAGCTAGGAGTAGTTGACTTTGTTCTAAGCAACCATCTTTGTCAGGAGCATCTTGAGGGGGAACGGTTTTCTTCGGCTAGCATAGGCAGTGAGAGAGGCTCCTAATATCAGAGATATTAAAATTAAAAAGATGCAGTCTCTGTGTTGTGAATGATGAAGGCAGAGGAAACGGCAGAAGTCAGACAAGCACAGCTAATGACTCACGCACCACTGCAAAAGGAAGATGTCACCGACTCAAATCGACCGCCTATTTGGCAAATTGTAGTCCACAACATATTGAAGGTCGTGAATCATATTTGAATTCACTTTGGGGTCCGTGCAGGAGTCATCAGCAACTTCCTAGAATTTTTTTCCCCAGCTACCTTGCACATTTCATTGGTGAGGTGTTGTTAAAGGGAGCCCCCAATTCCCCAATATCTTTACCTTCACTATTGCAGTATTGCAGTGTTTCAGTTCACTCTTGTCAACCACTTTTGAAGTTATAATACTTTTTATGCTGTTGCTTTAAGAAGCCTGAATAATCATGAATAATCATGATTTCCCTTTAAAACAAACAGATAGTCAACTCAAGTCATTTTTGTCCTTGTTTTACACATCTGACAATTTTCTCTGCCTGTCTTTTATTTTGAATTCAGACTCGCCTGCCAGTAATGAAAAATTAAGGAGCTAGATTAAATAACGTGGTTGGTTCATTAGTTGTATTTGTGAGTACTCTTGACTCTCTGAGAGCACCATAAATGTAACCCATTGTTCATTGGTTGTATCTGTGGTTCTTTGGTTGTATCTGTAGTATGTGTGGTTGTACTGATTGAAAATGGTAAGTGTTGATGAGCTGTAGGAAGACACTTAATTAATTGAATAGCTCAAAAGATGATCTCTCTGTGTGCTTCTCGTGTAACTGCTCGTATAACTGCCAAAGTTACTGTGGCTAAAGTGGGATACCTTAAAATTTGAGTTCCTGAATTTGCTGCGGTTGTGGCTCCTTGTTGGAAATGGCTAGACAGCTGAAATCAGTGTCTGTGGAGAGTGGAAGTCCTACTCTAAAATGAGTGTTTTAATTAGATGCCAAAGGTGATTAGGTAGGCATCCCTCCCTTCCATTGAACTCCCCACCAGAGCTCCTGCTTTCAATCTTATGCTTGGTAGCACTTTCAACCCCCCAGCTTTGCTGTCACTGGTTTTATCAGATGCACAGAATCTTGTCTTTCCTTGTACAAGTTCCACTTATGGTCCCTACACATGCAGCCAGTAGGCATCTGATGTCAAGCATGGGTGCTGAATGGGACGACAATATCATTTTTTGCTAAGTGTTATAAAAACTTGATTCCAACTTTAGAGCTCCATAGATTCTGCACACTTCACTCTATGAACTTGATAGCTAGCTTAAAAGATAGCTCTCTCTGTGTTCTCTCATTTGATATTAAAAACTGTTGCATAGTATAACCATACGCAAGTTACAGGCAGTCAAAGTTGGGGGCCTCAAAACCAGCATGCCATGCAGTTAGCTCCTAATAGGAATGTGTTAGAGTTTGACCAGTACTTTAAAACTTCTAAAATGGTGTGATCATGCCAGTGGGTGGAATATTAAACCAACAGCATGACCGCATCCTCTTGTGTTTTAGCTCTGATTGTAGAGTAGGGCTCCTCTAGCCACTGGTCAACAGCTTTGCACTTTCCAATTAAACGACAGAAAACGGGTGAGAAATCTCCCCTTTTTAACCGAAAGAAGCTCTATTTTGCTCCAATTTGGGACGTTTTTGAGCGTTTTGAGGAAAAAACTGTCTGAAATTGCTCATTCTTGTCAAAATGGTCTCATTAGCTTCATTTTCAACATAATGGAACTGTTTCTACTCTTTTAAGAGCTAGAACTGCAGGGGCAGGCTGGATTTGAGGCCCATCTTTGACTGCCTGTAACTTGGGTATGGTTTATACCTATGCAATACTTTTTAATATCAAATGAGAGTACACAGAGAAAGCTATCTTTTAAGCTAACTATCAAGTCCATAGAGTGAAGTGTGCAGAATCTATGGGCTCTAAAATCGGAACCACAAGATTTATTAGAAATAGTATCGTTCCCCTTTTGAAAATCGATTATCTTAGTATGCAGAATATACGGAGCTACCAATCTTAACCACGAGTATTTTTATTAGTTTCGTTTAGTAAAATGGGAGGGAAAAAAAGAGTAGTCAAGAAGTATTGTTGCACGAGAGATGGGAATGGATGAACAGTATCCAGGTGGGATAAGACAATGCAATCGTGTCACCTTGTGTATGTTACTTCGTGAGTCTTCAGAGATCATCATAGAATATCTATGCATGCATGGACACCTGTATCTTCCTTGCCACTACTTCCTCACCTCCCAACGCTATTATCCTCTCCCTCCATCCTCATTCATCCACCTGACTTTACCTTCATTTGTAGCATATTGAGAAATTATTGACTTCTTGGTATTGTACTGAACTATCCTTCTACTCCACAGTTCTGGTACTCCTGGCGCCATCAGATCAGAGCTTTCAGCAAGGACTACCACGTAGTGGCTGTGGACCTTAGGGGATACGGGGGGACAGACCGCCTGCCCAAGACTCTGGACTACGTCCTCAGTAATCTCCGACAGGATATCGTTGCGCTTATCCCTGCCCTAGGACACGACAAGGCCGTACTAGTGGCACATGATTGGGGAGCTTTTATTGCTTGGACAGTCACGCAGAAACACCCGGAGTTAGTGGAGAAGCTAATTATCATGAATGCTCCACATTTATGGCTCTTTAAAAATACATTATCAACCACGTGGGCACAGCTGATGAAGTCTTGGTACATGTTCGTCATCCAGCTTCCATGGTTGCCAGAATTCTTGATGGCTCGGCAAGATTTGGATATTTTCAATGACATCTTCCGTGGGAAGAAGATGGGAATAAAAAACCTAGCTGCCTTCCCCCCGGAGGAAGTGGAGCCATATAAGTACGTATTCTCCCAGCCTGGGGCTATGACAGGACCCATCAATTACTATCGTTGCATCCTCCAAAATTTTTCTGCTGAAGAAAGCAAGATTGCAGAGAAAATCATCGCTGTTTCCACGCTTATCATCTGGGGTGATGAAGATGAGTTTTTTGAGAGCTCCATCGCTGATGCTCACAGTGGTTTTGTGACAGATCTGACTGTGAAGCATATTCCAAAGTGCAGCCATTGGGTGCAGCAGGATCAACCAGACTTAGTGAACCACTACATGAGGGAATTCCTCTGACTTGCAATGTGTAATGTATTGTTGAGTGAAGTGTAATTTCCTTTCTTGTCAAGAGTAAGATGCTGCCATATTCCATAGGGGCTGGAATACATAAGAATCAGTCCACCACCTCTGCAAGGAAGGGGGGGGGGGGGGGGGGGTGAAGAAAGAAGGGGAAAAAGAAGGGGGAAAAGGAAGGGGGGGGAAAAATTTTGGAAAAAAAGGAAGATTTTTTTAATTTTTTTTAAATTTTTTAAGAAAAAAAACACCCATGGTAAACGCATGCGCACTAGAGAATTTGTGCTCACCACGTGATAGGGAAAAGGGTCGCCTTTTGTTGTTTGCCACGGGAAATGTCTCGTCCTGCTGTTGGCATAAGTTATAAGGATTACTTATTGGTGCACTGTTTCATTTTTCTCTGGTCCACTTTTGCGTGCCTTAAACTTCTGAGGAGCCTAATTTGTCATCCAGTTCTATTCTTCCAGCGTCCAAAAGATAGGCTCACCCCGCCCCAGTGCTTGCTGGACGCTTCTCTGGGCAAACACGAGTATATCAGAGCTAATGGCATCAAGTTTCACTGTGTCATCTCTGGAGATAACACCAAACCTTTGATGCTCTTCCTCCATGGATTTCCAGAGGTAGATAATTGTGTGTGGGTTGAATAGTGGACAATCGGCTATTTCCTTCTGCTTTCGGGCATACGGAAGTGACCGAAATCCTAGGATTACATCATTAGGATTACATCATGAGGATTCATGATTGGATTGCAATTTGGTCGTTCAATTCATAATGGAGAATGATGAAGTAAATTGAGGGAGTGTAGAGTTTGATCATCACGATCGTATTAAAAATATATGTGTCGTCAACTTATAGTCAGTTATACTATGTTTATCACACAAAGCTAGCTCACATTTAATGTTTGCTAAGGACGTAGTTTACTTGACCTCAATAATCAACTTAACTTTTACTCTCTCTGAGAAGGTCATTCTAATTACTTGATGATTTCTGTATTGATTTCAGTTCTTTCAACAATGCAATGGTGAGAGGGTTAATAATGTACTTTGGGGAGGTTAAAAAAAAAAAATTTAACAGTATTAGAGGCGTTATTATTTTTTTTAAGTGTGAAGAGTATATACCCGAGGAAATAAAAGAGCGAGGATTTCTCCCCTTCTTTTGGACATAATATTTTATGAAGTTTTTCTAGTTGTTTTTACACTAGCAGTAGTTGGCTTTCTTTCTTCTGAGCAGCCATCTACGTCAGGTCCATCTTGAAGGAGAAAAGATTATATATATTTTTGGCCAGCGAACGTAATGAGGATGTATGAGAAACATAATATTAGAGATTTTTTTAAAGGAATGTGCTATCTTTGTGTTGTGAATGAGTAGTGCCTTTATTGTCAGAGGAAACGGCAGAGGTCAGACGAGCACAGTTTGATGGCTCGTAGTTGCGCTACTACGGAAGGAAGATGTCACTGAGACAAACCAACCGTTTAATAAATGATCTATCCCTTAACGTACTGAAGGGAATTTTCTTTGTGGATCATGTGATTACCTTGGGGCCAATGCAGTAGTCACCAGCAACTCCCTTTAAAACCTATACTGCTATAACACTTCTATTGTTGAGGAGCTGGTAAAGGGTCGATGATAGTACCTGTCCCACTGCATCCTGCACAAACTTGGTCTACTCGTCCATGCTTATAATATGATTGCTTTTACACTTACAGCATGGTAGGCCTCCTTAGGACTTCCTTCACCGTTTATACTGTTGATCAACTTTGTTGGATCTCTAACACCTTTGCTAGATCTCTAACAACTTTGCTAGAGAGACTAGAAAAAAGTACTCGGGCCGATTCTATAGTAGCTACAGCAACTGAAGCCAGAGGTGCTCGTATTTTAGACCACTCCTCTTCGAGGACATCTAGAGCTAGAGCTTTTAGGATCTGCTCATAGGAGGATGCGTTAAGATCTTCTCTAACTAGAATACAAGTTTTGATAATTATCTGTTGCAGGCAAGGGAGAATATCTCAATTCCTCCATTGTTGGCCAAGTAACATTATTTTATCCATCTGCTGGTACGTTTAGGGAAGGGGGAGGGGCTACAATAACGTGAATGAATAGCGGTGTAAAATTGAATGAGATGGGAGTGAGTGAAAAGTGTATATAGCAGGTGGAAGAACCAATCCAATGCTGTTAACTTATTACATATGCTGCACTTGCTAATTTGTTAATCTCTCTCCTCCCCTTGTCACCAATGTCTTCTTTGCCGCTACTTCCCTCACATCCTCAAACATGGTTATAATTGCCCTCCATATAATTGCCCTCCATGTTCAAACTCACCTACCGTATTCACTCGAATATAAGTCTCAGACTGAATAGAAGTCGCTCTGAAAGCCGCACTCCAAATGTAGCACATCTAGTTAATTACACCACCGCTCTTGCACACGCGCAGTCGTTTATCATTAGCTAAGATAGCTTGTCTGCCGAGATCAAGAAAGCATTCCGTGCTTGTGGCATCACTGTGAAGGTGGACGGGTCTGAAGATGGAGAAATTCACTGCCTCAAAGTCGATACAGTAGCAGTTTTAGCTATCCCAGCCATTACTCAAGCTACTCGCTAGCTGAAGGAAATGACAGCAGTGGAGAAGATCCATTTGCTTCCTTGGACGAAGAACAGATCGAACATAACAAACTCATTGTAGATAACGATAGCGATTAGGAACTCTTGCCAGCCAACTACTACCTAGCTCAAATGTTTGAAATGAAACAATCACAACCACAATGACGCACAAAAAAATTGCGTCAGCACAATAGCGCAAGACTGGCTTGGCACTGCGCAAGTGCACTGCTTGAAGATCGCAACTTGATTTGGCTGAAATAAACACATGTCGCGACTTATATTCGAGTGAATACGGTACTCTGCCTTGACCTTGTTCTTATAGAAAATCTGATGACTTTAATCCTTATACTCTACAGTTCTGGTATTCCTGGCGCCATCAGATCAGAGATTTCAGCAAGGACTACCACGTAGTGGCTGTGGACCTTAGGGGATACGGGGAGACAGACCGCCTACCCAAGACTCTGGACTACACCCTCACTAATCTCCGACAGGATATCGTTGAGCTTATCCCTGCCCTAGGACACAGCAAGGCCATACTAGTGGCACATGATTGGGGAGGTATTATTGCTTGGACAGTCACGCAGAAACACCCGGAGTTAGTGGAGAAGTTGGTGACCATGAACGGTCCACATATGTGGGTCTTGAAAAATATGATTTCAGAGACGTGGGCACAGCTGATGAAGTCTTGGTACATATTCGTCTACCAGCTTCCATGGCTGCCAGAATTCATGATTGCCCGGCAAGACTTCAACATCTTCAATGTCATTTTTCATGTGAAGAAGGGAGTGCAAAACCAAGCTGCCTTCCTCCCTGAGGCAGTGGAGGCATACAAGTACGTATTCTCCCAGCCTGGGGCTACTACGGGACCCATCAATTATTATCGGTGCATCCTTAAACATTTTTCAGCTGCGGAAAACAAGATTGCAGAGAAAATCATCAATGTCCCCACGCTTATCATCTGGGGTGATGGAGATAAGTTTCTGGAGAGCTCCATGGCTGATGCTCACGGGGGGTTAGTGACGGACCTGACCGTGAAGCATATTCCGAAGTGCAGCCATTGGGTGCAGCAAGATCAACCAGGCTTAGTGAACCAGTACATGAGGGAATTCCTCTGACATGCCTTGTATTATAATAATCTCTCAGTGAACTCTCAATAATCAACTTCAAATTTTATTCACTCAATGCTTCGACTAGATGCTCTAGCCTTCATCATCTGATCAATTAAATTGCTGTGAAAATGATGAAGACGAGATGCTCTAGTCTTCATCATCTGATCAATTCGATTGCAGAGAAACTGATGAAGACCAGAGGATCTAGTTGAAACGTTGAATGAATAAAATTTGGAGTTGATTATTGTGAAGGTGATTTTAATATTATAATAATGTTGTAATTTCCTTATCTTTTAATTTGTTCCGTGTACTTTGTACTTTTCTCGGCCCTATCTCTTTGTCATTAAATGGGCACTTACATAGAGGAGGTAGGGATGGTGGGAGGGGATTAGGAGTAGTATATAGGACATGTCCCCAATCTTCATAAAAGCCAAACTAGGGCACAGTGACCAGTTGGTATAGGGGCAACTCAACCAGGGGTGTGGCTATGCCCCCAAACTACCAATCTCTCGGTGAACTCTCAATAATCAACTTCAAACACTCAAATGTTTCGACTAGATGCTCTAGCCTTCATCATCTGATCAATTCGACAGTGAAAATGATGAAGACTAGATGCTCTAGTCTTCATCATCTGATCAATTCGATTGCAGAGAAACTGATGAAGACCAGAGGATCTAGTTGAAATGTTGAGTGAATAAAATTTGGAGTTGATTATTGTGAAGGTGATTTTAATATTATAATAATGTTGTAATTTCCTTATCTTTTAATTTGCTCCGTGTACTTTGTACTTTTCTCGGCCCTGTCTCTTTGTCATTAATGGGCACTTACATAGAGGAGGTAGGGATGGTGGGAGGGGGATTAGGAGTAACTCGACCAGTGTATATATATGGAGCCAATCTTCATAACAGCTAAACTAGGGACATGTGACCAGTTGATATTAGGGGCAACTCAACCAGGGGTGTGGCTATGCCCCCAAAGCAACCCAACTGAGGCCCAGTAGATGCAGTCATTACTAATATTTCTCACATGCCTTTCACTGGCAGCAAAAAAAATTAATTTAAAAAATGAGTCATTTTTCAGCTATTACATATTGTTCACTGGCCTGCCTATTTCACACAACACGAGAGATGTTTAATTTTTGGAACATCAGAACACATTACTATATACACATCCTTTTAACCCTCTCACCGGCTGTAGGCGCGAAATGGTATTACCGCTATTTTAAAAAAATTATAAAAAATTAACCATTCAAGAAAAATATTTTCACATAGCTATATATAGCTTTGCTCTATGAATATTTAAAATATAATGTATGTATAACGTAGGTAAACATAAAAAAACTTCACTTCCGGTTTTGGAATATAGATGTCTGTTCGATATAATCGAGATGAAGTTATCGGTCAGCTTTTTTATGATGATTTTGGCATCCCCAAGAGTGATGATAAAGAAAATATATACCTCTGCTTACTTTGGAAGCCACGAGGTTGACGTGAATGAGCTATAGCAGCTGTGACAAGATCTGTCATTGGTAGCCCTAGCCCTTGCCCACCTGCTGCTACCTCTCTTGCTGGTATATATGCATGTAACATCTAGTAATGTAAAGATTTATTCTGGGTCCTTCAAACATCTCTCCTTCTGACTCGAATAAGTCAAGTTCCCCTTCCTAATCAGCTCCATGTTATGATATTCACAGTTATGTGGTTGTTGCCAGCTTCATATAATGATATTCATAATTATATGTTTGCCAAAAATATATTCTTCGATTGTCAGTTACTAACCTGTCACTCATAGTAAACTGTTGAACATTCTTAGTCGACATAATAATGAAAGCTAGAAACAGTTCCTTGTTTCTTATAATGAGATTCACGATGTTGTGATTTACTGCTAGGCCACCAAATTTTGCATCCACTCATTAGCATATGGTTGCTAGGTACTTTACATCATGCATCTTTAAATATAATATATATTCAGGAAAATCATTCATTTTGAGGGAAAAACCTCTAAAGTCACCGGTGAGAGGGTTAATATATTTTACAGCTGTTTCTTTGCTGGATTCCACTGGCATCAGGACTGTATATTATATACCATGACATAGACTACTAGAACTAATTGACTCAACACTCCCCAACAGGGCCTTGCCATATGGGGCTTAAAAACGGAACTCGGACAAAAATCTTTAAACTTATATATTTCTGGTTCTAATCCGTGTTTTTAGATCACATTTTAAATGTAGCATCCTTAGATAGTGTAGTTTAATCTCTCTAGAAGACTCGTCATAAAATTGTTCGCACTCAACATAGCGAAATAAAACACCAAACATACTTGCTTATGTATAGTTAATTGTTCTAGTTATATTGTCTATGCGCTAGTGCTTCTGGTCTCCCTGTGCCTTCTCTCCCCCTGGCTGGCATCCCTGCTTCTCTTTTTGGACTTCTTGTGGATTTGAGACATGGTATCCTTGGCAAGGTTGCTGCCAAAGCAATTGAACAGGGACCCTGCCATAAATGGCAACAACTCCTCTACCAACAAGTGTCCACTGTCACATGCCTCGTTCTGGCGTCCTTGGTAGTTGCAAACAAACTTACTCACAACAGCCTGGAAGACCTTCAAAGCACCGTCACAGGCAAGGAAGCTTGCCCTCCTATCAGGGTCACCAACTATGTGCCTCCACACCTGGCTCACATCGACTGTGAGGCTGACAGCCAGCTCGGTGGGTGCCTTGAGTCCTCCCCTGTTCAAGGTGTTGGTCATCCACAGGTACTCCTCATCCACCTCGTCAGTGTCAAACACTGGGTCCTTGACACCAGCCTCCTTGTCCACCAATAAGTTGATGCAGTCATCACAGTCCTTCTTCTTGGTGGCCTGGTATCCCAGATAGCCTGCAATGTGTCCCAGGGCAGGCTTGGCATGGTCAGGTGGCTCAAATGCATCTTCCTCACCTGTGGCAGCAGCCACAAGGCTCTTGACGAAGCTGTCGATCACCTGCTGGTCCTCCTGCCTCATTGCCTGCCTGGCTCCAGACATCTCCTGCTGCACCTCCTTGATGCCGTAACCGCTGTACCACAGGAGGGCATGCTTGCGTATGATGGCCTCGCCCTGCAGGAAGTTGCGGACACTCGTCCACCGTCATCTGCATTGAGCTTGTCAATGGTGAAGCAGATGAATTGGTGGTGGTTGTCGCCAGGCCCCCTCTTGATCTCAAATCTGCATCACAAACATAATTACACAGTGTTTAAAAAATTGCTTGGGTCACAGACTACTTGGGTCACAGACTACCTATTATTCTGTGTCTGTTGGGTCTAATTGAAACGTAGTGCACAGTCTGTCTGTAGTGCTATAAGACTTTAGGAATAAAGAGTTTAAAATATTTTTTATTGCTTTTTAGTAATTTTACATTCCCTTCTGGGCTAGGGCTAGGGCTGTGGAGGCCAACAAAAATGGGGAGGGGGGGGGGAAATAACCGAAAAGGTCAAGGTTCATAAAAAATTCATAAGGTCAAGATTCATAACCGGGACTAGACCAAAATGTTCAAACCCGGTACCGGTACATTAGCCACAGTATTTAAATTACATTTACCTGAAACCATGGTCGATACAGAAGCCTGGCCTGCACATCTTTTCCCACAGGTCGGCAAAGTCATTGACAGAGTCCTTTGCCATCAGCTCAACCTCCTGCTGCTGAAGCAACTCCGCCGTCCTTTGGTGTCTGACCTCCATGATGGCTGCCTGGGTGGGTCTGGGCTGTACCACTGGGACATGACTGTAGTAGCCAGGGTACTTGGGGAAGAGGGATGGGATGGAAGTTGATTTGAGACGCCTACGTTTCCTGTCAGCGCCAGTCTTTTTCACCTGTGTGGCCTCAAAGTCCTCGGGCTGAAAGTGTTTGTCACAGACACCTCCATGCTTGGTGTCAACGGAATCCTCTCGGTGGAGTGTTTTCACCCACTTCTGCCTGATCTCCTCATTAGCAGCAAAGATTCTCACTGTATACTTCTTGGGCTCTGGCACCTCGCCCTCTTCCTCGACTGCCTTGTCCTGTTTCGTTAAGTCATAGCCAGAGCGGCAATTAACTGCCTGGCATTTTTTCCCCATGCCTTAAGTTGAAATCTTCACTTGTAATATCGTTCAGCTGTTCAGCTTCTCTGGTATGGTGGCTACGTACTGCAGTGGCGGATCCAGGATTTAATACAAAAAGTGTGTTTCAAAAACGTGCCTGGTATCGATCGGTAAAGGATCTCGCTGCGTGGAGACTATGTCCCGAGATGCAACTACTTTTCCAACGAAGCTTGTACGATTGTACCTGGATTTGTGCCCTGTCCACGTCATCTTTAGGCCCCCCGAAAGGTGATCAAGGTGGCTGCTCGTTTGTCGGGTATTTCCTTTGTCATCCCCGCAGTCGACTAATGGATCCCCAGTAAATCTGTTTGGCACTCATTGTCTCGGCACGTACCCTTTTTGTGGCTTATTGGCATAAAACCAAGCCGGTGAAGCCATCTGGTTGCAGTGTGAAGCGTAACTGACTGAGGGAACTTTGGGAGCAGTGTTGCAGATGGCACAAGCTCATCATTAATGAACTGACAGAAAGAGGCAGCAGTCATGTTCTGATCACCCTTCTTGTTTGCATTTTGCATCCTGAATAGACTCGAGTTTAATTCCAGCGTCATGTAGCGGCGCGATTGACCAGAATTTGAATTTTGAACCGTGAATTAACACTTTTAGCTCGTGGAAAAAGATGGACGTGGAAAAGCTGATTGAAATTGTAAGGTACTTTGTGTGCCTCTGGGATGTGACAAGTATCAGTTACAAGGATATTAAGGCCAGAGAAAAGGCCAGAGAAAATGCTTGGAAGAAAGTTGCTATGGAAGTAAGAACTATATTGCCCTATTCCATAAGCTAGGAAGTTGTTTTACTGCTTGGCCATGTGATATATATGTTGGAGATGATAAGCTAGCTTTTTTATGCTTAGCTTTCTGTTATAATAGGTTGGAGAAGGAGTCGCTGTAGACCAGTGTTCCAAAAAATGGAAGAATTTAAGAGACCACTTCGTGAGGGAACTGAAGAAGAAAAAGATTCCAAGTGGTGGAAAGGGCCCTCCCTTCGTGTCATCCTGGCCCTACTTCGAAATTTAACATTTTTTAAGTGATACAGTTCGGCACAGAGCGTAAATAAATAAGTGCTGTTAGTGTGTTGTTTGTTCTGTTTAATTGTATCTCCTAATTTCTCAACAGAAGCTACTGAAACTTTGGGAATAGTGTGGCGACAGAATCAATACAGGAAGTCGAGGAACAGCAAGACTTTGAAATTCCTGAAAGTGAACAGAGCAGGTGATCTTAATTAAGCTGGTTTATTGAGGTGGCAACAATTATATATTAATTTCTTCCTTGTTTTGATAGTATGGTGGATGTTGACGAAGGTCATCCAGCAACTCCTCCCGCAGTCCCTACTAGGTCCAGCTCACTGGGGATCCCGCCAAAGAAAAGGAGGAAAAGAATAAATGATAAAGATGACGAAATGGATGAAGCTATATGTAAGGGGTTGATGGAGTCTCGCGAGCGATGGGCAAAGAAAAAAGACGATAAGAAAAGCTCAGACTTTTACTTTGGGATGGAGGTTGGCGAGAGGCTCAGTCTAATGACACGTCGCCAAAATGCTGTTGCTAAAGTCCGAATCGAACACGTACTTTTAGAAGAAGAGTTTCCTTCGGAACCTTATCATCGGCCACCCATTCCTCCTCCTCCACCCTCTCAGTCTCAGTCCAGTAACTTTGCAGCAGACAATTTATATGAATACTAAATTATTATTATAATTTTTCTTCATATTTTCACATGCCCTGGACCGCCCAGGATACACCAAACGTACACACACATTTTGTTCTTTACGTGCTGCATGTTCTTGTTTTTTCTGTGATCGTGTTAATAATATAATAGTCCCTCCCCCCACTCCAAATTGTAACATGAAATTATTTCTTGTCGCTTCGGACAAATGAAACGAATTGAAACAAAATATATATTACTATTATTACGAATTGAAACAAAATATATATTATTACGAATTGAAACAAAATATATATTACTATTATTAAGTGTTGTACGTTCATTGTGTCCTTCGTACATGGATGTACTGCCATGACACTTCTCCTTCACTACTGGTAACATAATCTCTGTAGCTGTCACGGATGGAGGCTGCAGACCTTGAATGCCTGCATACACAGGGGACGGAGTAAAGTATTTATGTATTTCATATAATTATACTTAAATGAACACATATATACCGGTTACTACTTGTCCGTGCCACCGACGCCATACTAGTGGACTGTTCCTCATCCCGCCATGCACCATTAATCAAATTGCCCTCGCCATCTTCCCCATCAGTGAAACCAGGAGGGCAGTACACACGGGACTCGGTGGTCCTCCTAAGATAGTTGTGGAGGGCTAATGCTGCCCTGGTATACACAACAACCCTGTCAGGCTGGGCTATTATGGGCCTCCTCAAGAGTCTCCACCTACATGTATACACACAAATGATCAACATATAATCACTTGCATCACAAAAAGGCAGTACCTAGAAGCAAGAATGCCAAATGAATTTTCAATTATTCTTCGAGCTCTGCTCAATCGATAATTGAAAATGGACTTTCCCTCTGCAACAAAGAAAAAATAATAATATGCCTATTTATTAAACTTAATAACACACGTACCAGACAGATTTCTCCCTGGATATGGCCGTAGCATATTGGTACGGAGAGGGAAAGCCTCATCTCCAACAATAGCATACGGTAACTTGGGTTGTATGGTACCTGGAAGTGCTCTGGGTTCAGGGAATGAGAGGGAATTCTGTTCCAGTGCCTTGCCGAATTCTGAGTTGGCTAATACCCCACCATCACTGTGGCGACCAACATCCCCAAGATCCACCAAGGTAAACCTACAAAGACAAAGACCACTGTGATCAACAGATACACAAGCAAACCAAAACGACATACCTATAGTGTGCATCACAAACTGCTAGCAGAACCACCGAGTGTGTCCCCTTGTAATTATAATACAGGGACCCACTATTGATGGGTGCTTGCACAGTAATGTGCTTACCATCAATCGCTCCTTTAAATGAAACACATAATGAAGAATAGCTGTATGAGCATGACACATAGTGAAGCATAGCTGCGAGCATAAAACACACATACCAACACAATTAGGGAAGTTCCACCTCTTCTCGAACTCTCTACTAATTTCCTCCCAATGACGAGCACAAGATGGAGCCTTTAGATAGTCACTAGCAAGCACCCTTGATATGACTTCGCAAGTCTCTTTTATGATTGCACACACTGTCGATCTTCCCATGCGAAAGCCGAATGACAAAGAGACCTGGACAATGCATAAAATGTGCTACCATGCTAGTATGAACAATGTTTATTCTTTACTAGTGTATACAAGTGTTGGGTATGGAAACTGATACTTACTTGCGAGTTACCCGTAGCTAGATAACTGATAGTAAGTGCTAGCCGTTCTGCTGCTGATATCTGCGCTCGGTAGAGTGACTGGTACTCACGCCGCATCAAAAATGGATTGACCTTTATAACAGAGATAATAATCTGATAGCAAGCATATAGCTATTCTGCTCTTATTATTACCTTCTCCAACAGTGAATCAAACCTCTCCCTGGACATCCTCAAATAACGGAAATGGCTTTCAGGGTCAGATATCCTCATTTCCTGAAGAAGATTGTGGTATTCACCCTGCTGTCTCCGTTTCTTAAATATAGGACGAATCCACATTCTCCTTTTCCTCTTCCTCCTTCTAGCGACTGCTAATAGCAGGAACATCTCTAGCTCTTCGTCACTACTCTCCATACACAGCCGAAGTGCGCTCCAATTGGATAATTTGGGCGGAGTGGGGTTTGAAGTTCAAACTAGCGATCGCGCGTTGACGCTATATTGACAGCATGTGTGTGCAATAATAGCATAAGGGTGGGTTTAAATACTATGGGTGTGCTAAATTAGTGTGGTTCTTAATTAGAGCTAGTTAAGTGCATGGGTGCATACAATTATTTGTTTGTATATATGTATGGGGTGATTGTTATATTTAATTCTAGGTGCAGTCTTGTGATGTGTGTGTAATGTCTGCGCGTCTAGATGCCCGTGTGTGCATCTAGATGTCCTAGAATGTGTGTGTAAAAAGATGATTGTGTACAGTGTTTGTGAATTTTTCGACGCTTTACCCGATGGACGTCAATTGGCCTTCTTGTTCTGGGGCGTAGTAGTTCAGTCCTTGGGATGTCTTTGGGGATTCATTGTTTGTAGAGCTTGTTCCAGGTAGTCTTGTTGCCACACTTTTGACTTGAACCTGCAACCTCCAACTTATGGCTGGTACTCTAAACATTAAGCCACTGGGACCGTCTGGTGAGCTAGGTGCAAATTCAAGACTTACTTATGTCACGTCTCCAAGTGCTGAAGGGCAACTACTTGTTGATGATCATTACCCTTTTTTCTTTTCTGTCATGTCATGCTAGGCTGGGACCACAGTTAATCTCCATTACTCAGCAAGGGGTTGGGGGGTTGGGTGAGTAGAATCTATGGAGCTATAAAGTGGTAACCACAAGTTTGTTTGTTTTAATTAAAAAAATGCTGCTGACCCCCTTTAGTATTCCTGTTGGTTTCTCTTCAAATTTTTGCCAATATGAGAAATTTCATGGACAAAAACCATCATAACTTTGAAATGGAGCACCCAATAGCTCTAAAAGTTTAGAATTGGCTAGTAGATATGTACAGCAACAGTTTGAACTGATAAAAAATAAATAAAAAAAATCCAAAGTTTTTCAGGTGTAGTCCCCCCTTAATTAAGTAACGAAGAAAACAACTCCATTCCAACGGCGAAGAATTTTTTTTCTTCGCATTTGAAATTTGTTTTTGGTTCAATTAGCTCGCCCTTGTTTGCGCAGTCGCTCACCAGCCTAGTGCTCAAGTACAATCAGCTTTGAGCTCCAGCTTCTTCATCGTTCTGCAGTCTCTCACTTGTTGGACCGTTCATAATGTCGTTCTTCAGCAAAAGGCCCTCGATATTAATGCCAGCCTCGAAGGAATAGAGGAGCTGATGAAACAACTGTTGACTATCTGCTATGACCAAGCTAGGGTTACAACATTTCACTGCGCACCATTCTGCGGTGCAGGACCGCTCTAGGATAGACCTTCCGAGGTAACTCTACTGTCAGCTCATCAGACTCGTGGAACAAGGTATACTGGCTGTCTTGCTAAGCTTAGTTTATCTGACAGCAAAAAATAGATGTGGGGGACAGATGACAAGCCTGCCATACTGCTAAAGACAAAAGGGAGTGGGATCATGGTGTCAGATTTCATTGACGAGCATGATGGATATCTGAAGCTGACTCCCGAGCAGCATGCTCTAGCAGAGGCAAACCATCAGGTCATCAAGGAAACTGCAAGAGAAGTCCTGGAATATGGTGCAGAGAGGGAGGGGTATTGGACTGGCAACCGTTTTATGAAGCAGATGGAGGCTGCATGTGACATCGCTTCTTTCAAGTACCCCCCAGCTACACACTCAGTCCTCTTCATTTTCTATCAGAGTAGCTGCCACAGGAAGTATGAAGAGCTTGCGCTGATTGCACGCAACATACTGGTGAAGGACGGAGGGCCAAGAAGAGTAAGAGACACTATTTGGGGTGGACAGCAACAGGTCATGGTCCATCCAGATGGTTCAGCAAAAGGTCTCAGGACCATACTGAAAGAAAGAGGACTAATGAGCATTGGCCATCTGAAGGCTGACCAGATGAGGCAGCTTATCTCCTTCCATGAAGACTTTGTTCGGGAGAAGACACAGGTGGAGCACTACTGTCATAGTAGGGGTCATTTGAGCATGTTCCTTCCAAAGTTCCATTGTGAGCTTAACCCCATTGAACGTGTCTGGGGTCAATCAAAGAGGTTCTGTCGGGCACACACTAACCTTACCTATACTAGACTAAAAGAGATTCTCCATCCAGCACTTGACTCTGTCTCAATAGATCTCAAGAAAATACTTGAGGAGAGTGAGGGAGTATGAACTTGTATCTCGAAGGAAACAACTAGGAAGGGAGGTGGAACAAGCTGTGAAATGCTACAAGTCGCACCGTCGTGTACTTACATAATGAACACTAACATTGTCTGTACATAACTTCACTTAATCAAAAATCCATAAGACAGATCTCTAGCTATTGTGTTTGTGCATTTTTTGATAATTTTTTTGTAATTGTATCTGAAGAGTTGATTGAGAAAATTTAATTGAAGTCAACACTAAAGAATTCCAATTTTGGTGTATAACTAATAAAAAAATGACCTAATCAAACATCCATCTGACATACTTGTAGACACTTCAGAGTGTTGATAGAGGGTGAAAGATTGGAATGTTTCATCAAGAACTAGTCGAGAAATTTAAAAAATAGCCTTTAGGGTTACATATAGTGAAGATTTTGTTACACGATTGTGGTTAACACTATGCACAAAAGTGGAGTGGCACTGGATGTCCAAGGTATCCACTGTCCAAAGATAAAAACACAAAAACTTCCCTGTGTGGAGTTATGCAGCAATATATAAAAATCCTATTTGGGGACGTTGATGCTGGCCTGCACTATATGTACAGCAACAGTTTGAACTGCCACCCCAACCACACCTTTGGTGGCGTCCTGAAGGGAGAGGCGGTAAGACCACCTAGCTCACCAGACGGCTTAATGTTTAGAGCACCAGCCATGTAAGTTGGAGGTTGCAGGTTCAAGTGCTGTCTGGGTCGGGTTTCCCCCCCCCCCCCCCCCCCCCCCCCCCCCCCGAGTATGTCACATGCAAAGGCCAGCATTTGGGTCAATTGCTCCAGGTCTCTAAACCATATACCCTGGCCTCTATAACCTTCTCTATACAACCTGGTCTCTATCCTGGTCTTTATAACCTGGTCTCTATATCCTGATATCTATAGTTTGACCTCTATACACCGGTCTCTCTATACCCTGGACTCTCTGGTGTCTATATCTTTGTCTCTATACCTTGGCTTTTATACCCTGGTCTCTATCCTGTCCTCTATATCATTGTCTCTATACCTGGCCTCTATATCTTTGTCTCTATACCCTGGTCTCTATACTCTTGTCTCTATACCCTGATCTCTACACCCTGATCTCTATACCTGGTCTCTATACTCTGATGTCTAAACTCTGGCTCTATACATTGGTTCTACACCCTAGTCTCTATATCCTAGTCTCTATACCCTGGTCTTTATAACCCGCTCTCTATGCCCTGATCTCTATAGTGTGGCCTCTATACCAGGGTCTCTAAGCACTGGTCTCTATACAATGGTCTTTATAATATGTGGTCTTATACCCTGGTCTTTATACCATGGTCTCTATACCAATGTCTCTATATCCTGGTCTCCATACCATGGTTTCTATCTTGGTCTCTATACCTTGGTCTCTATCTAGTATACATTGGTCTCTATAACCTGGTTTATATCTTGGTCTCTATACCCTGGTCTCTATCTAGTCCCTATACCCTGGTCTCTACACCTAGGTTGCTATACTCTGGCCTCTATACCCTGGTCTCTATACCCTGACTCCTGTACGTGGGCCCCTATACCCTGGTCTCTAACTGGTCTATAACTGGTCTCTATACTATACCCAGGCCTCTATGCTCTATATCCTGATGTATATACCTTGATCGCTTACCATGACCTCTACATATATTCTGGCATTTACACCTTGTCCCCCCCACCCCCCCCCCCCCCCAATCCTCCCCAAGAAGCTCATTTAGGGACCAAAATTAAGTAACGCAACACAAGCATGCTCATGTATTCATTTTAGAGTCACATGACGAAGTTGCCTTCTTCATAGCTTGAGGGCTCTATCAACAAGCGCTGTGGATATGCAAGCTACCTAGCAGTAAAGACACCATCTTTGAGGGGTTTTCTCTAGCATGCTAGTATTTAAGCTGTGGTGATCCTATTAGCATAACTAGCTAGTCCTCTATCAACTGCTAAGCCCTAGGATGGGAGACAATGAACTTGTATCAAAGTCCTTCTATGTTACATCAGATTCTAAACGTTTTGCTGCCTGCAGCAATATGATTACCAACTTCTTCTTTAGTTTGTTATTTGTCTGTCTACAAGACAATACTTGTTACTCTAAACTTCCTCACTTCAGCAACTGTGTTTATTTTCCTAGTGGAGTAGGGTTAGTCACAGCCGCATTCTTGAGTTAGATTTTAGCAAGCCAGCACTAGCGTAGATTTTTGGTTATGACTATCAAGCTGTGTTGTTTGCGTGGATATATCTGCTATTGTTGTCGATGAGAAACTCACATGCATGCATTATCCACCATCAAACCTAAAGAGTTAACAGCAACATTCACTGTTAGCAGCAACACCTACTGTGTCAACAGCAACACTTACTGTTAGCAGCAACACCTTCAGTGTCAACAGCAACATCCATTGTTAAATGGAACATTTTATGGAATCTCGGTATTAAGAAGCTATTTCTACATCAAAAACTGGAGTTAAACACCATAAGAGAAAGAGATGAATTTCATTAAGGTGGCAGATGCCCATAAATTTCGCTGTTTTGGGGGTGATTAAGAGGTCTTTTTTGGTTCTTAAAGCATTCAGTGCCACATAGACTACTTACCTTTCAAATTTGAAAGCATTTGGACCAGCCATTTTTAAGTGATAGACATTTTTGTCCATGGATGTCCAAGGAGAAACTGGTTAGATAGCTATGAGATGCCAAAGCTTGAGTCAAGTCATATCTCCAGAACTGCACAACACACTTAAGACATTCAAAATATAACTCACTCCAAGTAGATTTATGGTCTTCTAATTGATACAAATTTAAGAAATATTGAAGTACTGCACATGCTCAGTCTAGTTCATAGCTATAAGCTTGCTGAGTGGTGTTCTGAGTCAAGTTTTTATGGAACTACACCAGAAGAAATGTTCTGGATAGAAGAAGACGAGGCCTAAGATCTTCTACAGGCCCAAGACCACTTCTACTCCTGGTTCTGCCTTTTCTACCTCTGCCCCTACCACTTCTCTACCTCTGCTCCACCTCCTGATTTAGTGAGGGAGAAACTGAAAAGGAGCAATGCAAAATCCATGTTCGAACTTTATCTTACATTTCTCCAACTTGAGTTCTTAGGTATTGCAAACAAAGTTTTTCTATCGTTGAACATCACAGAAGTCCATTTCTACATACCATTTTGTAGCTTATTTAATGCTCTATGTTTTCATCGGAACACTTTTTTACTCTGAAATTGTTTTCTCTGTATATACTTCATTTTATATTGACCACTAATAGCTACATACTTACAAGTAACTAAATTCTTGGGGATATGCATGACCACAACTGCATTCAATTGTGTCTGGAACTTCTTGGTGAACCTCAAGCACAAGTTTTGATCTGCCTCACACAACATTGACAGAGTTCATGATCAGATGGTCATCCTTGGCTGAGGACTTGGACTGCAGTTCCACGTGCCTGTGACTAGGCTCAGCTAGCTCGTCCCATACACACCTCCTTTCTCCCTCCCTTCCACAACTGCACCTAGTAGTTGCCACTCTTGACTGGTGCACCTTGCTTGCTTTCTCTTATCTTAATCACAAGGTGGTGGAGTTCTCCAGTTATTAAAATATATCAGGAGACATGATGGAGATTATGACACAACAAATTCTGGATAACCTTTAAGTTGTTTGTTGGTCTAAATAAGCAACTACAAACATGGCCAGAGTGAAGTTGAAACTACTTAGCCAGGTCATAGGTCAGTGTTCTTGGAACTCATTAGAACAGGTTAGTAATACACAAGGTGTGCTTAATATGGAGTGGGTGGAGTGGGAGAAAGTTGGGGAAACTATGTAAAGTATCTGCCCCCTAAATGCACTTACCATCTCACAAACGCTATTTGTTAAGCTGTTTGGCATTTCTAGCGTCGGTCAACAAGGAGGTGTGGAGGGGGTGTGGCAGGGGCTAATGCAGAGGAGGAGCATACCAAGTAGTGCCCATGTGCAGATGTAATCTATTTTGCACAGGTAAGGGTCGTCAATCTTATGTATCGCGCTAGCTAGAAGAGATGAAGAGATGGCGAGTGTTTAAGCATTGCCAAGCAGAGCTAGAGAGTGCCTTTCTAATAATTTGTCTAATTGTCAAAAATGGCAGGAATGCTGACTTTGGAGCAGGAGGAGACGTAGTCACAATCAAATACACTCCAGAACCAACAGTGCAGTACTTGTAGGAGTAGCGTGGGAGCTTAACAAACAGACAGGAGGTGTTGAACTCGTTCACCGTCGGATTTACACGGGATTATGACCATGGTATATAAAATAATAAATACCAGGTCTGGGGTGCACTAAAGTCCCTAGCAACCATGGTTGATGGGATAGCATTGGTGTTGATAAACATTGTGGTCGACAACTGGTTGCTAAGCATCTGATCACAAGCTATGAATATGATTATCTGCTTCTAGCCTATGATAATCTCAGCTTATGTCACTGAAGGTGAGAGAGCAGCTGTTGTAGACACTGGTGGAAGCAGACACTGGTGGAAGCAGCACAGGCTGTCCAGTATCCATCATGTTGTCTGTATGTACATACATACAATAAAAACTTATTGTATGGGTGCATGCACAAGCTATCCCTTCTGCTACACAACGAAGAAGCCACACTTACCTACTAGAAAGTTAAATCTTTATCTATAGCTAGCTGGAATCATGACAAACCTTAGTATCCTTGTTCATCACTTACTTCTTCATAATCGGAGAGAAAAACATCTTGATCAGCTGTAGCGCTACAATCAGCTGGCCGGCAAGCAGATGCAACCTCAGTAGCAAAGAATAAACTGTTCCACAGCTAGATTTTCTCTCTCCGAGGTACGCATGGATGCCATCCCTTTCTTCATTGCTGGAAGAATCCTCATAGATGTCAAAATCGTTGTCTTGAAGAAGAGCAAGGAACTTTTCAAGAGTCAGTCGTTCAGCCATTGTGCGATTGAAATAATCAAATAATTTTTTGCCCTAGTTACTGTGTACATATGGTAACATTATTTGGTGCATAAATAGAGTGTAAATCAGTTTATTTTGTGATATAAAATATATGGTTGATCTTTTACTATTGTGACGCTAGATCGCTCTGCGCAAAAAGTCGCTTGTGACGCTTGGAGGGTTAATATTTCACCTGCTCTAACAACCAGCTTACACTTGGTATGCGTAGAGCAAGGCACGGGTGTTGCTGTTGTTGTTGCTGGAGCAACAGTGTTGAAGTGTGTATGCGTAGAGCAAGGCACTGGTGTTGCTGTTGGTGTTGCTGGTGCAACAGTGTTGAAGTGTGTATGCATAGATCAAGGCACAGGTGTTGCTGTTGTTGTTGCTGGAGCAACAGTGTTGAAGTGTGTATGCATAGAGCAAGGCACGGGTGTTGCTGTTGATGTTGCTGGTGCAACAGTGTTGAAATGTGTATGCATAGAGCAAGGCACGGGTGTTGCTGTTATTGTTGCTGGAGCAACAGTGTTGAAGTGTGTATGCGTAGAGCAAGGCACGGGTGTTGCTGTTGTTGTTGCTGGAGCAACAGTGTTGAAGTGTGTATGCATAGAGCAAGGCACGGGTGTTGCTGTTGTTGGTGGAGCAACAATGTTGAAGTGTGTATGCGTAGTGCAAGGCACGGGTGTTGCTGTTGTTGTTGCTGGAGCAACAGTGTTGAAGTGTGTATGCATAGAGCAAGGCACAGGTGTTGCTGTTGTTGTTGCTGGAGGAAGTGTTGAAGTGTTTAGCATAGAGCAAGGCACGGGTGTTGCTGTTGTTGCTGGAGCTACAGTGTTGAAGTGTGTATGCGTAGAGCAAGGCACGGGTGTTGCTGTTGTTGTTGCTGGAGCAACAGTGTTGAAGTATGTATGCGTAGAGCAAGGCGTGGGTGTTGCTGTTGTTGTTGCTGGAGCAACAGTGTTGGAAGTGTGTATGCAAAGAGCAAGGCACGGGTGTTTCTGTTGTTGTTTCTGTAGCAACAGTGTTGAAGTGTTGCTGTTGTTGCTGGAGCAACAGTGTTGAAGTGTGTATGCATAGAGCAAGGCACGGGTGTTGCTGTTGTTGTTGCTGGAGGAACAGTGTTGAAGTGTGTATGCATAGAGCAAGGCACGGGTGTTGCTGTTGTTGGTGGAGCAACAGTGTTGAAGTGTGTAAGCGTAGAGCAAGGCACGGGTGTTGCTGTTGTTGTTGCTGGAGCAACAGTGTTGAAGTGTGTATGCATAGAGCAAGGCACAGGTGTTGCTGTTGTTGCTGGAGGAACAGTGTTGAAGTGTTTAGCATAGAGCAAGGCACCGGTGTTGCTGTTGTTGCTGGAGCAACAGTGTTGAAGTGTGTATGCGTAGAGCAAGGCACGGGTGTTGCTGTTGTTGTTGCTGGAGCAACAGTGTTGAAGTGTGTATGCATAGAGCAAGGCACGGGTGTTGCTGTTGTTGCTGGAGCAACAGTGTTGAAGTGTGTATGCGTAGAGCAAGGCACGGGTGTTGCTGTTGTTGCTGGAGCAACAGTGTTGAAGTGTGTATGCATAGAGCAAGGCACGGGTGTTGCTGTTGTTGTTGCTGGAGCAACAGTGTTGAAGTGTGTATGCGTAGAGCAAGGCACGGGTGTTGCTGTTGTTGTTGCTGGAGCAACAGTGTTGAAGTGTGTATGCGTAGAGCAAGGCACGGGTGTTGCTGTTGTTGTTGCTGGAGCAACAGTGTTGAAGTGTGTATGCGTAGAGCAAGGCGTCGGTGTGACTGTTGTTGTTGCTGGAGCAACAGTGTTGAAGTGTGTATGCATAGAGCAAGGCGCAGGTGTTGCTGTTGTTGTAGGTGCTGAAGTTATGTGCAGTGCCCTCAGTCCATCTGATGATTTGGATGGAGATGAGATTATGACAGTGAGTTCAGCTCTAGTTAGCTGTGCAGTTAGTGAGCAGAGCAAGAACTGCAAAGGCATAAGGGCATTTTCTCACAAGCAACAAATTTTGTATCTTTCAGCTCAGAGAGTGAAGTGATACTGATATAATTTCTAGATATACAATGAATGCCTAATCCAGACTGCTTCTGAGGCATCATTACTTCTGGTATGAGGTGAGGGTCCCTTTATTCTCCTTTCTGTATCTATGGAGCCACCTGCAGCCCTAGATGGAACCTGTCAGAGCCTCACTGGTCTATGCTCCAGCAACATCCTCTGTGCTTATTGTCTGTGTTTCCTCTTGTTCTGTCACTTGGCAAAGTGAATTTGGATGGAAACTCAAAAGGAAACAAGTTCTGCTGAAACTATTATCTAGAGGGTATTTCCACACAGGAGCAGCCACACTGCTCTCACCAAGAACACTGCACACCTGCTGTAGCTGCCAAGCCCAGAGCCCAACCAATGTTTAGTGTGGAGGTTATCAGTGCTGGTATATCTGTTGCACACAAGTCATTCAGTGTGGTAGGATGGATCTATTCTTATTAACAATTCAGAGTTTCTATGATAGTAAACAATAAGAGAAAGAGAAGGGGATTTAAATGTCATGTGACTCTGTACCTGGATAACCTAGATTGTTTGTCAGAAGCTACTCGTGCCTAAATGCTCACAACAGGGCTGAGGGACAGCACAGCAGCCACTAGTGCCCCCACTAAATCATGAGAGCATCATACCTGCAACACACTGGGAGAGAGAGGGAGAAGCCAGTTAATATTTAGAGGTAGAAAAGCGATTTGCAAATAAAATTTTTCTCTTTCTTCTTTCCACATCAAAACACAAGTAATAGAATATGCTTCTTTCCTAACAAATTACACCTGGCCTCAAGCAATAGATTACACCTAGCCTCAAGCAATAGATTACACCTGGCCTCAAGCAATAGATTACACCTGGCCTCAAGCAATAGATTACACCTGGCCTCAAGCAATAGATTACACCTAGCCTCAAGCAATAGATTACACCTAGCCTCAAGCAATAGATTACACCTAGCCTCAAGCAATAGATTACACCTAGCCTCAAGCAATAGATTACACCAAGGAATAGATTACACCTAGCCTCAAGCAATAGATTACACCTTACCTCAATCAATATTTTACACCTAGCCTCAAGCAATAGATTACACCTAGCCTCAAGCAATAGATTACACCTAGCCTCAAGCAATAGATTACACCTAGCCTCAAGCAATAGATTACACCTTACCTCAATCAATATTTTACACCTAGCCTCAAGCAATAGATTACACCTAGCCTCAAGCAATAGATTACACCTAGCCTCAAGCAATAGATTACACCTAGCCTCAAGCAATAGATTACACCTAGCCTCAAGCAATACATTACACCTAGCCTTAAGCAATAGGTTACACCTAGCCTCAAGCAATAGATTACACCTGGCCTCAAGCAATAGATTACACCTGGCCTCAAGCAATAGATTACACCTGGCCTCAAGCAATAGATTACACCTGGCCTCAAGCAATAGATTACACCTAGCCTCAAGCAATAGATTACACCTGGCCTCAAGCAATAGAATTAACAAATTACACCTAACCTCACTAGAATATTATGGACTATTATTCATTTTAATTAGTTTGTAATGGAGACCATGACCGGTAGTAGCAGTTGATGAAGAAGAAAATCACCTTCTTGTAGTTGTATTGTGTTGTTGATGTGTGCAGTGGAACCTCCCTTACCCTTGGGCTCCTAAATATGGGAGCTAGTCGTATTGTGTTGTTGATGTGTGCAGTGGAACCTCCCTTATCCTTGGGCTCCTAACTATGGGAGCTAGTGGTAATGTGTTGTTGATGTGTGCAGTGGAAGCTCCCTTACCCTTGGGCTCCTAACTATGGGAGCTAGTGGTATTGTGTTGTTGATGTGTGCAGTGGAACCTCCCTTACCCTTGGACTCCTAACTATGGGAGCTAGTGGTATTGTGTTGTTGATGTGTGCAGTGGAACCTCCCTTACCCTTGGACTCCTAACTATGGGAGCTAGTGGTATTGTGTTGTTGATGTGTGCAGTGGAACCTCCCTTACCCTTGGGCTCCTAACTATGGGAGCTAGTGGTATTGTGTTGTTGATGTGTGCAGTGGAACCTACCTTACTCTTGGGCTCCTAACTATGGGAGCTAGTGGTATTGTCTTGATGTATGCAGTGGAACCTCCCTTACCCTTGGGCTCCTGACTATGGGAGTTAGTGGTATTGTGTTGTTGATGTCTGCAGTGGAACCTCCCTTATCCTTGGGCTCCTGACTATGGGAGCTAGTGGTATTGTGTTGTTGATGTGTGCAGTGGAACACCTTTGGGCTCCTAACTATGGGAGCTTACAGTCAGATGATGAAGTTGCCTCCTTCGTAGCTTGAAGGCTCTATCAGCAAGCGCTGTTGTTATGCTAGATACCTAGCAACAATAAACAAAGCATTCTGAGGGATTTTCTTGAGCGTGCTGAGGATCATTTTTAGCTTTAGGCTAGCTAGTCCCTCTATCAGCTAAGCCCTAGGATGAGAGACAAGGATTATCAGTGTATATATATTTTGCTGCCTTTAGCCGCTGCCAATATTATTGCCTACTTCTTATTTTGTTGTATTTTGTGAATGACATATATATTCATATCTATGATGTAACATGACGTCATCAATACTGAATTAATGGGAGAAGACTAATAATGATGTTCTTTATGTTCCAATTTCTTCAGCAGGACAACCTAGGAGCTACACTCTGGAACCATATCAACCACATTGATGTATTCCATGGGATTGAAGCGGAACAGACCAGATGACCTGGAATGTGGTAAGCAGTCAGGATTCCACTGATATATATATATATATATATATATATAGACTTAACTCTAACTTTGCTAGACTAGTTCACTTGCACTAGCTCAGTACAATGTAAGTTCATAGCTAACTTGTAGCTCAGTCAGCTGAGCAGCTTGCAATACTGTTAGTTGTCTAATATTTTAGTAATCTCAATGGCATTCATATAAGGATCTTAAATGGCAGAGGAGCAGAGCATATTTGTGGGCTATTATTTTGTTATTAAATCATCATTCATAATGTAGCCCATTCTGCTTGCCAATGATATCTGTGTGCTGGTGCTGCAATAAATGATGATTAAACTCCCTTACATCTGATTGCTGGGAGAGTTTAACATCTACAAGAAGTAGAAATTCACTGAAGTCCAACTATATATTATTGGATAAATAAATATATATATATATTGTATATATATAATATATATATATATTGTATATATATATATATATGTCTATATACTTAGAAGGTAGTTTGCTGAGAAGGCTACAAATAGTGCTCAATGCTGTATTAAGGCAGAGCTATTAAATATAGAAAATGTGACCAGTCACAAGATAAGGCCGTATAGAACTAAACATTGGTTTTGAGAAAAATCAATTTCAAATTTCCCTCTTGTTTTAACTGGGCATGCTCAGTTCAAAATATCATATTCCAATTATCAGAAGAAAGAATTTTTTTGCTCTACCTTGCGGTGCAAGTTTCAGACTTCTAGCTACTACTGAATTTTAGTGTGAGTAGCAAGTGCAGTTCATGATGAGTGCTTCAACTCCATCTTTATCCCTTGAAGAAGAGTTGGGGCTAGCAGAAGAGGAGTATGAAGGCCTAGTGAGAAAAGAAATAGAAAGTTCTGAGACAGAGACCACTCAAAGTGATGGTGAGCAGTCCCAATACCTATACTTTCTCTCCCAAAGCCAAGAATTTGAAACTAGTGTTTATGATGCTAATGAGAGGGCAGCTAAGATGGTTTTGATTGTTCTTGTCAATTTGGTGAAGCCAACACACCATGCTCTAAGTCTATTCCATTAGCTAATGTTATCAAGTACAGGAGCAATTGCTTTGAATTGCATAAGGATGAGCCGGACCTTGTAATTCTTGATCAGATTCATTCACACTATGTTTCTCCAGCTTCAGCTTCTGATGTCACAAAAAGAAGTCATGCAAGTCTCTATTTTTTTCAAGACAAGTCTATTTGCCTTAAAACCTTCCTTTTTCTTCATTCTATTAGTGACAAAAGATATCGGAATTTAGCAGGAAGGATAGCCCCGAGATAAAAACTAGACGCCATGGTAATTCTGGAAAGTCATCTTACAAGGTGGCATCTATGTCAGCTGTTCAAGATGCTGTACAGTTCATAAAAAACACAGCTTCTGCTGTGGCTCTTCCTTTACCAGGAAGAATACCAAGCTTTAAAGATGAACGTTTCCTTCTGCTTCCAACAAATATGACTAAAGCAGAAGTCCATAGAAGTTATGAAAAGGCATGTGCAAAAGAAGGAAAGAAATCTTTCTGCAGAACAAACTTCATTGAGCTGTGGCTTAGACATCTTCCATTCATTAGTGTAACTAAGCCTGCCACTGACTTGTGTTGGGAATGCCAGAAAAATTCAAGTCTCATAGCAAGGTCAGCAAATTTATCCGAGTCAGAAAAGTATGACCGTGTTAAGCAGGCTCAAATTCATCTAGACTTGCGTCAGTCCAACAGAAGTGCTACAATTCTAATGTGCAGAAATGTGAAGATGAGTGGAATGCCCATGACAAAAACAGAGTATGAGTGGGCTATGCATTTTTCATTTGATTATGCACAGCAGGTGCACTAGCCATGTAATGCTTTGCAACCTGGAGCTCTCTTCTTCAAAACTGCCTGGAAATGCAATTTGTTTGGAGTTGATTGTGAGTCAGCTCATTTTCAAGTGAACTATTTAATTGACGAAGATTGCTTTATTAGAAAATGTGCCAATGCAACAATTAGTTTAATACACGACTTTCTTGAGCATCGTGCAATTACAGGGAAGGAGATTTATCTTCAAGCAGATAATTGCATAGGCCAGAATAAGAATAATGCAGTTATTCATTACATTTGTTGGCGAGTTGGCACATGCAAAAATGACAAGATTTCTTTGTCTTGCAGGGCATACCAAGTTTGCCCCTGGTCGCTATTTTGGTCTTTTAAAACAAACACTCTCAAGTATCCACCTTAGGAGGTATTGAAAGGCTAGTACAGTCATCAACTGTACATCGTAACAACAAATCCCAACTTATACGTAATCATGGCGGGGAAAAACTTGTCACACAGGAACAAGGACATTACAAGTCTCGGGGGGCTATAATAACATGTCCTAAACTACTTCATATTAAAGTGTCATTTTCTTGTGATGTATTTTCTATAAAAAAATAATTCAACTTTCAAGTGAAAAAGTATGCTTTAGGGAACCTAAAACCAGTATAACCCAAAATTACCAGAAAATACCTATATATGCGGCCAATTCTTGCGACTAGTCACACACATATATATATAATATTATGTTAATAAACATTGTGGTCAGTCTTTAGTGACCACACCCTCACCACAAATCATGAATATCATCTATCAATATTGGGACATAGTTGTTTTTAGAATTTATTTCCCACTAAGATCCAGCAATCGTTACTGTTGTTTGACAAAATACAAGCACATGCTATAAGTAGCTGAGATAATGAAGTGCATAACTGTTAATTATAACAAACATATTGTTATCTCAATATTTCATCTACGCAGAGTAGGTTTTTTCTACGGTAGAGGCCAAAAAAAATTTACTTACCGTTGCGTTGGGTTTACGTTCAACTCAGAAAGGTTTCATAAGAAATGCTCAAGCAATGCTCAAGGAACACACAGGCAACGCTCAAGCAACATATTGCGAACACAAGCAGAACCGTTATTAAATTACGAAACGCGCAATCAACATTGTATCCTACACCACGTGTTCGATAGAGCACGTAAAGTCAGTCGGCCTACTGTTGATCACTGTTGGGTTTTGTTGCAGCTCCTACTTTTGATTTGTCCTGGGAATGGCTCACAGAAGAACTCTCGCTGCTACCTTCGCTCTAAGAAGTATGTGTAATACAAGGTAGAACTCCGATGGCTTGTACCTCTAGCGCCTATCTGTGGTAGTGAGCCAGCCTTTACTTCAGTCTAGTTGTTAGTGTTACTTAGTAACCTTCAAGAACACAAAACCAAAAAACAACTAAAAGCTAGCACAGGATCCAGTCATGATAATTATACAGACTATTGTTTGGTCTTCTGGCACAATTAAAGTTCTGCGTGGCTGTACCAAGCAGCAATGTCTTAGGGGGCTCTTCAGTGGGTGTGGGAGGTCAAAGCAGTGAGGGTGATATGTAAAGGCAAGATTTCAGCTATTGGTAAGTTTTAAATCAAATTCTTTAAATCAAATGCAGGTGTGATTTATTATTTTGAAATGTAGTTACCAGGCAGCCATGGAGGAGCTGGAGGAAGAATTCAAGCCTGTCATGGAAGATGAGGATAACAGTTCTTCACTCTCTACATCTGTGGTGTGGGGTCAGGACTGGACTTGTTCGATAACTATATAGTGTTTTGAAATTATCATTATTTAGACTCCCTGGAAATCCGTTACCAAATCCGAATCCACTTCCGAATCCACGGAATAGTAGCTTAACCACGGGATGTTATAACCTTTCAGCAAAGGTCCCAGTTGCCTAAGGTCCCAGCTGCCTGGCTTAAATTAGCCACAAAGTAAAACTAAGGTTAGCTGGGGGGGGGGGGTTATAAAATGTGCCACCTGCTTATGCAAGTCACCACGTGGTTTGGCTTATTTGGCTTACCATGGCAGACCATGTAAGAGCTAGTGTTAAGAAAGCCAAAAGAAGCAGTCCAGTACATGGACTGACAGCTAAAGAGCGAGCCAGGCAGTTCACAGATGACACCTATGAAGATGGAGGAATACTGTTTTGCAAGTATTGTGAGCACAGTATTGACTATGTTCGTGTGGACACAATAAAAGATCACCTGAAGTCCAGGAGGCACTGCTCTCGAAAAGAGGAAAAACTTAGCAAAGCAGGTACATGTGGTGGAGGCAGCACAGCTAGTAGCAGCCGGCAAGTCACACTCTCCACACTAGTGAAGTCTAAAGATGCCAGGCAAGAGTTCATCTTTGATTATGTCAAGTTATGTACCCTTGCCGATATTCCACTGGAGAAGACGGAGAAGATCAGACCATTTCTGAGGAAATATTGTACACAAGCTGGTGCTTTGCCTCAAATCGATCAACTCCGATCTGTCTATGTTCCTAAGCTTTTTGAACAACACTTCACTGCTCTCAAAAATATTCTGAGAGGCCAACCATTAAGTATCATAGCAGATGAGACCACGGATGTTCGTGACCACAGCATTCTTAATGTAATCGCAACAATCAGAGGCCGTCCTTACCTCATTAGCGTAGTCAAGATGGATGCTTGCAATCACTCTACATTTAGTCAAGCCATCATCCAGTCTGTCACTGATGTAGGCATTGCATTTGATCAGGTCGTCGCAGTAGTTTCAGACAGTGCAGCCTACTGCAAGAAAGCATACCGTGATGTATTGTCAGATGTGTTTTCTAAATCAGTCCACATTTTGTGCCTAGCACATATTGTAAATCTGGCCGCAGAGGTTTTTCACCACTATAGCGACTTCACGCACACCTCAGATATGATAGCAATGATCAAGTCATCTCTATTCAAGAAACCAGGTCGAAAGAGTCGCTTCTTGAAGTACTTGAGTGACTTTATTGCCAGCTCAGAGGTAAAGCTCCCGCCAGTACCAGTTTCCTCTCGTTGGAACTCATGGTTTGAGACCGCCATGTATCATGCTACCACAGTTCATCTCTATGAGGGATTTTACAAGGCAGAGAAAGGAGTGGGAATGGCTGTAGAGCGTATTATTGAGCTGGTTAGCCATAAAACGATCTATCCTGAAATGATTCTTCAGCTGTACTTTATTAAGGAGAACTGCCAGCGGCTGATGACTGTACTTACTGCTCTTGAAGAGAAGGAAACTCCACTGGCATGTAAGGTCTTCAATTATCTGGAGGATCTTAAGATGCATCTGAGAGCTGGTTGCGAGAAGACTACCTTTGGAACTGAAACTGATCGTCTGTTATCGAAGCTACCTGTGCCAGAGAGAAAGAAAGAAACAGATCAAGTCCTTCCAAAAAGTCTTTAATTTGTCCTCTAAAAAACTTTGTGGTCATGTGGACAATCATCCAGCCTATGCCTATTACAAGGCAGTTCGTGTTTTTGATCCACGACAATTGGCTATCGTGGGACATGACATCACTGACTTTGATGTCATCCCAGGACTTAAGAGTCCATCAGCAGAGCTACACGAAGAATGGCTAATCTATACGCAATTACCACCAAGTGCTCTTCCATCTCCAATGAATCTTCAAGCATTTTGGGAGAGCGTGAGTGATCGTTTCCCTCTACTTGTGGCAGTTGCCTCAGATGCTATTTGGATGCCTGTGGCATCAGTTGACTGTGAACGAAGTTTTTCTCAGTATAAACACCTCCTTAATGATAGAAGAGGGAGTCTTACTGAAGAGAACACAAAAAAACTTGTTATGCTGTATCACAATGGTGATATAGAGGGACGTTTTAGTTGATTAATGTGTATAATAAATTATTTATTTGTTGAAACGGTTTATTTGTTGAAACGGGAAAAAACATAAATCATGGTGTGAAACGGAATTTAGAAAAATCTGAAACGGAAAAAGGTATTTTTTTAAACGGATTTCCAGGGGGTCTAATTATTATATATCTTCTTATTGATAATTTGAGGGGGGAAACCCCTCCAGTACCTCCCAAACACACAAAAGTTTTGCCAATTTGATATCAAGAAGCATTGCTTGGCAAGTGATTTCCAAATATACCTCCCTGTAGCCCAATCCTCCAGGTGTCTAATCTACTTCTGACATATAGTTAATCTAAATTGTGTTTATGCTGTCCACCAATTCAGCTTTGGACTTGGGCTTCACTTCTCTCCTGATGTACTCCTTCAACTCATGTCACAGGTCTTCAATGCATGGCCGTAGCCACCGGTCAGGTTGGTCAGGTTTGAACCTGACCACTTTTTGGAATATCACTCGAACCTGTGACGACCAGTACCATTTGTTCCAACGTCGCGATCTGCAATCAATGGCGTTAATTTCATTGAAAAACTCACTCCCTAGTCTTCCTGAAACACCCCACCATCCCACCTTGGGATTTGAATTTCCCAGGCGAAGCTTTGGGAAGTCGAAACCTGTATTCTGCTCAGCCCAGAGCCAGTGGTTCAGCGGCTGGCCCTTTCTTCATTATGACGAAGGTCAAGATGTGGTGTTCTGTCACACTTGTGCCACAGCTATAAAACTAAAGAAAATGAAGTACAGTTGCTGCATTTCTGAGTCATTTGTAAGTATTTTTTATGTAGCTAACTTTCTAGATTAATATCGAGCTAAAATTGAAGACATGGCTACATTGAGCAGTGTGTAGCTATATTGTGTGTTAATAAATAATTGTGTATGGCTAGCATTTACTTGGTTTTCTTTTGATGCTCAGGTCACAAGGGGTTACAACAACTGGAAGGATGCAACAGCTGCTTTCAGGAACCATCTCCGATCCAAGGCACACTGTGAGGCAGTTGAAGTTATTGTAACATTGCCAGCGACAACTGAAAATGTTGGGGAGTTACTGAGTAGATCACACAAAGAGCAGAAGGAGCAAGCAAGGGGCATGCTACAGCTAATTTTGTCCAGTGTCCGTTATCTTGCGCGGCAAGGACTGGCCCTGCGAGGTGATGGCAGTGATGCATCAGCAAACTTGATGCAGTTGCTTCATTTGAGGGCAGAAGACAATTCTCAAGTGCTGAAGTGGCTAGATAGGAGTGCCAATAAGCACACTGCTCCAGAAAATCAGAATGAGATGCTCAAAATCATGGCTCATCATTTGTTACGCAGGATCCTTGAAGATATTCACAGCTCCCCGTTCCTTGCTGTGATGGTTGATGAGGCCACTGACAGGTCAAACAAGGAACAGTTGACTCTAGTTGTGAGATGGGTTAGTGAGGATTTCTTGGTTTCTGAGGAGTTTCTGGGAATGTATTGTTTATTTGCAATTGATGCACAGAGCATTGTTCGAGTAATGATGGATGCCTTTCTACGATTCCAAATTCCACTGGCAAAGCTTAGTGGCCAGTGCTATGATGGATGTAGCACTATGGCTGGAGCAAAGGCTGGTGTAGCAGTTAGAATTCAGGAAAAAGAGCCCCGAGCTGTGTTCACACACTGCTTTGGACACGCACTCAACCTTGGTGTAAGCGACACCATGAAACGGTCACCAGTAATGAAGGATTGCCTGGACACATGCTTTGAAGTGGTGAAGCTAATCAAGTTCTCTCCAAAACGAGAAGCAATGATGCGTGAAATAAAGGAAGAGATTGGTAGTGATGCTCCTGGGGTGAGAACCTTGTGTCCCAACAAGATGGACTGTCCGTGCAGAGTCTCTGGCCAGCATACTTTCAAACTATGATAACATCATGCTGCTTTGGGAGAGAGCAGTGTGTGCAACATGTGATACCGAGATGAAAGCCAGGATACATGGTGTATGAAGTCAGATGCAGGGTTTCAAGTTCTTTTTTGGTCTGATTTTGTCTGAAATGATCCTACGGCACACTGACAAGCTTAGTCAGACCCTACAGCAACCCACTCTCTCTAGTGTTGAAGGTCACCAAATAGCAATGCTAACAGTGAAGACTCTGGAAGGTTTGCAGACAGAGGACAGCTTTAATTTGGTCTGGGGGAAGGTTGAAAAGGCAAGGGATGAGTTGGATATTGAGGAGCCTAGGTTGGCTAGGAGACAAAAGGTGCCAAGGCGTTTCGAGCAAGGCAGTGCTCCTGCTCACTTTGCAGAATCTCCAAAAGAAGACTACCGCAAAGTATATTTTGAGGCTCTTGACCTTGCTGTGACCAGTATACGCAGCAGATTTGATCAGAAAGGTTTCAAGATTTACTCTAATTTAGAGCAGCTTCTTTTGAAGGCATGTCGAGGGGACTGTTACAATGAAGAGCAAGATGTAGTTTGTACTTTCTTCTATGATGACTTTGATAAAGAGGAATTGGTAGCAGAGCTATTAACCCTCGGTGAGCTGTATCATTCAGTTATGGAGGACGAGGTTACATCGGTTGGTTACATCAAGACTGCACTGTTGACGCTTTCTACACCACAAAGATTGCTCATAAAAACAGTATGTAAGCTCTTTCAGTTACTGCTGATCATACCAGCAACAAATGCTACTTCGGAGAGATCGTTCAGTGCCCTTCGTCGTATCAAGTCATACTTGAGGACCACAATGTCTCGGGGAAAGGCTGAACCATCTTATGGTTCTGCACTACCACCAGGACAAGTGTGATAATCTTGACTTGAAGGCTATAGGAAATGAATAGCTACATAGAAAAAAATGAAACCAGAAGAAACACATTTGCTATATTTCCTTAACTTAATAATTATGTTGTTTTCTAATGTTGTTTTTTATATATTTACTTTGCGTATATATGTATATAGCTACTAGCTATATGTATAGTACTTTTTCCCCATATGTTTTATTTTCAACAACAACCACAAGTTTTAATAAATACAGTGTTGGGTTGGAGATTGTTGGCCAGAACAGGGAGGCTCTATTATAGTCCATAAAATAGTTTAGATATGCAGTGTATGCATAATGGTTTGCCGTTCCCAGCAATGAAGTTGAATTGCACCACCACTGAGTCGAATCTGGTAGACCTCCCTTCTCTTCCTGGTCACCATTCCAGCCATAGACCAAGCTCCTGTACAATTATTAGAGGTGCATCATACTGCATATTAGATAATTCCAGTTTCAGCAATCAACCTGACCACTTCAAATCTGGTGGCTACAGCCCTGCTTAATCACAAGGTGGTGGAGTTCTCCAGTTATTAAAATATATCAGGAGACATGATGGAGATTATGACACAACAAATTCTGGATTACCTTTAAGTTGTTTGTTGGTCTAAATAAGCAACTACAATCATGGCCAGAGTGAAGTTGAAACTGCTTAGCCAGGTCATAGGTCAGTGTTCTTGGAACTCATTAGAACAGGTTAGTAATACACAAGGTGTGCTTAATATGGAGTGGTTGAAGTGGGAGAAAGTTGGGGAAACTATGTAAAGAATCTGCCCCCTAAATGCACTTACCATCTCACAAACGCTTACCATCTCACAAACGCTGTTTGTTAAGCTGTTTGGCATTTATAGCGTCGGTCAACAATCAACAAGGAGGTATGGAGGGGGTGGGGCAGGGGCTAATGCAGAGGAGGAGCATACCAAGTAGTGCCCATGTGCAGATGTAATATATTTTGCATAGGTAAGGGTGTTGCTGTTGATGTTGCTGGAGAAACAGTGTTGAAGTGTGTATGCAAAGAGCAAGGCACGGGTGTTGCTGTTGTTGTTGCTGGAGCAACAGTGATGAAATGTGTATACGTAGAGCAAGGCGCAGGTGTTGCTGTTGTTGCTGGAGCAACTGTGTTGAAGTGTGTATGTATAGAGCAAGGTCCAGGTGTTGCTGTTGTTGTTGCTGGAGCAACAGTGTTGAAGTGTGTATGCATAGAGCAAGGCGCGGTTTTTGCTGCTGTTGTTGCTGGAGAGACAAGTATGTATGCATAGAGCAAGGCACGGGTGTTGCTGTTGTTGTTGCTGGAACAACAGTGTTGAAGTGTGTATGCAAAGAGCAAGGCACGGGTGTTGCTGTTGTTGTTTCTGGAGCAACAGTGTTGAAGTGTGTATGCAAAGAGCAAGGCACGGGTGTTCCTGTTGTTGTTGCTGAAGCAACAGTGTTGAAGTGTGTATGCGTAGAGCAAGGCACGGGTGTTGCTGTTGTTATTACAGGAGCAACAGTGTTGAAGTGTGTATGCATAGAGCAAGGTATGGGTGTTGCTGTTGTTGTTGCTGGAGCAACAGTGTTGAAGTGTGTATACGTAGAGCAAGGCGCAGGTGTTGCTGTTGTTGCTGCTGGAGCAACTGTGTTGAAGTGTGTATGCGTAGAGCAAGGTGCAGGTGTTGCTGTTGTTGTTGCTGGAGCAACAGTGTTGAAGTGTGTATGCGTAGAGCAAGGCGCGGTTGTTGCTGCTGTTGTTGCTGGAGAAACAGTGTTGAAGTGTGTATGCGTAGAGCAACTATGGGAGCTTACAGTCAGATGATGAAGTTGCCTCTTTCATAGCTTGAGGGCTCTATCAGCAAGCGCTGTTGTTATGCTAGATACCTAGCAACAATAAACAAAGCATTCTGAGGGGTTTTCTTGAGCATGCTGAGGATCATTTTTAGCTTTAAGCTAGCTAGTCCCTCTATCAGCTAAGCCCTAGGATGAGAGACAAGGAGTATCAGTGTCTATATATTTTGCTGCCTTTAGCTGCTGCCAATATTATTGCCTACTTCTTATTTTGTTGTATTTTGTCAATGTCTACAAGATATATTCATATCTATGATGTAACATGACATCATCAATACTGAATTAATTGGAGAAGACTAATAATGATGTTCTTCATGTTCCAATTTCTTCAGCAGGACAACCTAGGAGCTACACTCTGGAACCACATCAACCACCAGGGATGTATTCCATAGGATTGAAGCGGAACAGACCAGATGACCTGGAATGTGGTAAGCAGTCAGGATTCCACTGATATATATATATATATATATATATCAGGGGTGTATTTAGGGGGGGCGGGGGGGGGGGGGGGCATTCGCCCCCCCTTGTATCATTCTCGCCCCCCCCTTGAAATTAGAGATATTTTTTTAAATAATGTCAAGAAAGGTGTAATACAAGAAAGGTGTAATAAGCTTATGATATCAGGTTCAAATGATAGGAATGTCAAACTGAGGTTCTTCTTGGTTTTCTCTGCCATACGTCCACAATCTCTTCAAGGTCGCTCTCAGAGAGTACTTCTGGTGCCTCTATAGCAATCCTCATAAGGTGAGAAAGGCTGCAGTCACTTAGAGAATTACGCAAACGAGTCTTGATCATCTTCATCTGTGAGAAGCTTCTCTCCACAGAAGCAGTAGAAACTGGAATCGATAAGCAGATGGAGGCAATCTTGTGCAAATTGGGAAACATGGCCTTGAGCATGTCGTTTGAAACAAGTTCTTTCAGCTGTGATGCAGTAGTATCCCGTGGTTGCTTGACTAACAGCTGGCGGAATGTTTTCCACTCTGTAAGTATTTCAGTGGAAATCATGGCTGTCTTCACTGTTTCTTCTCCATCCAATGTTTCTGCATCTCTATCTTCTCCGTAGTGAGCAATCAGTTTCTCAACAGACGTGTCTCCATAAGTGGGAAAAGATACTGAATCTGGTTTTGGAACTTTCCGTGGATCGAATATAGACAATGCTGATACAACAGCGTTGGATGAAGAAAATCGGCTTGTTATGTTGGCCTTTAAATCAGCAACAAAAGGCTTACCAACAACATTCTGGAACGAAAGTATTTTATCAGCGTCAATAGACACCTTTGTAGATGACTTCAAGTCTTCAACGTTTTCAAGAAGCTCCAACACCCAGTTTGCTCCAGGCAAAACTGCATCATCCAATGATTTAACAGTAGCATCAACAAGGAATGATATCAACGAGAGGTCAAGCTGCTCTGCCTGAAGTGCTTTGCTGAGCTTGGCTACTTGTGGTAGAGTGAAATCAAGCAAATATATAGCTGCAATCGTAGACAATTTGCAGAGGGCACCATGGATTCCAAGAGCTTCTGGCTCGTGGGACGTCTCGTAGATGTTCCCAATGGTGATTACAATTGCAGAATAACTTGCTTTGACAGCTTTGACACACCTTTCATGTGCCAGCCAGCGTGTGTCAGATGGCTTGATCACTTTCATTTCTGGAAGTTCAAGAACGTGCTGTACCTCCTTCAGACACTCTGCTCGCTTGGGGGAATTGCGAAAATGCTTCCAAAGAGTAGTCAATGTTCTGTAAACATGAGCAATTCCAGGAGTTTTATTGGCAGCTTGCACACAAGCCAACTGCAGTAAGTGACAGTGGCAGTGTATAAACAGAGCGTGAGGAGTATGTTTCTTGATACGTGCCTGAACCCCGGTCTTTCGTCCAGAAAAAGTTGCAGCTCCATCAAATCCCAATCCAACTATTCTTCCGACTTGTAGACCTTTCTTCTTTAAACAATCGATGAGATTAGAATAGATGGTCTCTGCATCAGCCTTCTTCAATGGAATAAGCTCCAGAAAGCACTCTACTGGTACACCATCTTCCTCCCAGCGGCAAAACACAGACAATTCTTCTACGTTGGTGACATCTGTGCACTCATCTGCCATGAGGCTGTACATAGGTGCCTTTTGAAGTCGCTTCAGAATCGACTCCTCCACCCATGTCCCCAATGATTCGATGAATTCAACCACAGCCACTCTTGATGTGTACACAGCATTTCTTGGTGCAGTTTCTAAGAATTGCTTCAAATGTTGGCTGCCACATCGAACCACCACGTCAACCAGCTTCTCAAATTTTGTCGAATGTGCAACTTGTTATTTCGTAAGAAAATGAGTGAGTAGGATCAAGCACTTCACTGCAGCTCTGTTCTGAGCTCTTTTGCGAGCTAAAACATTCTGGAGTTGCTGTACAACTGTTCCACCTTTGGCTGCTCCTTTAGCTGCAAAAAGAGCTTGAGTTGCATGGATATGGAAGTCACTTCTCGCATGAGCTTTCATTTTTTCAACAGCTCCAATTTCTGCAAGCTTGTGTGACCCACACTCCTCCAGTACGCTGCAGACCAGATTGCTTGCAAACCTTGCAAAAGGCACCATCGCTATCCTCGTCATAATAGAGCCAACTGAAATCTTTCTCCCAGCTCTTAGAGTATTTTCTCTTCGTGGATACAGAAGAGCGGTGTTTGTTTTGCTTGCTTTTCTTTGAAGGTGGAGGACTAAGGCTAGGACTAGATGCCTCGACATGCTCAGAGCTATCTGTTCTGCTATCTTCGCTATCGCTGCTATTAGCATGAGAAGAGGCTTGAGAAGTACTTGCAAAGTATGAGCGAATATCCATATTAATATGAAGAGAAATCAGCTAGTAAGGTTTCTTTTATAGAGACTTTAAGACCATGACATAATGGACTGAGTTAAAAATACTGAGAGAGAGTGGGAAAGAAGGAGGGAACTGAAGAAGTGACAAACCTACAAAGGAGAACACGTGGTGGTGTGTGATGACTTTAAGACCATGACATAATGGACTGAGTTAAAAATACTGAGAGAGAGTGGGATAGAAGGAGGGAACTGAAGAAGTGACAAACCTACAAAGGAGAACACGTGGTGGCGTGTGATGACATCATGTCTAAGATTAGACTTGAAGACCATGACATAATGGACTGAGTTAAAAATACTGAGAGGGAGTGGGAAAGAAGGAGAAACAAAAGAAGTGACAAACCTACAAAGGAGAGCACGTGGTGGTGTGTGATGTCATCGTGTCATGACACATGCTCTCCTTTTTCCAAGCAGCTACAATATCATGAGAAATATATACAGTCTAGCCATAGTTCGGTATAGCATAATGCCATTGGTAGTCAGTCAAAATAGCTATCCTCAGACATTGTAAAAGCAAAAAAAAATATGGGGGGATCTTCCCCCCAGACCCCCCTTTTACGACTTATGAACATGTTAAGAAAATATTAACAAAAATTAGGGCACCAAGTGACCAACCATTTCCACCCCCCCCCCCTAGAGAACTAGAGAAAAATTGTGTATGAAACCTGTTGTCCATGATTTTGTAAGAAAATGCATGGAATGCAACATAATTCGATTTCACAAAAGCCCACCTCCATTATACGAGTGACAAGTGACTATATCTAATCTATATATGCTGATTGCCGTAGCATGCAACTTCAGCAAATATTTAAGATGGAATGTTGTACTAAAGATTTTAGAAAAAGTGCATGCCATCATAAGTAGCAGCTATATATACAGTTAGTACTGCAAAAATACCTGTGGGTAAAACACTTTCGTACTCCACGCGGAAGCCCAGGGTGCACGTCCCCTTTCCGCACCATCCAGGCTCTCCGCCCCCCCTTATTTTTCCATATCTCAAGTTCGCCCCCCCTTGGCAAAATTTCTGTATACAACCCTGATATATATATACTTAACTCTGATTAATAATAATTTAATAATGTATTTATCATGGGACTGAGGATGCGCAAACCTTTACTGAGCATGCGCATTGGGGTACGTAATAACAAGTACGCGATATGGTAAAATATCACAGTAGTTCTATTTGTACTATTCTCTATGAGTGGAGTAGATAGCTACATGATAAATATACGTTATTACATTGATACGGGGAAATATGCGGCACGAGTGAAAATACCGGCCAATCAGACGAGTGATATTTCACCGTATCAATTTAATAATGTATTTATCATGGGACTGAGGATGCGCAAACCTTTACTGAGCATGCGCATATCGGGTAGGTAATAACAAGTAGGTAATAACAAGTAGGTAATAACAAGTACGCGATATGGTAAAATATCACAGTAGTTCTATTTGTACTATTCTCTATGAGTGGAGTAGATAGCTACATGATAAATATATATATATATATATATACTTAACTCTAACTTTGCTAGACTAGTTCACTTGCACTAGCTCAGTACAATGTAAGTTCATAGCTAACTTGTAGCACAGTCAGCTTAGCAGCTTGCAATACTGTTAGTTGTCTAATTATCTCAATGGCATTCATATAAGGATCTTAAATGGCAGAGGAGCAGAGCATATTTGTGGCTATTATTTAGTTATTAAATCATCATTCATAATGTAGCCCATTCTGTGTGCTTGCCAATGATATCTGTGTGCTGGTGCTGCAATAAATGATGATTAAACTCCCTTACATCGGATTTCTGGGAGAGTTTAACATCTATACCAAGTAGAAACTCACTGAAGTCCAACTATATATTATTGGATAAATAAATATATATATATTGTATATATATAATATATATATATATTGTATATATATATATATATGTCTATATATATATATATATGTGACCAGTCACAAGATAAGGCCGTATAGAACTAAACATTGGTTTTGAGAAAAATCAATTTCAAATTTCCCTCTCGTTTTAACTGGGCATGCTCAGTTCAAAATATCATATTCCAATTATCAGAAGAAAGAACTTTTTTTACTCTACCTCGCGGTGCAAGTTTCAGACTTCTAGCTACTACTCAGGGGCGGCTCTGGTGCACCGGCTGCACCGGCCATGGCCGGACCACTTTTTGGTCGCAGTAAGACCAAGTAGGAAAGGATCGCGAGAAAACGCCACGAACTATCACGCCTATTTTTTCACGAGTTGTGATTAGTACGTCCACAGCTTCCTATGGCTTGCTCAAGTTCGTTGTTGCCTGCAGCGCCAGACAATCTCCCCAAGGCTCCGCACCATCCAACGGCATCCTTTTCTTTCCCAAAGAGACAGTTTGGAAAGGCAAAAGTTGTGAGCAGGGCCTGCCAATCTAGCTGGTTTCGTCAATGGACGTGGTTGCACTATGATGAGACCAAAGATGCTGTCAATTGCTTTCTCTGCTGGAAAGCTTTGAATGAAAAGAAGATTGCAGTTAAGCCTGGGAGCTCTGATGATGCCTTTGTAAGAATAATTTAAAAATTTGCCATAGTGACATTTATCAATTGCTGGTTTTTATTGCTATAATATGGTTTTCTTGTTATGAAAAAAGCTATCAAGAGGATTTTCTAATTGGAAGGATGGTACTTTTTCATTTCGACAGCATGAAAAGAGCCTCTGCCACAAGTTGGCCGTAGAGAAGCTAATCACGTTGCCAGCCACCACTCGTGATGTGGGTGAAATGCTGTCTCATTCACTGGTCGAGGAAAGAGCAAAAAATCGGCACTGTCTCCTGAAGGTCTTGTCTAGTTTACAATATCTTGCCAGGCAAGGATGTGGAATTAGAGGTCATGATGACACATGTGAGGGGAATCTACACCAGTTGATGAAATTTATCAGTAAAGATGATTCCATGGTAAACAAAATGTTTCATATAGTGTTAGCCATTCATTCTAGCCAGAGGTAACACATAACTTAACCTTACAGTGTCAGGAATGGCTGAAGAGGAAAAGAGAGTGCTACATGAGCCATGAAACACAGAATGAGATGCTGAAAATAATGGCAATGAATGTGTTACGGGAAATAGCAAGTTATTTGCAAGTTGCTGATTTCTTTACGATTTCTTTACGATTATGATGGACGAGTGTACAGATTTTTCCAACAGAGAACAGGTAACTTGACACATCTATGAAAAATAGTATGTATTGTTATGATGGTTACTTTGCAGGTTGTTATGGTTTTGCGGTGGGTTGATGAAGAGCTTCTGGTTCATGAAGATTTTGTTGGACTTTATGAGGTACCTTCCATTGAAGCTTCCACTCTAGTTCATGTAGTTAAGGATACCCTACTTCGACTAAACCTTTCTCTTGCCAAAGCTAGGGGTCAGTGCTATGATGGTGCAAGGAACATGAGTGGAGAAATGGTGTTGCCAAACAAATACAGGATGAACAACCAAATGCTTTTTTCACACACTGCTATGGCCACTCGCTGAACTTAGCAGTATCAGACACTATTAGGCAATGCAACATCATGAAAAAAGTATTGGATATGACACATGAGATAACAAAATTGGTGAAGTATTCACCTCGCAGAGAGGCTCTTTTTAGAGATATTAAGGGTGACATGGCACCTGGTAGTCCTGGTGTTCGTGTGCTTTGTCCAACTCGGTGGACAGTCAAAGCCGATTCGATGCAGAGCATCATTCAGAACTATTCTGTGCTTCAGGAACTGTGGGACAGGGCAGTAGAGATAGTTCATGATAGTGAGACGATCGCTCGCATTAGGGGAGTTTCTGCACAGATGCAGTCGTTTGACTTTTTCTTTGGATTAGTTCTTGGTGAAAATCTTCTTCGCCACACCGATAACTTGAGCAGGACACTGCCAAAGAAAAATTATTCAGCAGTTGAAGGGCAACTAACAACAGAACAGACCAAACGAACTCTCATGGCCATTAGAAATGAAGAAGGTTTTGGCATGTTCTGGGAAAAGGTTAACAGAATGACCTCTGATTTGGATGTAAATGATCCAGTGCTTCCCAGACGAAGGAAAGTGACAAGAAGATTTGAAGAGGGTAATGCACCACCAGAGTATCCATCAAATCTGAATTGTATAGGAAAGTATATTTTGAAGCCCTAGATCTTTTAGTGCTAGCTCTCAAAGATAGGTTTGATCAGCCTGGCTACAAGATATATGGTTGCATGGAATCACTTCTTCTAAAAGCCACTCAGAAGAAGGACTACTCAGATGAACTTAAGAAAGTGCTTGAAGTTTACACTACTGATCTGAACGTCTCTAGTCTGCAAATACATCTTGAAATTTTTAGTAGCAATGTACCAAAGGAAATGAGCAACATCTTTGACATTGTCAAGTATTTGCAAAAGCTGACAGGAGCAGAAAGGGAGCTGATACGAGAAGTAATAACCTTGACAAAGTTAATACTTGCCACTAACAGCACAAGTGAACGGTCATTCAGTGCAATGCGTCGCATCAAGTCTTACCTACGATCAACAATGACTCAAGAAAGATTGAACAGTTTAATGGTGTTACACGTTCATAAGGATAAAACTGACAATTTAGATTTATCTTGTGTAGCCAATGAATTTGTAGTTAAGGGGGAACGCAGAAGTAATGTTTTTGGTAAATTTTGATATGCTCTTGAACATTACTATTTCAATTTATTTCCCATTTCCTTGCAACCTGGCCTGACTACATAAAACTGGCAGTGCTCATTGTGAAAATGCATGTTTACAGTGAGCAATATTGTGTCACCAGAAATTGGTAATGATTCTGAATGTCAAGGTGAATAATCATTGCTTTAGCAGTACTAAACTTAATTTCCATCAAACACGTTTTTAGCACAAGATTTCCTTTGATCTGTAAAGGAACGCTTAAGCCACGCCCAAACCACGCCCATTTCCTGGCCGGACCATCTCAAAACTGCCAGAGCCTCCCCTGCTACTGAAGTGAAGTTTTAGTGTGAGTAGCAAGTGCAGTTCATGATGAGTGCTTCAACTCCATCTTTATCCCTTGAAGAAGAGTTGGGGCTAGCAGAAGAGGAGTATGAAGGCCTAGTGAGAAAAGAAAAAGAAAGTTCTGAGACAGAGACCACTCAAATTGATGGTGAGAGGTCCCAATACCTATACTTTCTCTCCCAAAGCCAAGAATTTGAAACTAGTGTTTATGACGCTAATGAGAGGGCAGCTAAGATGGTTTTGATTGTTCTTGTCAATTTGGTGAAGCCAACACACCATGCTCTAAGTCTATTCCATTAGATAATGTTATCTAGTACAGGAGCAATTGCTTTGAATTGCATAAGGATGAGCCGGACCTTGTAATTCTTGATCAGATTCATTCACACTATGTTTCTCCAACTTCAGCTTCTGATGTCAGAAAAACAAGTCATGCAAGTCTCTATTTTTTCCAAGCAGATTATTGCATAGGCCAGAATAAGAATAATGCAGTTATTCATTACATTTGTTGGCGAGTTAGCACATGCAAAAATTACAAGATTTCTTTGTCCTTTATGCTTGCAGGGCATACCAAGTTTGCCCCTGATCGCTATTTTGGTATTTTCAAAAGAAAATACAAACACTCTCAAGTATCCACCTTAGGAGGTATTGAAAGGCTGGTACAGTCATCAACTGTACATGGTAGCAACAAATCCCAACTTATACGTGATCATGGCGGGGAAAAACTTGTCACCTGGTAAGATTGGAGTGATTTACTGCAAGGAACAAGGACATTACAAGTCTCGGGGGGCTATAATAACATGTCCTAAACTACTTCAAGAACATAAGTAAGAATCAAGTACACTGTAGCATTAAAACAGCATTGATATGTTTCTAATAAATGCCCACCTTAAACTACCTCATTTTCTGTCGTGTATTCTTCTTCAACTTTCATGTGAAAAAGTATGTATGCTTTAACCACTATAACCCAAAATTACCAGAAAATACCTATAATTATAAGTATGCGGCCAATTCTTGTGACTGGTCACACACATATATATAATATTATGTTAATAAAATTGTGGTCACCTTTTTGTGGCCACATCCTCACCACAAAACATGAATATCATTATCTTTGTTCTATCAATATTGGGACATAGTTGTTTTTGAATTTATTTCCCACTAAGATCCAGCAATTGCTGTTGTTTGACAAAATACAAGCACATGCTATAAATAGCTGAGATAATGAAGTGCATAACTGTTAATAATAACAAGCATATTGTTATCTCAATATTTCATCTACACAGAGTAGGTTTTTTCTACAGTAGAAGCCCCAAAAACTTCACGTACTGTTGCATTGGGTTTACGTTCAACTCAGAAAGGTTTCATAAGCAACGCTCAAGCAACGCTCAAGCAACGCTCAAGGAACGCACAGGCAACGCTCAAGCTACATATTGTGAAAGCAATGCACGAACCGTTATTTAATTACCCGAAACGTGCAATCAACATTCGGTATCCTACACCACATGTTTGATAGAGCACGTAAAGTCAGTCGGCCTACTGTTGATCACTGTTGGGTTTTGTCGCAGCTCCTACTTTTGATTTGTCCTGGGAATGGCTCACAGAAGAACTCTCGCTGCTACCTTCACTCTAAACAGTATGTGTAATACTAGGTAGAACTCCGATGGCTTGTACCTCTAGCGCCTATCTGTGGTAGTGAGCCAGCCTTTACTTCAGTCTAGTTGTTAGTCTTATTTAGTAACGTTCAAGAACACAAAACCAAAAAACAACTAAAAGCTAGCACAGGATCCCGTCATGATAATTATACAGACTATTGTTTGGTCTTCTGGCAGAATGAAAGTTCTGTGTGGCTGTACCAAGCAGCAATGTCTTAGGGGGCTCCTAGGAGGTCAAAGCAGTGAGGGTGAAATGTAAAGGCAAGATTTCAGCTATTGGTAAGTTTTTATTAAATTCTTTAAATCAAATCCAGGTAGACAATACTAACTACATACACTCACGCACAATCGATCCGTACCTATTATCATTGTCCTACATGTACGCATGCGCATCACATTACTAGCCAGTCTGTATACACATTGCTATTCGTGAACTACCAATTCTTATTCAGTGGCATCGCGACCAAAGAGGGCGATCCCCTTATTATCTATGTGTTATACAGACTCAAAGGGCAACACATGGAAGAGCCCAGGAGGTCCCCCACCTATCAGAAAGAGGCGACCAAGAGACGAGATCGACAGACCCCAATTGGAGCACACCACTACGTAGGATGGCAGAGATGAGATGCCCCTTCGACGATTGCGACTATGTCATACCCGACGTTGACCCAGTACTGGCAGCTGCATTCCTGTCAGCACACTCGATGACCCACAGGACTGGGCCTCCGCAGACAGCCAGGGTGGAAAAGGTGAAAAGGCCACACATCACATCAGCAGGCACCTCAGAAGACTGGACATACTTCAGATCAAGGTGGGGTGACTACGTTAGTGCCACCAAGCTAGTCGGACCGGACCTGGTCATGCAACTGCTAGAGTGCTGTGACGATCAGCTGCGCAGGGACCTCACCCGTAACGCGGGGGGCACCCTGGCCGGAAAGACTGAGGACGAGGTATTCGCCTCCATGAAGGCACTGGCGGTGAGGGAAGAGAACGCCATGGTCGCCAGAGTCTCCCTCCATAACATGAAACAGGATCGCGATGAGCCGATACGGGCGTTCGGCGCACGACTGAGAGGACAGGCAAGTGTATGTAAATTCATGAAACCATGCAGTGTATGTGGGCACATTGTAGATTACTCCGAGGAGAACGTGGCAGACGTACTATGCAGGGGGCTTGCTGACACAGAGATACAAATCGACCTCCTCGGGGACGCCAACCAGGAGATGACAGTAGAACAAGCCCTACGTTTCGTGGAAGCCAAGGAGGCTGGGAAGAGGTCGGCATCGAGACTGTCCATCTCACAATCAGCCGAAGCGCTGGGAAGCACATACAAGCGACAGAAGAAACCCCAGAACACGAAGGTACACCCACCAAAGGAGGACATCTGCTCTTATTGCGGAGGAAAAGGCCATGGCAGGAGCGCCCCAACCCGAATAAGGCGATCAGAGTGCCCAGCATTCGGGTCAAAATGCACTGGTTGTGGAAGAGACCACCACACTGAGAGGATGTGCAGGAGCGATAGCAAACAACACACCACGCAGTTCGAGAGCTCCCTGTTCGACGAGGTATGCAACCTAAGAACATCCGACCCCAACAAAGCAAATACCTTGGACCACCATGTATACAACCAGTCCACGAAGTCATGGATAAAGAGGAGATCAAAGCCTCAGCCATACATCCGGCTCAACATCGACCTCAACAAGGACGACTACCACCACCTAGGACACACCCTAAGGACGGGCAACAAAAAGACCTCCATAGAGGCAATGGCTGACACAGGATGCCAGAGCTGCCTTGCTGGCACAAACATCCTCCACAAGCTCGGCCTGACCACAGAGGACCTCATACCAGTGAACCTACGCATGCATACTGCCAACAACAGCAACCTGCGAATCCTAGGAGCCATAATCCTGAGACTATCCGACACCATATCAGGGAGGACCACAAGACAAATGGTATATGTGACCCACAACGTGAGCAAGGTCTTCCTCAGCCAGGAAGCCTGCACCGACCTAGGGATCATCAACCAGTCTTTCCCCCAAACAGGCATTGCAAGGATCTTGGATTCAGGCACCACAACAAAGGCAGGGGCCACGCCACCCATCCACTTGACGACCCCACCCAACAGACCATGCCAGTGCCCGAGAAGATCACCCCCACCACCCATTCCGACCTCACCACCACTTCCGGCTACGGAAGAAAACAGAGGCAAACTAGAGGAATCCCTGAGAGTCTTGTATCGCTCAAGTGCATTTAACACCTGCGAACACCAGCCACTCCCTCTCATGACTGGCCCACCCCTGCGGCTAAGGATCGACCCCCTCGCAACACCAACTGCCCACCACAACCCAATCCCTGTCCCCCTCCACTGGCAAGACGAAGTGAAGGCTGGACTGGACAGGGACGTCAGGCTTGGCGTCCTCGAAAAAGTCCCTATCGGAACCCCAGTTACATGGTGCCACAGGATGGTAATCTGCCCAAAAAAGAATGGCTCCCTTCGTCGAACCATTGACTTCCAGGCCCTCAACCAACACGCCACAAGGGAGACGCACCACACCCAATCCCCATTCCACCAGGCAAGATCAGTACCAATGAAAACAAAGAAGACTATATTTGACGCCTGGAATGGCTATCACTCCGTACCACTCCACGAGGACGACAGACACTTCACCTCCTTCATTACACCATGGGGGAGATACCGCTACTGCACCGCCCCCCAGGGCTATATCGCCTCAGGGGACGGGTACACCAGCAGGTATGATGGCATAGTGTCCCACATCAACAAGAAGACAAAGTGCATAGACGACACTCTATTATGGTCCGACACCATCTCCGATGCATACTCCCAGGCAGTGGAATGGCTCCACATCTGTGCCACCAACGGTATAACCCTCAACCCCGAGAAATTCCATTTCGCGGAGGACAGTGTGGAGTTCGCCGGATTCGAGATCACCCCTACAACGGTCAAGCCATGCAGAAAATACATCCGTGCCATCACTGACTTCCCGACCCCTAAAAACCTGACAGATGTAAGATCCTGGTTCGGACTGGTAAACCAAGTCTCCTATACATTTAGCATGACACCGGCCATGATACCATTCAGGGACCTACTGAAACCCTCGGAGAAGTTTGCCTGGAAGGAATCACACCAATTGGCATTCAACAACTCAAAGTTAGCCATCGTCAGGGAAATTCAAGAAGGTGTGAAGATCTACGACAAAACCAAACCAACTTGTCTAGCAACCGACTGGTCAAAGAACGGGATAGGGTACTGGCTATTCCAGAAGCACTGCCAGTGCCCATCCAACGACGTCTTTTGCTGCCAAACCGGATGGAAGGTCACCCTAGTCGGGTCATGATTCACACACGCTGCGGAGTCCCGTTATGCTCCAATTGAGGGAGAGGCCCTCGCTGTAGCAGACGCCCTGGACAAGGCTCGCCACTTCGTCCTAGGCTGCACAAACCTCATCATTGCGGTCGACCATAAACCCCTCGTCAAGATATTCGGAGACAGATCCCTGGAGCAGATAACCAACACAAGACTCCGCAATCTGAAAGAAAAAACCCTGCCTTACAAATTCAAAATGATCCACGTCCCAGGTGTCAAGAACAAGACACCAGACGCCCTCTCAAGGTACCCCACCGGCACACAGGACCCAGACAAGATGACCCTAACAGACGATGCACACTCTGCCTCGGACCAAACCTTGAGACCCACAACCACGATCCCAACGAACCTCATGGCCGGCATCTCCACAGATGAGTCACACATATCCGACCACTTGGACACCACAATCCAAGAATCACTCGCATCGACCATGGACTCCATACAGCCTATCAGCTGGGAGCAAGCTGGGAGCAAGTACAGACAGCTACATCTTCAAATGACGACATGATGCTTCTCCTGAACACCATCGAAGACGGCTTCCCGGACAGACGCCACCTAGTACAACCAGCGATCAGAGACTACCACACCCATCGGGACCACCTCTACTCCATCGATGGCGTTGTGGTGTACAAAGACCGACTAATCATCCCGCCAGCACTTCGACCAACATGCCTAGCAGCCCTCCATGCAGCTCACCAAGGTACATCCGCAATGATAGCCAAGGCAGAGTCATCTATATTCTGGCCAGGGATCACTGCCGACATTGCAGCTACCAGAACGGATTGCAGGATCTGCAACGGGATGGCCCCATCCCAGGCAGCCATGCCCCCCATCCCACCAGCCCTACCAGTGTACCCCTTCCAGTACATATGTGCTGACTTTTTCCACCATCTAGGGAAAAACTACTTAGTGGTGATTGACCGATACTCCAACTGGCCTATTGTGGAGAGATCAAGAGACGGTGCAAAGGGCCTCACCGATGTCCTGAGAAAGACCTTCTCAACATATGGCATCCCCGACGAGCTTGCCACAGACGGTGGCCCCGAGTTCACGTCACACATCACCTCAAACTTCTTGAAGACATGGGGGGTAAACCACAGGCTGAGCTCAGTTGCCTACCCTCACAGCAACTGCAGGGCGGAAATCGGAGTAAAAACCATCAAGGGACTAATATCCGGGAACACAGGCACAGACAGAGACCTCTCAATTGACACATTTCAGAAGGCTATGCTCCAATACCGGAACAGCCCAGACCCCTCCACAAAACAGTCACCTGCTGAATGCGTATTCGGACGACCAACAAGAGACCTGATACCAGTCCTCCAAGGGAAATACATACCACACCAGACCTGGAGCAACACACTAAACCTAAGAGAACAGGCACTCCGAAACCGACATCACATCAACCAGGAACGCTGGAGCGAGCATACTAAACCCCTCACTCAACTACAGACAGGAGACACCGTCAGGGTACAAAACCAGACCGGTCACTACCCCAACAAATGGGATCGCACCGGCACAGTGATCGAAGTGAGGCAGTACCACCAGTACCTGGTGAAGATGGACGGCTCAGGGAGAGTCTCCCTCAGGAACAGGAAGTTCTTGAGAAGATACACCCCACACCAACAACCCGCAGCCAAACTAACCATCTCCCAAGATATCGCACAAAGCCTTCACAGAAACAAGACCTCCACCCAAGCTCCACCACCAATCACCAAAACCACACCAATGATGCGAACACCCACTAAAACCGAAGACCAAACCCACTCGAACCACAACCCGACAGGAAACCCCAAAACCACACCGATGATGCCAACACCCACTAAAACCAAAGACCAAACCCACTCGGACCACATCCCAACAGGAAACCTCCCAACACCTATCACACTCATGGACACCACGCCCACCATCGCCACCCCTGGAAAAAACCGGACCCTGAACCAGGATACAACCCCCAAAGAAGCCACGGTCGCCCAGCCTAGGAGACTGCACTACACCCAGACAGCCACCCCAGACCCTGGACTTAGAAGATCAAAGAGAACCCATCGGAAACCAGACTACTACCACTCTGGAACATACTAACTACTCAGTCTCCAACCTTACTGGCCAAAGACTTGGGGGGAGATAGACAATACTAACTACATACACTCATGCACAATCGATCCGTACCTATTATCATTGTCCTACATGTACGCATGCGCATCACATTACTAGCCAGTCTGTATACACATTGCTATTCGTGAACCACCAATTCTTATTCAGTGGCATCGCGACCAAAGAGGGCGATCCCCTTATTATCTACCAGGTGCGATTTATTATTTTGAAATACAGTTACCAGGCAGCCATGGAGGAAGAATTCAAGCCTGTCATGGAAGACGAGGATAACAGTTCTTCACTCTCTACATCTGTGGTGGTGGGGTCAGGACTGGACTTGTTCGATAACTATATAGTGTTTCGAAATTATCATATCTTCTTATTGATAATTTGAGGGGGGAAACCCCTACAGTACCTCCCAAACACACAAAAGTTTTGCCAATTTGATACCAAGAAGTATTTCTTGGCAAGTGATTTCCAAATATACCTCCCTGTAGCCCAATCCTCCAGGTGTCTAATCTACTTCTGACATATAGTTAATCTAAATTGTGTTTATGCTGTCCACCAATTCAGCTTTGGACTTGGGCTTCACTTCTCTCCTGATGTACTCCTTCAACTCGTGTCACAGGTTTTCAATGGGGTTGGCATCTGGAAACTTGGGAGGCGTCCTCCATCAATTTATATCAAACAACTCCTTAGCCAGCCTGGATGTATGTTTGGGGTCAGTGTCCTGCATGAAGCGGTGATGGGGGCAAACATCCTTCATGAAGGGTAAAATGGTCTGCTGAAGTATTTGAACAAAAAGTGGGGCTCTCATAATACCAGCCCACACATGCACCTTCACCAAATATTTCATGCTCTAATGAAATAAACAGAAGTTTAAAACACCTTACATGTAGTATACTGTTAGGCCCAGCCCTCCACAAACCAGCAGCCTAAAGAGGAACAGCTCACCACAGCCGTCAGGTGACCAAGAACAAAGGAGGTGTGAATCACAACTCTACTGCTAATTAAACTAGCTATTTATTAACTGGTATACAGTGTTTGTATTCTTACCTTATAAGGCCAGGATTAATGAGGCATTATTTAGAGACTTTGATGCTTGTAAGAGATAGTATTATTTAATCTTGTAAAATTCTACTCTTAGCTACATTTGGTGTATTGTTTGCCATTGGGCATTGTGTTGTTGGGGCACTAGTTGTGTAAGCTTAACATCTGGTGGCAGTGGAAGTATAGACACCATGTCGGATGAAGAGTTAGAACAGACAACAGTGATTGAAGACCATGAAAGGAGGAGCAAAAGATTGGCTAAGAAGAACTCCCAGTTTGCGATGACGTCTTCACTTCTGGACAAACTAAGGACTTATCAACCGTTGGATGAGGACTCGACTAAGACAGATGCAGTCTGGGACTCATCTGTACTAACAGCACGTCAAGAAGTGTATGGACTGATGCCTATAGTAGCAGCAGTTGCAATCGACCCGACGGTGGCACCCCTCATTCAGCAGATGAGCGACATGCAGGTGCAGAATGCCAAACTTATGTCGGAAGCACTAGGAAGACCAGTGACAGTGCAGTCAGCCCCGAAGGTGCAGCAGTTGCCCCCCATTCGTTCGGGACCCCAAGGAGAGGTAGACCTCTCAAGATTGAGTCTCATAATGGCGGCACATGAGGTGCCTGTGAACCGTTGGACAACGGAGTTAAAGGTGTGGCTTCGTGGCGATTTGATTAGTGCGGCGATGACGATACCGCCAGAGCAAGCAGCCGACTATGCGACTCTTAAACAATTGCTACTTGTTCACGTGGGGGTTTCGACTTCGACGAAATTCGAGCATTGGCTGGACCCAACCATTGATGCCAATGAACCGGTCCTGCAAGCTGGACTACGTGCACTGGACGCCTGCTCATCGTGTACAAGAAGCTGCTCTACCGTCCAGCAGATGCGCCAACTAGTAACAATGGAAATCCTGTACCGGCGCCTGAATCCTAAGGTGGCAGCCCATGTAAGGTCCCTCAAGCCCCAAACCATAATAGAAATGGCAGAGTACGCAGACGAGTATGTGACAGAACCACATTGGGGAAGAGGCTACGCATGGAGACAGGACCGCTCAGCTCCTCACAACCGAAGACAGCAATGGGGACAGGGTCGACGTTTCGGACAGACCAGCATGGCCCATCCCCATCAAGACTCCCATAACCAGGAGCAGCCAGATGGATGTCAGCAACAACAGAGGACAAGTCCTCAGCAATCTGTGCACCAGGCACAGCACCCTCAACAAACACAGCAGCCTCCACAGCAGCTGTCACAGCAGATGCAGAGACCCATGGGAGATGCTCCGGCTCTACAAGGCAGGCTCTCGAATAGACCTCACAAGCTCTCGATATTTCGATGCCGAGCGCGGCCCCATGTGCTTTGAGTGCAAGCAGTGGGGCCACATTGGAGCCAACTGTCCCAACAAGCAGGTATTGACCCTTGCCTCAGAGAAGCAGCCAGATCACAGGATGAGTCGCCCCTCTATCTATGGCGAGATTGCTAACCTTCCGGTGAAATATATGTTCGACACTATGGCAGATCATACCCTCATCAGCACAGACCTTGTTAACCAACTTCAGTCCTCTGGAGCGCCACTGGCTCAACCAACATCCACAATCTGGTTGAAAGCTTTCCGGAGCAGCCCGGTGCAAGATCCAGTTCGTGAGGTGTGCTGTAAAATCGATGGACAGAGATACAACATCTCAATGGCAGAGGCTGCAGATCTACACTATGACGTGCTGCTGGGCCTCAATGTCCCTAATCTCTTTGATATCCTGCAAGCGACCAGGAGAGAGGGCACAGGAGAGGTATTAGCAGTACAGACAAGACAACAAGCAGCGGTCGACCCTCCTGTCGAATCACTGATGGAGCATGAGCAGCTTAAGCTCCTAGATGAACTCATCGGACCACATTTTGATTACCCCCAATCTAACCTCTCAGTGCAAGAAACAGACGAAGAAGATGATAGACCAGTGAGTCAAGAAGTCCAGCTAAAGAAAGCTACGGATCTAGCCACTGCCCAAAGAGCAGACACAACTCTTGCTAAAGTCATTGAAGAGGCTGAGGATGAAGACTCTGAATTTGCTTGGGAGAAAGGAGTGTTGCACCGCAAATCGACTAACCAGATGGGTGAACCCCTCACCTACAGATCGTGTTGCCTCACAACTGGAGGAAAACTGCCTTATACTTGGCACATTCAGCACCCATGGCTGGCCACACTGGACCGAAGAGGACAAAGTTTAAATTGCTCAAACACCTTTTCTGGCCACGCATTGGGAAAGACACGACGGAATTTTTCAGAAGTTGTGAAAGATGTCAGAAGACAGCGAGAAGGGACCACAAACACGCTCCATTGATGATCACCTCCTCGCTCATCATCCAGCCCTTTCAGAAGGTGGCGATAGATGTAGTTGGACCGCTCCCAGTGTTGAAACGGAAAAAAACGTTTTATCCTGACATACATCGACCTGGGATCGAGGTACCCAGAAGCCACCCCTCTCAGAACAACCACTGCTGATGTAATAGCCAAAGCACTAGTTGAGATCATGACTAGGCTGTCGGTGCCTCAGGAAATTCTTTCGGATCGAGGATCTAATTTCCCCTCAGCTACCATGAGCGAAGCTTACTAGTGCCTCGGCATCACCCACAGCAGCCTATAGACCTCAATCGAATGGTGCGGTGGAACGCTTCCCCCGCACACTCCTCCAGATGGTGAGGAAAAACATTTTAGATCATCGTGAATGGGATGAGATGCTACCCTTCCTTCTATTTGCCTGCAGAGAGGCTCCATGCACGACTACTGGTTTCTCACCCTTCCAGCTGACCTTCGGCGAAAAAGTGCGGGGCCCTCTGGATGTCCTCAGGCAAGAATGGATGCCTTCTTCGACGACAACACACTTCGCAGCAGACTGGCTGCTCCAGTTGCGCAAGACTTGGAAAGGATGCGAGAGCTGGCGACGCAACGACAGGAGATAACTCAACAGAATGTCAAGGAGCATCACGACAAGACCACAGTGGAACAAAAATTCTACCTGGAGACCAGCTCTTGGTCTTCATGCCGGATATCAGCAGCTCCAAGCAAAAGAAGCTGGAAGATGCCTGGACGGGGCCATACACGATCTTGGGACAGTTGACCGACGTCACCTACGATGTTGAGATGCCAGATAGACCAAGGAAGCATGCAGCCATCCATGTTACAGCCATTAAAAAGTGGGTTGCTCCTTATGACATTGGTTGTGTTAGCTCCTTTTCTTCAGAAGCCCCTGAGCTGCCGGAGTACTGTGTTGCAGACAAGATAGCCCTGCCACAACTACCAAAGGGCATCACAGAACAGAAGGCTGATCAGCTAAAGCAGATCTGGGAGGATTTCCCTCAAGTGACAGCCCCTGCTCGTTGAAGAGCAAAGAATGTGGAGCACCATATCAACACCGGGCAAGCGGTGCCCATCCCCTCAGCCCCATACAGAATTCCAAAAGTCTGGGAAAAGCCATACAAGGAAGCGATACAGAAGCTCCTGGACTCAAAGCTGATTGAGCCATCGAAATCTCCCTGTGGGCAGCACCCATGTTTCTTGACCCCAAGAAGACAGCAGGAGAAGTGCGCCTGGTGAACGACCACAGGCGCCTCAACCAGATCACGGTCGCTGACCCGTACTACCAGCCGAGAGTCGAGAAGAGCCTGCAGAAAATGGCCTTGGCTAAAATATTCACTGTGTTCGACCTGGTGCGTGGTTTTTATCAGATCCCCGTAGCTCCTGCGGATGTGGAGAAGACAGCAGTTATCACTCCCTTTGGGAAGTTTCATTTTAACGTAATGCCCTTTGGCCTACGTAACGCACCAGCCACATTCCAGAGGCTAATGGATGACATACTTAGAGACATGGCCGAATTCGCTCATGCTTACATCGATGATGTCGCTATCTTCAGTCAGAGCTGGGAAGAGCACATCAACCACATCAGAACTGTTCTGGGACTTCTTCAACAAGAAGGATTAACCATCCAGCCAAGGAAAACACAATAAATTATTGGCAACGACATCGTGTTGTTTCTTGGGGCATGTAGTCGGCCACAATGCCATTTCTCCCCACGAGGCAAAGATAAAAGCAGCTAAAGAGTTCTTACGCCCGACTACAAAAAGTGATGTTCGAGCATTTGTTTGTCAGATTAATGTCCTATTATCGACAGTTGTGCCAAATTTTAGCACCATAGCTGGGCCTTTGACAGATTTGATGAGAAAACAAGCACCTGACAAAGTGGAATGGACTCCAATGTGTGAAGAGGCATTTATTACACTAAAAGAACTTCTGTGCAAGACACCTATCCTGAGGCCACCCGGTATAATAGGCCGTTTATTTTACAGACGGATGCATCTCTACATGGTGTTGGCGCAGTTCTCGCTCAACTCGACAATGAGGGCAAAGACCATCCAGTGGTGTATTATAGCCGCAAGTTCCTCCAAAGGGAAACACGTTACTCTGCTATCCAGCAGGAAGGATTGGCAGTTGCAAACATTTCATGCCATACCTCCTTGGACATAGGTTCACCATCGTGATGGACCACAAGGCCTTGTCTTTTCTGGCAAACAAGAACCCCAACAGCTCCAGACTGGCTCGCTGGTGGGACGTCCTCGGCCAATTCTCATTTGAGATTGTTCATCGCCCTGAAACACTCAACGGCAATGCCGATGGCCTATCGAGGCAGGCATGGAGTCTTCAATCAGACGCTGTGCTGTGAAGGAGAACTGCAGTTGTATGCTGTCTTGTCGTCATCTTCCAGCATCTTTTCCACCACAAATTTCGGGACAGCAGTAAAAAACAAAGATCTCCCACTCCTTGGCTGTAAGGCGATACCAGTCTCCCGGTGCTTGACAAAACTGGACGCTTTGCCTTGTTGCTGTCATGCCCTCCTTAAAAATACAGACGATAGCTGCAGCCTTGAATCCTCTAGATCCTAAAGAATAGAATTCTGTTTTTTATAATAGAGTAAGGCACCTTGATGCCAATAAGCTGAAAAAGAGTAACCTCTAGAGCAACGACCGTCAGCCTTTCTCCCGCCTTCCTCGATCACTGGACAATCGCAAGTAAAATCAATTTTACTACGCTTAACGATCCCCGCCTAACATTTGTTGGCGAACGTTTGGCGAACGTTACAGCAACGCTGCGACTCAAATCTACCACAAAGATCCAACGCAAACGGTACGTAAAGTTTCTTTGGCTAGTACTAAGCAGGTGTGGTGGCCTCATTGCACAGGTAGTCATAGCAGGTGTGGAGGCCTCATTGCACAGGTAGTCATAGCAGGTGTGGTGGCTTCATTGCACAGGTAGTCATAGCAGGTGTGGTGTGGTGGCCTCATTGCACAGGCAGTCATAGCAGGTGTGGTGGCCTCATTGCACAGGTAGTCATAGCAGGTGTGGTGGCCTCATTGCACAGGTAGTCATAGCAGGTGTGGTGGCCTCATTGTACAGGTAGTCATACCAGGTGTGGTGGCCTCATTGCACAGACAGTCATAGCAGGTGTGGTGGCCTCATTGCACAGGTAGTCATAGCAGGTGTGGTGGCCTCATTGCACAGGCAGTCATAGCAGGTGTGGTGGCCTCATTGCACAGGTAGTCATAGCAGGTGTGGTGGCCTCATTTCACAGGTAGTCATAGCAGGTGTGGAGGCCTCATTGCACAGGTAGTCATAGCAGGTGTGGTGGCCTCATTGCACAGGCAGTCATAGCAGGTGTGGTGTCCTCATTTTACCAGTGTTAGTGTCCACCTCTGAATTCCCAGGTTTATAAACAATGTGGTAGCTATATGCCCCCAGTGTTAGTGTCCACCTCTGAATTCCCAGGTTTATAAACAATGTGGTAGCTATATGCCCCCAGTGTTAGTGCCCACCTCTGAATTCCCAGGTTTATAAACAATGTGGTAGCTATATGCCCCCAGTGTTAGTGTCCACCTCTGAATTCCCAGGTTTATAAACAATGTGGTAGCTATATGCCCCCAGTGTTAGTGTCCACCTCTGAATTCCCAGGTTTATAAACAATGTGGTAGCTATATGCCCCCAGTGTAAGTGCCCACCTCTGAATTCCCAGGTTTATAAACAATGTGGTAGCTATATGCCCCCAGTGTTAGTGTCCACCTCTGAATTCCCAGGTTTATAAACAATGTGGTAGCTATATGCCCCCAGTGTTAGTGTCCACCTCTGAATTCCCAGGTTTATAAACAATGTGGTAGCTATATGCCTCCAGTGTTAGTGTCCACCTCTGAATTCCCAGGTTTATAAACAATGTGGTAGCTATATGCCCCCAGTGTTAGTGTCCACCTCTGAATTCCCAGGTTTATAAACAATGTGGTAGCTATATGCCCCCAGTGTAAGTGTCCACCTCTGAATTCCCAGGTTTATAAACAATGTGGTAGCTATATGCCCCCAGTGTTAGTGCCCACCTCTGAATTCCCAGGTTTATAAACAATGTGGTAGCTATATGCCCCCAGTGTTAGTGTCCACCTCTGAATTCCCAGGTTTATAAACAATGTGGTAGCTATATGCCCCCAGTGTTAGTGCCCACCTCTGAATTCCCAGGTTTATAAACAATGTGGTAGCTATATGCCCCCAGTGTTAGTGTCCACCTCTGAATTCCCAGGTTTATAAACAATGTGGTAGCTATATGCCCCCAGTGTTAGTGTCCACCTCTGAATTCCCAGGTTTATAAACAATGTGGTAGCTATATGCCCCCAGTGTTAGTGTCCACCTCTGAATTCCCAGGTTTATAAACAATGTGGTAGCTATATGCCCCCAGTGTTAGTGTCCACCTCTGAATTCCCAGGTTTATAAACAATGTGGTAGCTATATGCCCCCAGTGTTAGTGCCCACCTCTGAATTCCCAGGTTTATAAACAATGTGGTAGCTATATGCCCCCAGTGTTAGTGTCCACCTCTGAATTCCCAGGTTTATAAACAATGTGGTAGCTATATGCCCCCAGTGTTAGTGTCCACCTCTGAATTCCCAGGTTTATAAACAATGTGGTAGCTATATGCCCCCAGTGTTAGTGTCCACCTCTGAATTCCCAGGTTTATAAACAATGTGGTAGCTCTATGCCCCCAGTGTTAGTGTCCACCTCTGAATTCCCAGGTTTATAAACAATGTGGTAGCTATATGCCCCCAGTGTTAGTGTCCACCTCTGAATTCCCAGGTTTATAAACAATGTGGTAGCTATATGCCCCCAGTGTTAGTGTCCACCTCTGAATTCCCAGGTTTATAAACAATGTGGTAGCTATATGCCCCCAGTGTTAGTGCCCACCTCTGAATTCCCAGGTTTATAAACAATGTGGTAGCTATATGCCCCCAGTGTTATTGCCCACCTCTGAATTCCCAGGTTTATAAACAATGTGGTAGCTATATGCCCCCAGTGTTAGTGCCCACCTCTGAATTCCCAGGTTTATAAACAATGTGGTAGCTATATGCCCCCAGTGTTAGTGTCCACCTCTGAATTCCCAGGTTTATAAACAATGTGGTAGCTATATGCCCCCAGTGTAAGTGCCCACCTCTGAATACCCAGGTTTATAAACAATGTGGTAGCTATATGCTGCCAGTATTAGTGTCCACCTCTGAATTCCCAGGTTTATAAACAATGTGGTAGCTATATGCCCCCAGTGTAAGTGCCCACCTCTGAATTCCCAGGTTTATAAACAATGTGGTAGCTATATGCCTCCAGTGTTAGTGCCCACCTCTGAATACCCAGGTTTATAAACAATGTGGTAGCTATATGCTGCCAGTATTAGTGTCCACCTCTGAATTCCCAGGTTTATAAACAATGTGGGAGCTATATGCCCCCAGTGTAAGTGCCCACCTCTGAATTCCCAGGTTTATAAACAATGTGGTAGCTATATGCCCCCAGTGTAAGTGCCCACCTCTGAATACCCAGGTTTATAAACAATGTGGTAGCTATATGCTGCCAGTATTAGTGTCCACCTCTGAATTCCCAGGTTTATAAACAATGTGGGAGCTATATGCCCCCAGTGTTAGTGCCCACCTCTGAATTCCCAGGTTTATAAACAATGTGGTAGCTATATGCCCCCAGTGTAAGTGCCCACCTCTGAATTCCCAGGTTTATAAACAATGTGGTAGCTATATGCCCCCAGTGTTAGTGCCCACCTCTGAATTCCCAGGTTTATAAACAATGTGGTAGCTATATGCCCCCAGTGTAAGTGCCCACCTCTGAATTCCCAGGTTTATAAACAATGTGGTAGCTATATGCCCCCAGTGTTAGTGCCCACCTCTGAATACCCAGGTTTATAAACAATGTGGTAGCTATATGCTGCCAGTATTAGTGTCCACCTCTGAATTCCCAGGTTGATAAACAATGTGGTAGCTATATGCCCCCAGTGTTAGTGCCCACCTCTGAATTCCCAGGTTTATAAACAATGTGGTAGCTATATGCCCCCAGTGTTAGTGTCCACCTCTGAATTCCCAGGTTTATAAACAATGTGGTAGCTATATGCCCCCAGTGTTAGTGCCCACCTCTGAATTCTCAGGTTTATAAACAATGTGGTAGCTATATGCCCCCAGTGTTAGTGTCCACCTCTGAATTCCCAGGTTTATAAACAATGTGGTAGCTATATGCCCCCAGTGTAAGTGCCCACCTCTGAATTCCCAGGTTTATAAACAATGTGGTAGCTATATGCCCCCAGTGTTAGTGTCCACCTCTGAATTCCCAGGTTTATAAACAATGTGGTAGCTATATGCCCCCAGTGTAAGTGCCCACCTCTGAATTCCCAGGTTTATAAACAATGTGGTAGCTATATGCCCCCAGTGTTAGTGCCCACCTGAATTCCCAGGTTTATAAACAATGTGGTAGCTATATGCCCCCAGTGTTAGTGTCCACCTCTGAATTCCCAGGTTTATAAACAATGTGGTAGCTATATGCCCCCAGTGTAAGTGTCCACCTCTGAATTCCCAGGTTTATAAACAATGTGGTAGCTATATGCCCCAAGTGTTAGTGCCCACCTCTGAATACCCAGGTTTATAAACAATGTGGTAGCTATATGCTGCCAGTATTAGTGTCCACCTCTGAATTCCCAGGTTGATAAACAATGTGGTAGCTATATGCCCCCAGTGTTAGTGCCCACCTCTGAATTCCCAGGTTTATAAACAATGTGGTAGCTATATGCCCCCAGTGTTAGTGTCCACCTCTGAATTCCCAGGTTTATAAACAATGTGGTAGCTATATGCCCCCAGTGTTAGTGTCCACCTCTGAATTCCCAGGTTTATAAACAATGTGGTAGCTATATGCCCCCAGTGTTAGTGTCCACCTCTGAATTCCCAGGTTTATATACAATGTGGTAGCTATATGCCCCCAGTGTTAGTGTCCACCTCTGAATTCCCAGGTTTATAAACAATGTGGTAGCTATATGCTGCCAGTATTAGTGTCCACCTCTGAATTCCCAGGTTGATAAACAATGTGGTAGCTATATGCCCCCAGTGTTAGTGTCCACCTCTGAATTCCCAGGTTTATATACAATGTGGTAGCTATATGCCCCCAGTGTTAGTGCCCACCTCTGAATTCCCAGGTTGATAAACAATGTGGTAGCTATATGCCCCCAGTGTTAGTGCCCACCTCTGAATTCCCAGGTTTATAAACAATGTGGTAGCTATATGCCCCCAGTGTTAGTGTCCACCTCTGAATTCCCAGGTTTATAAACAATGTGGTAGCTATATGCCCCCAGTGTAAGTGCCCACCTCTGAATTCCCAGGTTTATAAACAATGTGGTAGCTATATGCCCCCAGTGTTAGTGCCCACCTCTGAATTCCCAGGTTTATAAACAATGTGGTAGCTATATGCCCCCAGTGTTAGTGCCCATCTCTGAATTCCCAGGTTGATAAACAATGTGGTAGCTATATGCCCCCAGTGTTAGTGCCCACCTCTGAATTCCCAGGTTTATAAACAATGTGGTAGCTATATGCCCCCAGTGTTAGTGTCCACCTCTGAATTCCCAGGTTTATAAACAATGTGGTAGCTATATGCCCCCAGTGTTAGTGTCCACCTCTGAATTCCCAGGTTTATAAACAATGTGGTAGCTATATGCCCCCAGTGTAAGTGCCCACCTCTGAATTCCCAGGTTTATAAACAATGTGGTAGCTATATGCCCCCAGTGTTAGTGCCCACCTCTGAATTCCCAGGTTTATAAACAATGTGGTAGCTATATGCCCCCAGTGTTAGTGTCCACCTCTGAATTCCCAGGTTTATAAACAATGTGGTAGCTATATGCCCCCAGTGTTAGTGCCCACCTCTGAATTCCCAGGTTTATAAACAATGTGGTAGCTATATGCCCCCAGGGTTAGTGTCCACCTCTGAATTCCCAGGTTTATAAACAATGTGGTAGCTATATGCCCCCAGTGTTAGTGTCCACCTCTGAATTCCCAGGTTTATAAACAATGTGGTAGCTATATGCCCCCAGTGTTAGTGTCCACCTCTGAATTCCCAGGTTTATAAACAATGTGGTAGCTATATGCCCCCAGTGTTAGTGTCCACCTCTGAATTCCCAGGTTTATAAACAATGTGGTAGCTATATGCCCCCAGGGTTAGTGTCCACCTCTGAATTCCCAGGTTTATAAACAATGTGGTAGCTATATGCCCCCAGTGTTAGTGCCCACCTCTGAATTCCCAGGTTTATAAACAATGTGGTAGCTATATGCCCCCAGTGTTAGTGTCCACCTCTGAATTCCCAGGTTTATAAACAATGTGGTAGCTATATGCCCCCAGGGTTAGTGTCCACCTCTGAATTCCCAGGTTTATAAACAATGTGGTAGCTATATGCCCCCAGTGTTAGTGTCCACCTCTGAATTCCCAGGTTTATAAACAATGTGGTAGCTATATGCCCCCAGTGTTAGTGTCCACCTCTGAATTCCCAGGTTTATAAACAATGTGGTAGCTATATGCCCCCAGTGTTAGTGTCCACCTCTGAATTCCCAGGTTTATAAACAATGTGGTAGCTATATGCCCCCAGTGTTAGTGTCCACCTCTGAATTCCCAGGTTTATAAACAATGTGGTAGCTATATGCCCCCAGGGTTAGTGTCCACCTCTGAATTCCCAGGTTTATAAACAATGTGGTAGCTATATGCCCCCAGTGTTAGTGTCCACCTCTGAATTCCCAGGTTTATAAACAATGTGGTAGCTATATGCCCCCAGGGTTAGTGTCCACCTCTGAATTCCCAGGTTTATAAACAATGTGGTAGCTATATGCCCCCAGTGTTAGTGCCCACCTCTGAATTCCCAGGTTTATAAACAATGTGGTAGCTATATGCCCCCAGTGTTAGTGCCCACCTCTGAATTCGAGCTGAAGCCATAGCCGACTTCGTCTTGTGTTCACTGAACAAATGCTGCAAGAGTTTATGATACGAGTAGATGTGAATCTGCGGCCATAATGAAAACTATGGAACTTTTTAAACCCGAAATAAATTGCCAGGTCTTCCTTGTCCAAGTGTGCATAGTTTCTCTCTGCAGGTGCTAATAAAAGTGATGTATAAGCGATGGGCTTGTCAGTGCCATCATCCATCCGGTGGGAAACTACTGCCCCACGTCATATGGCAAGGCCTCACAAGCTAGAAACAGCTCCCGATCTGGTCAAAATGAACCAGCAAACATGGTGTGCTCAATTTCTGTTTAGCCTCATTAAACTCCTCAGGACCACACCTCCAACAGATATCCTTTTGTAGCTGCTTGTATAGGGTGCCAACCTGTTGGCTAGTTGTGGTAGGGATTTACCATGGTAATTGACCAGCCCCAGAAAGGAACGGAGTTGATAAACATTCTGGGGTGGTGGTGCGCATCAACTATTGTCCGAACCTTCTCTTTTGATGATGGAATTCCATCAGCGGATATGGGGTGCCCAAAGTGCTTGACAGCTGGTTGCATAAAATGCAAACTTCTCTGCTTCATTTTGAATCCTGCTTCCTCCAGTCTCGTCAGGACTTCTCCGAGGGTTTTCCAGTGTTCTTGCTCTGTCACCCTGTGATTAAGATGTCATCTATGTTAACTCATACATGTGACATACTTTATTAAACACCTTCAATGGTCCATTGGAATATTCAGGAGGTGAAGACACTCCAAACGGCAAGTGAGTGTACTGGTATAGATACTTGTGTGTGTTGATGGCCACCAATTTCTTCGACTCGTCATCCGACGGCATCTGTTGGTGCGTGTGTGCGAGGTCCAACTTTGAAAATGTCTTTCCACCCCCCCGAAGAGGCTAGCAGCTCATGGATCTTAGGTAGAGGGTTTGTCTCTTACCTTTGATGCCTTGTTGACTGTAACTATATAGTCCCCACATATTCGGATGGAGCCTTCCCTTTTAATCACAGGCACTATGGGAGCAGACCACTCTGCAAATTGCACTCTCTCGATGACTCCCAGCTGCTCCAACAGACTCAATTCCTGTTCAACTTTGCCTCTAAGTGCCAAAGGGACTGAATGTGGTTTATAAACACGGCTGGTACTGTAGGGTGGATGGGAATCTTGGCTGGATGCCCAACCACTAACAAGTCCATCCTTGAACATGCCTGTATGCTTGCCCTAAATGAATTATAAGGTTTGTGCAAGTCTTGCTGGCACTTGATGTATGCCTCCCCAATCCAGTTTGACTTCCAACAGCCAGTCTCTACCAAGTAAACTTGGGCCCCTTCCAGCTACCCCCATCAATTCCCAACTCTGCTTGCTGGCTTTGGTGGTAGCTCACTGAAACTGCAATAGTTCCAAACATCTCTCCTGTATAAGTGCGAAACCGTTTGTGGCTGGCTGCAAGGAAGGTGCTAAATGCTTTGGCCATGGTAGGTGATAAGTGGTAGCGCTCATTATGGACATGCAGCACGTGTATCTACTTCCATATCCAGTCTAGTGTTGTTCCCTTCTACAGACACCATGAGGGGCTCTAACTTCCTTTTCTTCCCCCCACCTAGTGCAAAGAGTGTGTAGGCAGTCTCACCTTCCCCTCATCTCCTCCTGTTCAGGGACTTGATTCATTCAAACTCATGAGGTGATGACTTGACCAATACTCTCTCATGGTTGGTTGTCCTGATGACTCGACCAATACTCTCTCATGGTTGGTTGTCCTGATGACTCGACCAATACTTCTCATGGTTGGTTGTCCTGATGACTCGACCAATACTCTCTCAAGGTTGGTTGTCCTGATGACTCGACCAATACTCTCTCATGGTTGGTTGTCCTGATGACTCGACCAATACTTCTCATGGTTGGTTGTCCTGATGACTCGACCAATACTCTCTCATGCTTGGTTGTCCTGATGACTTGACCAATACTCTCTCATGCTTGGTTGCTGATGACTTGACCAATACTCTCTCATGGTTGATTGTCCTGATGACACGACCAATACTCTTGCAAGGTTGGTTGTCCTGATGACTCGACCAATACTCTCTCAACGTTGGTTGTCCTGATGACTCGACCAATACTCTCTCATGGTTGGTTGTCCTGATGACTTGACCAATACTCTCTCATGGTTGGTTGTCCTGATGACTCGACCAATACTCTCTCAAGTTTGGTTGTCCTGATGACTCGACCAATACTCTCTCACGGTTGGTTGTCCTGATGACTCGACCAATACTCTCTCATGGTTGGTTGTCCTCATGACTCGACCAATACTCTCTCATGGTTGGTTGTCCTGATGATTCGACCAAAACTCTCTCATGGTTGGTTGTCCTAATGACTCGACCAATACTCTCTCATGGTTGGTTGTCCTGATGACTCGACCAATACCCTCTCATGGTTGGTTGTTCTGATGACTCGAACAATACTCTCTCATGGTTGGTTGTCCTGATGACTCGACCAATACTCTCTCATGGTTGGTTGTCATGTTGACTCGACCAATACTCTCTCATGGTTGGTTGTCCTGATGACTCGACCAATACTCTCTCATGGTTGTTTGTCCTGATGACTCGACCAATACCCTTTCATTGTTGGTTGTCCTGATGACTCGACCAATATTCTCTCATGGTTGGTTGTCCTGATGACTTGACCAATACTCTCTCAAGGTTGGTTGTCCTGATGACTCGACCAATACTCTCTCATGGTTGATTGTCCTGATGACTCGACCAATACTCTCTCATGGTTGGTTGTCCTGATGACTTGAACTATACTCTCTCAAGGTTGGTTGTCCTGATGACTCTACCAATACTCTCTCAAGTTTGGTTGTCCTGATGACTTGACCAATACTCTCTCATGGTTGGTTGTCCTGATGACTCGACCAATACTCTCTCAAGGTCCTGATGACTCGACCAATACTCTCTCATGGTTAGTTGAGGACTTGACCAATACTCTCTCATGGTTGGTTGTCCTGATGACTTGACCAATACTCTCTCAAGGTTGGTTGTCCTGATGACTCGACCAATATTCTCTCAAGGTTGGTTGTCCTGATGACTCAACCAATACTCTCTCATGGTTGGTTGTCCTGAAGACTCGACCAATACTCTGATTGTCCTGATGACACGACCAATACTCTCTCAAGGTTGGTTGTCCTGATGACTCGACCAATACTCTCTCAAGGTTGGTTGTCCTGTTGATTCGACCAATACTCTCTCAATGTTGGTTGTCCTGATGACTCGACCAATACTCTCTCATGGTTGGTTGTCCTGATGACTTGACCAATACTCTCTCAAGGTTGGTTGTCCTGATGACTCGACCAATACTCTCTCAAGGTTGGTTGTCCTGATGACCCAACCAATGCTCTCTCAACATTGGTTGTCCTGATGACTCGACCAATACTCTCTCAAGGTTGGTTGTCCTGATGACTCGACCAATACTCTCTCATGGTTGGTTGAGGACTTGACCAATACTCTCTCATAGTTGGTTGTCCTGATGACTCGACCAATACTCTCTCAAGGTTGGTTGTCCTGATGACTCGACCAATACTCTCTCAAGGTTGGTTGTCCTGATGACTCGACCAATAATCTCTCAAGGTTGGTTGTCCTGATGACTCGACCAATAATCTCCCATGACTGGTTGTCCTGATGACTCGACCAATACTCTCTCATGGTTGGTTGTCCTGATGACTCGACCAATACTCTCTCATGGTTGATTGTCCTGATGACTCGACCAATACTCTCTCAAGGTTGGTTGTCCTGATGACTCGACCAATACTCTCTCATGGTTGATTGTCCTGATGACTCGACCAATACTCTCTCATGGTTGGTTGTCTTGATGACTCGACCAATACTCTCTCATGGTTGATTGTCCTGATGACTCGACCACTACTCTCTCAAGGTTGGTTGTCCTGATGACTCGACCAATACTCTCTCAAGATTGGTTGTCCTGATGACTCGACCAATACTCTCTCAAGGTTGGTTGTCCTGATGACTTGACCAATACTCTCTCATGGTTGGTTGTCCTGATGACTCGACCAATACTCTCTCAACGTTGGTTGTCCTGATGACTTGACCAATACTCTCTCATGGTTGGTTGTCCTGATGACTCGACCAATAGTCTGATTGTCCTGATGACACGACCAATACTCTCTCATGGTTGGTTGTCCTGATGACTCGACCAATACTCTCTCATGGTTGATTGTCCTGATGACTCGACCAATACTCTCTCAAGGTTGGTTGTCCTGATGACTCGACCAATACTCTCTCATGGTTGATTGTCCTGATGACTCGACCAATATTCTCTCAAGGTTGGTTGTCCTGATGACTCGACCAATACTCTCTCAAGGTTGGTTGTCCTGATGACTTGACCAATACTCTCTCATGTTTGGTTGTCCTGATGACTCGACCAATATACTCTCTCATGGTTGGTTGTCCTGATGACTCGACCAATACTCTCTCATTGTTGGTTGTCCTGATGACTCGACCAATACTCTCTCATGGTTGGTTGTCCTGATGACTCAACCAATACTCTCTCATGGTTGGTTGTCCTGATGACTTGACCAATACTCTCTCATGGTTGGTTGTCCTGATGAATGGACCAATACTCTCTCATGGTTGGTTGTCCTGATGACTGGACCAATACTCTCTCATGGTTGGTTGTCCTGATGACTCGACCAATACTCTCTCATGGTTGGTTGTCCTGATGACTCGACCAATACTCTCTCATGGTTGGTTGTCCTGATGACTCGACCAATACTCTCTCATGGTGGACTCGACCAATACTCTCTCATGGTTGGTTGTCCTGATGACTCGACCAATACTCTCTCATGGTTGGTTGTCCTGATGACTCAACCAATACTCTCTCATGGTTGGTTGTCCTGATGACTGGACCAATACTCTCGCGGATGCTGTTTCTTGCTCCTGCGGACTCTGGCCAATTGTCCTTCTTTTTAGAAGCGTGGCAGACAGCAGTCCTGAAGTGGCAATCCCCTGAAGCATGTGGTCCTCCACAATGATCACAGTTGTGAGTCCCACTCCGTGGCCACTGTATGGGACCCTGTTTGGATAAGGATGCGGGATTGTTCTGTTGTAGATCTTGTGAATCCTGTTCATCTGATTCAGCTGATTGGGCCAACTCAAAAGCCTTTCTGAAGTTGATGTCAGGTTCAGCTAAAATATGGCGTTGAACATTCACTTCTCTGATGCCACAGACCAGGCGGTCACGTAACATGTCCTGCAACGTTGCTTGGAAGTTGCCATGTTCAGAAAGTCCGCGTAGTCCAGCCACAACATTTGCAATTGATCCATTCTGTTTCTGTGAGTGCGAGTTGAATTTGAACTTCTGCGTAATGGTAATGCCTGACGTAAGTGCGGTGAGATGCTCCTTCACTAGCTGCATCAATTCTGTGAATGACTTACCCATTGGTCTCCCAGGGGCTACTCACTCCACAGCAGCTCAGGAGAATAGCTGGTAGCTTTGCTGGCTCATCCACATCGTTGGCAGTGAAGTACCTTTCACAATATGCTGTCCAGCCCTCTGTTCCCTGCCGATACTGTCATATATTCCATTGTAAATCCTCGTCACCTCTTTAGGTAACCTCGTTACTTCAATTCCATTCAAAAGTCCCTTTTTTTAACACAGTTACCCCCAAGGTCCTGGTCGCCTGAACCAGACTGACCTCTGGCCCCGGGCACTGCCCGAAAATCCCACATTAGGCAATCACACACAAACCACAAAACTAGTGTAAATTACTGCTATACTAAGGGAAAGGTCAAGTTTAATTTGACCCCTACTGTCAGTGGGACTTGACTAGAGCTGGAGTGCATTTGCATTGCATTGTGGCTCTAGATAAGGGAAAGGTCAAGTTTAATTTGACCTCTAGCAGGGTTTCATTTAGAAAAATGTCCAAGGGCGGGCAACTGGAGGAATCTATAGATATTAAGGGATGATATAAAGTTTCTAATGAATTTTAATAATACAATTTCCAGGGGGGGGGGGGGGCAAAAAGGTTCCTAAGTGGGGGGCCCCCCCCTAAATGAAACCCTGCCTCTACTACTATCAGTCAGACTTGACTAGAGCTATGAGTGCATTGTGTGGTCTTGTGAACCAGCTGAAGGCAACTGTGTAGTAGATGAACTTTGTATGCTAGACAGGAATACCACAACTTTCGTAATATTACTTGATGTATGTATATAATGCCTTCAGCATTGTATTAATTAATACCTGATCATTTGTGCAGGTCAAATATTCCCCTCAGCACGCACCGCTACGTCTTCATCGTCCAGCAACACATCCACCGTCTCCTCTGCCATATCTGGTTATGCCAACGATCTCAAGGGTATATATGAGAACAATCCCATCAAAAAGGATGGAAAGTGGCCGATAACACCAAGTACAAAGTACATACGTCTTGCCATTTCGGAGCATCGCAAGAACAGTGAGGACTACACAAAAAAGGTGATGGCTGGTGATGTGAAAGAGGTTTTAAAAGGTCGAGAAGCCATCTCTGTCGAGCAAGTCTTGCATCTAGGGAGAGACGACAAAGATACGTTTCAACTGATCTTGGTTGAAGGAGCTCCTGGGATAGGGAAAATCACGCTATCCTGGGAGCTCTGTGGGAAGTCGGATAAGGAGTATAACTTAGTGGTGTTGCTCAGTTTGAGAGAGAGAGCTGTGTAGAACATCACTAATGTAGCTCACCTCTTTGATGACGAGCAAGCTGTAGGTGTGGCGATGGAGGTTAAAAATGTCTGTGGTAAGGGGGTCTTGTTCATCCTGGATGGGTTCGATGAACTTCCATTGGAACTTCAGGAGAAAGGCTTTCTTGTTGACAAGCTCATATCTAGAGACGCTCTTCGAAAGTGCACAGTTCTTGTTACCAGCAGACCTTCTGCCACTGCTAGTCTCTTAAGAAAATGCACTCCACATAAGCATATTGAAGTTCTTGGCTTCACTCATGAGCAAGTGGAAGAGTATGCTACTAGTGTGTTTCAAGATGCTGAAATGTTGAGGGAGTTTCGTAGCTATATTTCAGCTGCTAAAAACCCAGCCATTAACAGCCTGATGTATGTTCCCTAAAATTCTGCGATTGTGGTAGCCCTGTTCAAGGATCGACCAGCAGGTTGTGGACTCATGCCAAGTACCATGACTGAGCTCTATATAGAACTGTGCCTCACTATCTTAAAAAGACATCTTGACCTCCCAGATCAACCAAAGGTTACTTTGAGAGATTTCAAAAGACTAACTGAAGATCTTCCTGGAGATCGATATCAAAAGTTTCTTGTGTTATGTCAAATAGCTTATGAAGGCACTGCTGATCAGAAAGTGATTTTCCATAACTTGGATCCAAGTCTAGAACATTTTGGTTTTCTTGACAGAGTAGCGTCACTGCGTGGGGGAGGTGCAAAATCCTACAACTTCCTTCACCCAACAGCCAAGAATTCCTTGCTGCCTACCACATCTCTCAGCTGTCTAATGTTGACAAACAACGGATTGAGTTTCTAGAATGTGCAGATGAACAAGAGATGGGCTTTCTGGAGTCTACAGATGTAAAGCCAATGGTACATAGATTTGTCGCTGGTCTGACCAAATCAGTGCCAAAATTTGATCCATTACACTTTAAGGGAGGAATTATCCATTTTGGGGGGAAAGTTTTTTAATTATTTTTTATTGACTCATTCTATACTACAGTACATATAGCAGTAGTGTTCCAAATTTCAGGGCATTTGGAAGCTCCATTACAAAGTTATGCACCAGTTTATTCATGCAATTACACAACATTTATTGAACAATAAACAAATTTGAATGAGAGGAAACACACCATCATAACCAAGAGTACCAGTTGCAAACTGTTAATTCCAGAAGCCTGGTTCTATGCAGTCTGCTAGCTAATTGCCACTACTTTGTAGTTATATCAACTGCACATGTCATAGTGATGATGTAATAGACTGAGCACATGCAGACTGAGCACATGTCATAGTGATGATGTAATAGACTGAGCACATGCAGACTGAGCATATCCTTAGTGGCCCAATGATGATAACTGGTGCTATGATAACTCATCTCCCGGATGAATGTTTAGCCATCACCAGCTGAGCTCTGGCCAATGTCTAGTACCATCTGAGGGCTAAACTTGGTTATTTCATTCATTGTTTGTTGGTTGTCTACTATGGTAATGTGATTCGTGCTCACCCCAATGACCTGGATGGCATGGTGAAGGCTTGCTGGGCAGTATTCTACCACTCCATTTCCACTGATGAGAATCCTCAGCATCAGTGTTGCCCGGAAGGTGCTGAGAGCTGGTGCATGTACCAGCAAGCACTGGCACTCCATCAGGGTGTCCCACCACATACCCCAAGGATTACATCTGATCTTGAGAGGTTTCTGAAGCCATTATTTGAGAGTCTATGTGATGAAGATCTACTAAGAAAGTGTCTGCTTGGAGCCACACAGAATCGCAACGTATCTTACAACAACCTCGTTTGGGCTTACTAACAAATAATATGTCATCTGAAAGCTCTTTTCCTGCTCTTTCATATTCATGTAAAAAATTCCTAACTATCAATAATAATTTTATAAGGGGGGGGGGGGGGGTGAGTGAAGTGAGTCAAGAGAGTCACATTTTATTACCATTTTATTACTGACCTTTCTTAAAGCTCTGATCTTTTCCTTGCATCAATAATGTGTACCTGTGGTTAATCTAAGAGCTGTTAAATTTGTAAGTGGTGTAGACTAATTTTTGTTGAGTTATGTGTACCATAGTGTGAAGTGCTTGATTTCCATAACTTTGCCTATAAAGCACCTAAGTCAAAACTTAATATACCATTGGAAAGCTCATTAGATAAGCAGCATTTTGGTATCACAAACAACCTTTTGGGGTGAAGCACAACCTTGTTATGGGTGTTTTAAAATTGTACCCAAAAATGGATAATTCCTCCCTTAACTGAAGAGGTAATTCTGTGTCTTTATGAAGCTCAATGTACTGCTGACTATCCATCACTCTTTGGAAGAGAGTGCAGATTACAAGATCAGATTGCACAACCTTTGCATGCATATGCACTTGGTTACTGCATTGCTTATTCTGAAGCTTCTTGGGAAGACATTGACGTCGATGAAGCTATACTACTAGACTGTCTTGTCTGGGGGATTAAAACAAACAAACTATCATGTGGTGGTGTAATAAGAAGAATTGGTGTCCATTTAGAAGAAGGTGAGCAGCTAGCTGATAACCACTTCAAGGATGCACCATTATCTGATGTATCTTACTTGAAGTATGAAGGAGGTCCTGATACTTTTAACAAGATATTTCAGGCCCTTCCTGTCATGACTAGCATGGAAGAACTTGATCTTCTACATTCAGAATATGACCACTCACTGTATGCTTAGAAATTTGCTCCTCCAGCTTGTGTCCAGCAATGTGAAAAAGTTAACACTACCTCCTCTAAGCGATGAAGAATCCTCACAGGACTTCTGCTGTGCCCTTCAGCAACTCATACATCTATCACCCTCTGGGAAGCTTGGGGAATTGAAGTTGTACATTAGTAATAGCTTTGCTAGTGGACTGTTGAATATTTAGTTTGCTCCCTCTTCATTGCAAACAGTTGAGTTGATTCCTGAAGACGAGATCGCCTCCCTTGACCTGCCTGCTACTTGCACCAATACTAATATTACTACACTATTATGTGGAAAATATCCAATTGGTTCTGTACCAGCAGATGTAGTAGTGGACATAGTGGAGAGGAATGGAGCACTACAAGTATTGGGAGTATATATGAGACACTGGAATCCAACATCATTCTGCCATTACTGTTATAATATCGTAAAAGGAATTCCTGAGAGTACTTCACTGGAGAGACTAGATATACAGAACATATTTATCATCAATTTTTATCTCAAGTTGGAGGGAGGGTAGAGAAGAAGTTGATGATCTTCGGGAGAATGCCAACACACTATCTGCTAACAATTTTATAAAATTATTGACTGAAAGAAATCTAATATATCATCCCTCTTCTCCAGACTGGTAGAACTCATTAACAATGTATGATAGTAATTCCTCTTCTGTGATGATGCACACTAATCATGTACTTTGTTAAGCAAATATACCACTAAGCTGCTCTCAGAGGGGTGTACACATACGGTGTTGTCGATTCCATGATAGTTCATCCGCGGATCGCAGAATTACTAGGAGGGTACAGATATCCAGGGTTCATCTGCGGATTGCAGGAGGGATATCCAGGGTTCATCTGCGGATTACAGGAGGGATATCCAGGGTTCATCTGCAGATTACAGGAGGGATATCCAGGGTTCATCTGCAGATTTCCACAGAACCCTGGATATCCACATTTACCCTATGACACTACTGTCAGAGTATGTATCTAGTAATTCTGCTATCTGAGATGAATTGTGGCCCTAGTATTTCTTCCATCTGCATATGAACACGGGTGTAGTTAGATGTCCGGTTTCACGGTTTTAACCGGACCACTTTTTCTCAGTAATCAATACTCATTGATCACAGCCAAATACCAATATTTCTATAATGCCCAAAATTCAAACCGAACTTATTCATCTCCAGTGCATTTGAGGGTTAACTCTTAGACCCCGAGCGGCCGGTTTTTCGGCCGATACCTAGAGTGGTATATACCCGAGCGGCCGGTTTTTCGGCTTTTTTTCCCTTTTTTTCCTTTTTTTTTTCTTCATTTTTTTTCATTTATAAAAAAAAAATTGGCATTATAATCAACTTTAAACTTTTTTGTAATTTTTTTCTCCAGGACCACAGGGTGGCAGGCACACACATATTAGGGAGCATAGGGTTCTAAGGGTTTTAAACATCATCTTGTACTATCTTTAGCTTTAAAATGAAGTTTTGTTCAACTTCTAATAATGAAATTGCTATTGGCCAACTTATTCAGGCCTCAAATCTTCCTATTCCAGTCACCAACAAACATACAACAAATTAGCTGAACAAATCACATCAATTTATATCACCTACTTACTCAGTGAAAGCTTATTACTGACCTGAGGAGAGTGTTATTTGTAGATGGGTGATGTAAATTGATGTCATTTGTTCAGTTAATTTGTTGCATGTAGATTGGTACTGGAATAGGAAGATGTACGTATCTGTAATGGATTATTGTAAGCAAATCTTGCTTTAGTTTCTAATAACACTTTCCTACTTTGTAGTGGATCAATACCTTAGCCAAGCTGCAATGAGCTGCCCGTACAACTAATTAAGAACAGTGTTGCTTTATGATAATCACATGTGGTTTGAAGCCTTTAATTAATGCCCACTAAAAGAGCACATGCTTATAAATCACGGCAAGAATATCAACAGCTGATCATGTCTTTCCTGAGTTACCTCATCAACCAAATCCAAATCAACCTATGACCATTGAATTCCCCAAAAGAACCCATGGTAAAAGATTATAGTGAGGTGCAGTTTTCAGAGTCGTTGGTTCTCTTGTGGCCATTTCTCCACTACAATGAAGCAGATGTTGTTTACAGCCATACCTGTGTAGAGGCATTCAAGCTAAGAAGAGTCAAGACAAGTCATAATATGCCTCATATGTGCATTTGTTGGTTTTAAGTTAGAATGTTTTACTTTGCCATTAATATTAACTAAAGTTTTTATCTGATTTCAAAAGGTTATTGCAACTGGAAGGATGCTACAAGGGATATCAAGTAGCATAAAGAATCAAAGGTTCATATTGAAGAAACTGTAGAAACTATGGTGGATCAAGTGACTTTTACGACTCCAGCCATCAAGAAATTCTTGCAGGTTTTTTTTCTTCACGCACTGGCGTTTTGGGGGTTCACGCGGGAAATACCAAAAAAGGCATGAGAAGCATAATTATGGCAACACTGAGGTCTATTGCTCCTGTTGCATTTGGAACAACAGAAGAGGTTATAGGCTACCTCAACAACAAGGTCTTTCTTTTTCATGTTCCAGGTAAGAAGGGGTACCTAGCCATCACATAATTATTATACTATGTTATATATACCCGTGTATAGGTGTAGTTGTTCAATGGTGCTAAGAAAAAAAGGAGACCTGAAGGATGGCAAAACTTTGGCATGCCCAAGTTGTAAATCAATTAGGCATGGGAGTTTTTTCTCAAAATCTCACCTGGTACTTCCGACATGGCTGCTATTAATATATTGGTGGGTGAGGCAGTACCCTGTATTAGATGCAGCAGATGAGTGTGGCTGCAACAAGAAAACGGCAATTAATGTGTACCAGTGGCTTAGGGAAGTGTGCTCTGCAGCACTATGTCGGAACCAGATTGTGCTTGGTGGTGTTGGATCTCTTATTCAAATAGACGAGTCCCAGTTCACACACAAACCCAAGGTATCACTGTAACATTGATATACTTTAATGGATGATCACTTTCGTTATTGACTGTTTAGCATCATAGAGGCCGCCCACCTATTAAGGATATTTGGATATTTGGATTGGACCATACGTCTGCTCTTGGTACACTTGATAAACGTATTGTGCCTATTTCAAAGATTTTAATTCAATGAATTAGGTTACATGCAAGCGTCTGGCTCTATGTCTGTGGAAGGGAAATGCTGCCATGTGGTCACGCAGGCTACCACCATGTTCTGTGTGGGTTGATGGCAGTATTTAACTCCCCCCCCCTATCATCAACTATTAACTTTACAATCTCATTTTGAATGTGATGTAGTACTAGTATAATTAATAAATTTGATAAAGGAAGGGGAAAAAAGGGGGGGAAAAGTTGTTGACCAGCCACCTTGCTACCCATCATTCAGGCGCATGTTGCACCTGGATCAATAATCCATTCAGACCAGTGGGCAGCCTATAAGCAGGTGGCTACTCTGTCTGGGATTGTGGCACATGAGACAGCGAATCACTCGATTGAATTTGTAAATCAGAGTACGGGTGTGCACACCCAACATATTGAGTCCTATTGGAACTGGATAATGTTTGTGGAACATAATTATTTTTTTAACAACACAATTATTATATTGTGCAGGTGAAGGTGAAGCTCGAGCAGATGAAATGAGTTCATCGCCACCAGCTCCCATCCTACCTAGATGAATTTATGTGACATGAGCGAAATGGAACAACTGTGGCTTTCACTTATAATAACATATTATATATATAGCAGAAATTAAAACCCGATACCCTGTTTGATTGTAAATTATTCTGAAATTTAGATTAGACTTTGTTAATTGTTAGTTAGTTAGTTAGTTTGAGTTAGTTTGTAATAATAATATATTACTTTCATTGTATTATTATTTGGATTTGGATGATATTTCATGACTGAAATTTGGATGATATTTCATGAAATTTGGATTGTGAGATTTCCGTACTTTTGTTTCCCGCGTGAACCCCCCAAAATGCGCGTGCGTGAAATTAAAAAACGCGCACAAATTTCTTGATGGCTGGAGTCGTAAAAGCCACTTGATCCCCATGATGACGTACTTTCTGTGCTGGTTGCAGTCATAGCAACTGCGAGGGGCCCCTGAGAACGTGCTAGGCACACACTGACGTCAAAGCTCCGTCAGTACAAAACCTCTTGTTTCCATAGATAGCGCAGCGCGATCGATCGATAGACCGATGGCGCATAACATTATATGATTTTTTTAACACACATACATACGCGCATGCGTGCAACACACACACACACACACACACACACACACGCACTTCTCTTCAGCCAGTGCAGGATGTAGTCATCACCATTAACAGGTACTGTAGTAAAGCCAAGCTGAGCATTCATGGCTAGCTCCTGGGTCAGCACAGCATGCAGCCTGCTTGTCCCTGTGAAATGTTCATTTTACCATAATCTAAAAATGTACCTATTAAAATTTCAGATAACTTTTTTCAGATATCTGCATATTTATAACTGGCTTCCAGAGTAAACCCACTTTGTATTGAAGCCACGCCTTGTTCTATCACTTGCTCTTTTTCCCCCAAATCTCTGTTCTGCCATTTCAGAAGCATACTTTGACTCCTTTTCTGAAGTCTATCATTCTAGAAAATAAACAGCTAGCTGTTTTACTAAAAAAATATCAGTATCCACAGCTATGCATGTAACTATGGTTTTAATCTGCACATGTGCACAAGAATCTGCACATTTACTATGGCAACCCGATCTTGCTAGAGAGAGCTAAAGTATTATAGTTAATAAACTATCTCAGAGACTTGCTAGAAATAGACAAGTTATTTGTCTTCTGATAGAGTTGATGCTGCTTGTAATTCCAGATTTGTTGTCCAAGCCCTCATGCATGTACCTCCTCTCCAAGCCCTCATGCATGTGCCCTCTCCAAGCCCTCATGCATGTGCCCTCTCCAAGCCCTCATGCATGTGCCTCCTCTCCAAGCCCTCATGCATGTGCCTCCTCTCCAAGCCCTCATGCATGTACCTCCTCTCCAAGCCCTCATGCATGCACCTCCTCTCCAAGCCCTCATGCATGTGCCCTCTCCAAGCCTCATGCATGTACCTCCTCTCCAAGCCTCATGCATGTGCCCTCTCCAAGCCTCATGCATGTACCTCCTCTCCAAGCCTACATGCATGTGCCTCCTCTCCAAGCCCTCATGCATGTGCCTCCTCTCCAAGCGCTCATGCATGTACCTCCTCTCCAAGCCCTCATGCATGTGCCTCCTCTCCAAGCCCTCATGCATGTGCCTCCCCTCCAAGCCCTCATGCATGTACCTCCTCTCCAAGCCCTCATGCATGTGCCGAATCTCCAAGCCCTCATGCATGTGCCACCTCTCCAAGCCCTCATGCATGTGCCTCCTCTCCAAGCCTCATGCATGTACCTCCTCTCCAAGCCCCATGCATGTGCCTCCTCTCCAAGCCCTCATTCATGTGCCTCCTCTCCAAGCCTCATTCATGTGCCTCCTCTCCAAGCCTCATGCATGTGCCTCTTCTCCAAGCCCTCATTCATGTGCCTCCTCTCCAAGCCTCATGCATGTGCCTCCTCTCCAAGCCCTCATGCATGTACCTCCTCTCCAAGCCCTCATGCATGTGCCTCCTCTCCAAGCCCTCATGCATATGCCTCCTTATATACATTCACCACTAAGCCACACCCATCAATTATTCGTCGCATTTGTTCGAGATTGTCTTGCTTGCAAAGCTTGCCATGTCTGACTGAATTTATCCACCACCATCAGCTGCTGCCCCTGGAATACCTTGAAGAGATCTCTCTAAAGTAGGTGTCTTCATCTTCTTCTACATGTGTAGGTATATATTGTGAGTTGCCTGACAATATCTGTGAGGGCCTGCTACATAGTTTACATGGTGCAGACCAGTAAGCCTCTTCATATCTTCATGGTGCAGGTCAATAAGCCTCTGAGATACTTCATGTGCAGACCAACAAGCCTCTGAAAGTCTTCATGGTGCCTAACCTCAGGGAGTCTTCATCTTGACAGGCCAGGATTTCTTCAAGGCAAAGAAGCTTTGTAAATGGGTAATCCTTGTAGAACCTACTTCCAAAGTGATAAGGTTGACTTAGTGAGCATAGCCTTCAACTACATTGTCTTTTTCTCAATGCAGCACTCTTGAAAAAGAGTTTAAAAGCAGATGGTGAGTTCGACAATGATTGACTGTTGGTCCTAACGGATGAGTTCAGGTCTGAGATGTGGCAGAGAAGTTGGCCTGGCATTTTATTCTCCCCTGTGGCAGGATGTAGTGGTGCAGGGTGTAGTTGTTAGTGGTGCAGGGTGTAGTGGTGCAGTGTAGTGGTGAGGGTGTCATCTGCAGCATTCGGGACAAAGTTAAGACACTTGCTTAGGTGAGTCAAGATAGCATTTTTCCAGACCACATTAGACTCATCAGCATGGTGGGAAGAAGAGAAACCTGGAGTGATGACTAGTAGCTCATATTTTACGCTTGAGTAGCATCTAGAAGAGACTCTGCTCTCAACATCCATGGAGAGCTCTTCCATTCCTAGTAGCCATGGTGAGAGCTCTTCTATTCCTAGCAGCCAAGGAGTGCTCTTCTATTCCTAGCAGCCATGGAGAGTGCTCTTCTATTCCTAGCAGCCATGGTGAGAGCTCTTCTATTCCTAGCAGCCAAGGAGTGCTCTTCTATTCCTAGCAGCCATGGAGAGTGCTCTTCTATTCCTAGCAGCCATGGTGAGAGCTCTTCTATTCCTAGCAGCCAAGGAGTGCTCTTCTATTCCTAGCAGCCATGGAGAGTGCTCTTCTATTCCTAGCAGCCATGGTGAGAGCTCTTCTATTCCTAGCAGCCATGGAGTGCTCTTCTATTCCTAGCAGCCAATGGAGAGTGCTCTTCTATTCCTAGCAGCCATGGTGAGAGCTCTTCTATTCCTAGCAGCCAAGGAGTGCTCTTCTATTCCTAGCAGCCATGGTGAGAGCTCTTCTATTCCTAGCAGCCATGGAGAGTGCTCTTCTCATCCTAGCAGCCATGGAGAATGCTCTTCTATCAAGAAGTGCTCGTCTATTCTTAGGGGAGAGTGCTGTTCTATTCTGGTATGTATCTTCAATCATGGTTTGTACCCATTATGATATCACACTTACACACCTCTCCACCGGGCCCTACCAACCTCCCATGATCAAGGTTTCTTATTGACATGGTAGATATATAATAAGAGAAGATAGAAGATTGTCTCTTTTAAACTTGTCAGTAATGGTCATACAAGGTTCATCAGGTAAGGTGTGTAACACAATTATTTCTGTCAAGGCAAGCTCTGGGATAAGTCTACCTATCAGTTCCTTCTTCTCTGTCCCTGGAACTTGCTTCTGAACCTTGTTTTTTTACTACTCAACTTCCTTTCAGTAACCCACAGTGACTCAGTATCCCACAATATAAACCACATGCAGCGTAAATGCCAGCCAAAAGTCTGGAAGACAATCTCAACATGTCGCTGTGGTAAGAGAAAATTTGAGGTCTCTAGAAGCTGATATAATGACCTAGTTCTCAGCAGGTGGGATGTGGGTTCCGTGTGATTATCTCAGAAGTGAGTTGTGGAGTCCCTCACATGGAGCCATTAATACCTAGACTATTTACAGGAGTTTATATAAGGACCGGAGATTGTGTTGGTGATAAGTATATAGTATATAATTATATATAATTATAGAGGCCTCATTGGAGCCACTAACAGCCCATGTAATTTATAGGAGTTTATATAAGGAGAGGAGATTGGTTCAGTTATGTTGTGAGTGGAGACAGAGGTGCAGGAAATTATTTCCAAGGCGAGAGGGAGGAGGCTGATGCTTCCTATCCATCTCCCCAGCCTCCCACCCCCCTCTAGGAGCCACATATTATTATTGCTGTTGAAAGGTGTTGCTCATTCCACTCCTTCACTTTCCTCCTCTTCCTTCACTTAATTAACACTTTCCCTGTCCATCCTGCAGTGCTCTCCTCCTTCTTCCCCGTTTCTCCTCCCCCTTCCCTTTTGTCAAGGTGTTGATCATTCTACTCCTTCACTTGCACTCTTCTTCTCTCATTAATTAACACTTACCCTGTCCCCAACCTTTCCCCTCTCTCCTCCCACTCTTGGCCTCCCAGTGCAGGGGCACTTCTGTCAGACTTTGCCATTATCTGAACTTCTATAATCTCTTTCCCTCCTGGCTGCTCTTCACCTTTTATGACTCTTTTATTTTTTTGTGATGTGCAGGAGGCAGAGGTGGACTTTGATCTTGAGAAATGCAGCTTGCCAAGAAAGAAGGTTCTAGGTGTTTGAGTGTGTGTAGGGTAAACTTGGAGGCCAACGACTCATCACGTGCATCGCTGTCTTGTCTAATAATTGTTGTCGAGTATATTTTATTTGTAATTAACAACATCAAATACGTCTCTACATACAAATAGATAGCACTTAAAAAAATTATAAAGTCAACTTTTCCTCTGTAGAGTGGACTAAGGAGGTTATGTAGACATCAGTCTGCATTCCAGAACACACTCGACCAACATCACACTGAGTTGAGGCAGATTGAAGTAGTTTTCACAATAGCTCTGTTGAGTCACACATTGGACCAATGAGGCAGGTTGACAACAGCTCTATGCGGTCACACACTGGACCAAAGCACACTGGGTCGAGGTAGGCTCTATGGAGACACACTCTAAAAGTCTAGATCAACATCACACTGGGTTGAGGTAGGCTCTATGGAGACACACTCTAGAAGTCTAGATCAACATCACACTGGGTTGAGGTAAACTCTATGGAGATGCACTCTAGAAGTCTAGATCAACATCACACTGGGTTGAGGTAGGCTCTATGGAGACACACTCTAGAAGTCTAGACCAACATCACACTGGGTTGAGGTAGGCTCTATGGAGACACACTCTAGAAGTCTAGATCAACATCACACTGGGTTGAGGTAGGCTCTATGGAGACACACTCTAGAAGTCTAGATCAACATCACACTGGGTTGAGGTAGGCTCTATGGAGACACACTCTAGAAGTCTAGATCAACATCACACTGGGTTGAGGTAGGCTCTATGGAGACACACTCTAGAAGTCTAGATCAACATCACACTAGGTTGAGACGCACTCTAGAAGTCTAGATCAACATCACACTGGGTTGAGGTAGGCTCTATGGAGATGCACTCTAGAAGTCTAGATCAACATCACACTGGGTTGAGGTAGGCTCTATGAAGACACACTCTAGAAGTCTAGATCAACATCACACTGGGTTGAGGTAGGCTCTATGGAGACACACTCTAGAAGTCTAGATCAACATCACACTGGGTTGAGGTAGGCTCTATGGAGACACACTCTAGAAGTCTAGATCAACATCACACTGGGGTTGAGGTAGGCTCTATGGAAGAAGTCTAGACCAACATCGCACTGGGTTGAGGTAGGCTCTATGAAGACAAACTGGGTTGAGGTAGGTCGATCTATGGAGACACCAGAACAACACCACATTGGATTGAGGCAAGTTGAAGTAGGTCAACAACAGTTCTATGGGGTTACACACTGGATCAACTGCACACAGAGTTGAAGTAAGCTGATAACTGCAGGGGAGACACGCACTAGAACTAGGTTTACAATAGCTCTATGGAGGCAATGATCAACATCTCACTGATTGGTGGCAGGCTGAAGTGACGTCAAAGAAGTTGGCGCCCATAATCTTTATGGTCACAATTTTGGTGCGCTAATAATTTTGTCGGTACGCGTGCGACGCGGGGGAGGGGGAAGATAATCGTCGGTCTTCATTTCGGCAAGATTTTGCAAACAGTGTAGTTCCGAAGTAAAGATCTAATCATGGACAGTGACAGAGATTCTGCTTGCCTCGCCAAAAGACCAAGATTAGGTAAGACTGTAAATAGTAAGTAGTGGTGTGCAAGGGCTAGTTTTAAACTGGCTACTACTAACCCGTCCCGTATGCTTCATCAGATGTACATTGACCTGATAGTTTTAGAGTACAGTCTTGGCATGTCTGGAGGTTAGAGGAGTGTAGAGGAGGCAGCTCTTGACCTAGGTTGGCTGTGAGGGCATTACCCAAAGTTTTAGAGGCATTGCATGCTCCATTTGTGCAGTGGCAAAAGAATGTGGTGCTCTACTAGACCACTTCCTTTTCCAGATGGAAGCTTTCTTTGTGGGCTGATGTCCTCCAGTTTCTAATACCATGCAAACTCAAATATTTCATTGTCCCTACCTTGATGGCTATTCCCATGATTTATGTTTTATTTTGCCAGTTGATTTGTTTTTGGTGATGTTTGAGAGCTTTTAGGGATCAATCCCAATATAAGGTCGAAAAAAATCGTGCGCTTTTTTAATTATGCGAGCGCGTTTTTAATTATGCGAGCGGTCAAAAGGTGTCGAATGTGTTAATGAAACTTATAATGAACTGATGGCTGCATTAAGATACCCTAGCCCTAGCCCTAAAATAATTATAAGATATATCATGGTAAAAACATGGTAAAAGATATATATATCATGGTAAAAAAATGGTAAAAGATATATATATCATGGTAAAAAAATGGTAAAAGATATATTATGGTAAAAACAAAAACTATATATTTTAAATAATATAATTATAAGGAATTATAATGTGCAGTTCACCAGCCACATGCACAGTTCATTATAAGTTTCATTATAAGTTTCATTAACACATTCGACACCTTTTGACCGCTCGCATAATTAAAAACGCGCACGATTTTTTCGACCCTTGGAGGCTTATATTGGGATTGATCCGCTTTTAGTGCTGAGCATGCTTACTGCAAGCATTGGTGATTTATGGTGGTAGTTTTGCGTGTGGGGTGCCAAGATTCAATAACTAGGCTTGTGGAGCCAGTTCCATTCCTCTCATATCCTTGCTAAATGTTTCTGGAAGCCATGAAACAAATATGAGGCCTTGGTCCCACCATATTGGGGAGCTATGACTATCCAAGGATGAGGTGAAGTTTTTGAGCGACTTTGATGTTGCTGGATGTGTCTATAGAGATGTTCAACATATCATTGGAGAGCACACTGATTAAACAATGCACAGAGAGAGAAGTTTTTTTTTTTTGCTGTTTGAGGTATAGTCCTCCATAACTGATTGATCATGATTGTCTTGGCACTGGTGCTATTGCTAGACAGTTGGTGTTGGTGTTGTTATTATTAACTGGTTGTCCTCAGGCACTGATGCTATTGCCAGGAAGCTATGATTCCTCCTAGTGTGGGAGTGTGTCCTCTGTTGCATGGTGGCCATGCACGATGCTTTCCTAGTAGAGCTCAGCCATCATCCTTACAACAAGTCCTCTGTTGTGTGGTGGCCATGCACGATGCTTTCCAAGTTGACTTCAGCTGCCATCATCACTACAACCAATCCTTGAACTCATCTCCTGCCACTAATGGATGTTCTTAAACAAATATTGCTTGGTCAGCATTGTTGATATCCACAAAGTGCATAGATCCTTATTGTCATAAGCACGTGCTCTTATATGCGCCTGATTCTATACAGTATGTAGATCCTTACTGCCATAAGCACGTGCTCTTATATGCCTGATTCTATTAGATCCTTACTGCCATAAGCACGTGCTCTTATATGCCTGATTCTATACAGTATGTAGATCCTTATTGTCATAAGCACGTGCTCTTATATGCCTGATTCTATACAGTATGTAGATCCTTACTGCCATAAGCACGTGCTCTTATATGCCTGATTCTATACAGTATGTAGATCCTTACTGCCATAAGCACATGCTCTTATATGCCTGATTCTATACAGTATGTAGATCCTTACTGCCATAAGCACGTGCTCTTATATGCCTGATTCTATACAGTATGTAGATCCTTACTGCCATAAGCACGTGCTCTTATATGCCTGATTCTATTAGATCCTTACTGCCATAAGCACGTGCTCTTATATGCCTGATTCTATACAGTATGTAGATCCTTATTGTCATAAGCACGTGCTCTTATATGCCTGATTCTATACAGTATGTAGATCCTTACTGCCATAAGCACGTGCTCTTATATGCCTGATTCTATACAGTATGTAGATCCTTACTGCCATAAGCACATGCTCTTATATGCCTGATTCTATACAGTATGTAGATCCTTACTGCCATAAGCACGTGCTCTTATATGCCTGATTCTATACAGTATGTAGATCTTTACTGCCATAAGCACGTGCTCTTATATGCCTGATTCTATACAGTATGTAGATTCGTACTGCCATAAGCACGTGCTCTTATATGCCTGATTCTATACAGTATGTAGATCCTTATTGTCATAAGCACATGCTCTTAAATGCCTGGTTCTATATACAGTGCACTCCACTTAAATGGACCACTGGATAAATGAACATTCCTGATAACTGAGCCATTTTGTCCCAGGACAGAACATTTGTATACATACATGTACAAAAAAATCTGGCTAAATGGGTCAAGAATTCCTGATACTTGGGCCACTTTTGATGGGTTTTTACATGTATTCATTTACACATTCATTTACACATGGCAGCTGCTTAGATTTAAGGCCAGTATGGCCCATTTTTCCTCAATATTTGACCCTTTTTTTGTGTGTGCTTATATAATTTCTAAACACCTGTACAAATTGTCTTTCAAATTTGGAAACATTAGGAAAACATTAGGAAGCACAAGTCTCAAGTTATGGTGGATTTTATCCAGGCCTACACTTCATTCAACTGAAAAATTGAAGGAGGGCATTTTTTATTTTTATTTAATTTTTACTTGTGGTTACACCTTTAGAGCTCCGTAGATTCTGCAAACTTCATGGTGTGGACTTGATATATAGCTCAGAAGAGAGGTCTCTCTGTGTGCTCTCTTTTGATAGTAAAATATGTTTCATAGGTATAAATATAGGCAAGTTACTAGACCCTAAAGTGGAGGGACCTCAAAAACCTGCATCCCAAAGTCCCCATCCAGAATAACTCCAGATTGCTAAGTGCAAAAAAAATGAAATTGGTACGAGTGGCTAGAGGAAGCCCTAGAGCATGCAATGACCTTTTTCATTAGGCGTTAAAAATTTATTACCTGGTCAAGCGCGCGGGTAGAAAATTGAGGGCGTTTATTGGAAAATTGAGGGCGTTGATTGCAACACCCTCAATTTTCTACCCGCGCGCTTGACCAGGTAATAAATTTTTAACGCCTAATGAAAAAGGTCATTGCATGCTCTAGGGCTTCCTCTAGCCACTCATAACAATTTCAATTTTTTTTTGCACTTAGCAATCTGGAGTTATTCTGGATGAGGACTTTGGGATGCAGGTTTTTGAGGTCCCTCCACTTCAGGGTCTAGTAACTTGCCTATAGTTATACCTATGAAACATATTTTAGTATCAAAAGAGAGCACACAGAGAGACCTATCTTTTGAGCTATATATCAAGTCTATACCATGAAGGTTGCAGAATCTACGGAGCTCTAAAGTTGTAATCACAAGTTAAAAAAAATATATTAAAAAATACCATTGTCTCCCCTTGAAAGTATATAGTCCAACTTCAACAGCGATTTCCCACATTTCTAAAAAAAGAGCCTTTTTGAATTTCAAAGAAGGATATCTCTAAGAAAAATTAGTGTGTACCTACTTCATTATATATCATTTTATAGCTCTGTCTTTGCTCTATGATTTAATAGAGTTAGTTAAGTAGTAGCTATAAGCACTTCCAAGTTATAAGTTTATTCACAACTGTCCTTAGTGGCAATTAAAAGCGCTGGCACGCAGCCAATTGTACAGCTGGTAGTGCACTTAGCAAGCACTATTTAATTCTATCAAATCACTCATTAGTGTCTAAGCAATATTACCAAGAGTTTTGGAAGCCATAGCTGTTTTATTTTTTTAGCTAGGCTTTGTAGGGTTTTAAGGTTAATTTTTCTCACTTTTCCCAGCTTTTCTGCATGTCACACACTGTATACAGACCCTATCCTCGCTTTTTTAATGTTGTTTTGAAGCACTAAGAGAGATCTATCTTTTGAGCATAAAATCACTGGCATAGGGGGTGTAGTTCAGGAGTTATGGCCCTTGAAAGAGGTGCGAGTTTTTTGAAGAAAAAAATGGGCCATACTGGCCTTAAATTGCTAGAAGCTGCATAGCTCATGACCAAGAGACAGGAACTTTCACTACAAGAAGTGTTGGACATAGTAAAAAAAACACCCAATTCAAGTCAGAGGGAGCTTGGTGAAAGCTTTAAAATCCCAAGAAGCACTCTTACTAGACTAATCAACAAGGAAGAAGAACTTAGATCACGTTGGTATGAGGTCTCCTGTCATGGTCACAAGCCAGCAAGTGTGATAGATGAAAATGATGAGGAGTTTAGTTTTGACATACCAGAGATTAACAAAGGGGAAGGATACAATAACATAGACGCTGAGTTACCTTGTTACAGTGAAAGCAATGTTCCAGATGATGAAATTATGGAGAGTATTATTGCTTGCCTTGAACAAAATGATAATGATGACAACGATAATGATATTGATCCTGTTCCTCTGATTATTCATGCAGAAGCAAAGCTTCACATACTTGGACTACTACGCTATTTTACTGAACAGGGATTTGACCATGCAGCATATTCTTTGCTAGACAAGTGTGCTGATTTAGTTGATCTTAGGGGAGCCGCAGCCATTAAACAAACCACTCGACTCAATTTCATGAACTAATACATCTAGTTATACATGCACCATGTGCAATAATATTGTACATATAACTGTATGTGTTATATATGTACATGTAGTAACAATTTGTATAAAAGTCTGATATATTAGCCAGCTGGATAAATGGACCACTTTTGTTTGGGACGGATGTGGTCCAATTATCAGGAGTGCACTGTAGTATGTAGATACTGCTGGAAGCACATGCTATCATGCTATTGTATGCCTCATTCTAGTAGATTCGTACTGCCATAAGCACATGTGCTATTACATTCTATACAGCACGTTCTCCGCAGAATTGTTGGTGCTTTCTGTGCACGTGCATCAGTGGAGAGGCTGTGTGTGTAGAGAGAGAGAGCAACTTTGTGAGCTACCTCTATGGAGGAGGCTACATCAGAAATGTTTGTAGTGTCAGCAATTCTATAAGGTGTGGTTGGTGTAGGGATGTGTGGCAATGTGGCTTCATGCCAGACAGTCATAGCAGGTGTGGTGGCCTCATTGTCACACAGATAGTCATAGCAGGTGTGGTGGCCTCATTGCACAGGCAGTCATAGCAGGTGTGGTGCCCTCATTGCACAGGTAGTCATAGCAGGTGTGGTGGCCTCATTGCACAGGCAGTCATAGCAGGTGTGGTGACCTCATTGCACAGGTAGTCATAGCAGCTGTGGTGGCCTCATTGCACAGGCAGTCATAGCAGGTGTGGTGGCCTCATTGCACAGGTACTCATAGCAGGTGTGGTGACCTCATTGCACAGGTAGTCATAGCCTGTGTGGTGGCCTCATTGCACAGGTAGTCATAGCAGGTGTGGTGGCCTCATTGCACAGGCAGTCATAGCAGGTGTGGTGACCTCATTGCACAGGTAGTCATAGCCTGTGTGGTGGCCTCATTGCACAGGTAGTCATAGCAGGTGTGGTGGCCTCATTGCACAGGTAGTCATAGCAGGTGTGGTGGCCTCATTGCACAGGCAGTCATAGCAGGTGTGGTGGCCTCATTGTACAGGTAGTCATACCAGGTGTGGTGGCCTCATTGCACAGACAGTCATAGCAGGTGTGGTGGCCTCATTGCACAGGTAGTCAGCAGATGTGGTGGCCTCATTGCACAGGCAGTCATAGCAGGTGTGGTGGCCTCATTGTACAGGCAGTCATAGCAGGTGTGGTGGCCTCATTGCACAGGCAGTCATATATAGCAGGTGTGGTATTATCTTCATTACAGGTGACCCTAGCTTGCGTGTGTGTTTGACTAGGCAGGGCCACAGCTAGCACTGTAATGTCTGCCCTATCTTCATCTCTCAGTCTGTATCCATCTTAGTAGTGCTGTGTCCTGTCTAGTGCAGAAATTTCTATTCCAATTAATTCTATTTCATGCCCATCCAATGTTGGTGTGTACACATGTAGCCTGAACTTTGTACCCACCATCGTTCCAATTTCAGACTATACAATAAGAATATTTCAGAGTTCACACACACACACATGGTACATTTCTCTATGGACCGAATAGTTACGACTTTCTCAATAGTGAACTTCACCCAACATTTAGGCTACATGCTCTAACCTTCATCAGGAACAAGATGGGTGGGTGCTTGCTACATATCCTTGATGAAGGTGTGGGTTCTTGCTACATGTGCCCAGCCTAATCCTAGAAGAAGGATTCAGAGGTGTGGGTGCTTGCTACATGTGCCCAGCCTAATCCTAGATGAAGGATTCAGAGGTGTGGGTGCTTGCTACATGTGCCCAGCCTAATCCTAGATGAAGGATTCAGAGGGGTGGGTGCTTGCTACATGTGCCCAGCCTAATCCCAGATGAAGGATTCAGAGGGGTGGGTGCTTGCTACATGTGCCCAGCCTAATCCTAGATGAAGGATTCAGAGGGGTGGGTGCTTGCTACATGTGCCCATCCTAATCCTAGATGAAGGATTCAGAGGGGTGGGTGCTTGCTACATGTGCCCAGCCTAATCCTAGATGAAGGATTCAGAGGGGTGGGTGCTTGCTACATGTGCCCAGCCTAATCCTAGATGAAGGATTCAGAGGGGTGGGTGCTTGCTACATGTGCCCAGCCTAATCCTAGATGAAGGATTCAGAGGGGTGGGTGCGTGCTACATGTGCCCAGCCTAATCCCAGATGAAGGATTCAGAGGGGTGGGTGCTTGCTACATGTGCCCAGCCTAATCCTAGATGAAGGATTCAGAGGGGTGGGTGCTTGCTACATGTGCCCAGCCTAATCCTAGATGAAGGATTCAGAGGGGTGGGTGCTTGCTACATGTGCCCAGCCTAATCCTAGATGAAGGATTCAGAGGGGTGGGTGCTTGCTACATGTGCCCAGCCTAATCCTAGATGAAGGATTCAGAGGGGTGGGTGCTTGCTACATGTGCCCAGCCTAATCCTTGATGAAGGATTCAGCGGGGTGGGAGCTTGCTACATGTGCCCAGCCTAATCCTAGATGAAGGATTCAGAGGGGTGGTGCTTGCTATGTGTACCCAGCCTAATCCTAGATCCTAGATGAAGGATTCGGAGGGTGGGTGCTTGAGCTATGTGTACCCAGCCTAATCCTAGATGAAGGATTCAGCGGGGTGGGTGCTTGCTACATGTACCCAGCCTAATCCTTTCGGCGGGGTGGTGCTTGCTATGTGTACCCAGCCTAATCCTAGATGAAGGATTCAGGGTGGGTGGGTGCTTACTATGTGTAATGAACTATAGTGCTTGGGTGAATTGTTGAAATGATAATGACAGGTGATTAAATAACATGTAGCTTCTGATGGACCCATCACCCCACGTCTCCTACTACTCATCAGGTGGACGGACAAACGAGAAAGCCCTCGACAGCTCAGGCTAAGGAATGAGATGGCTGTGAAGTGGAAGGATGTGGCAGATGCAGTAGGTTTGGAGACTGCAGTAGGTTTGGAGACTGCCACAACAAATACTATAGACAAGCATCGAAGTGACCCACTAGAAGCTTTCAAAGATGTCATGACAAGATGGCAGGAGAGCGCAGCAGATTTGGACTGCCCATACACCTGGCTGAGTCTCATAGACATTCTGGATATTATACAGCTCAGTGCTGTCAGGAAGGATTTGCAGGAGGCACTGGAGGCAGACGTGAGTGACATCAAGAAGAACTTGGTCACGTCTAGAGGTGAGCTGCTATTGTATTGTTGTGTGTTTAGATTGGTACCTCCCACTGAGAAAGTGTGTACTATATAGAATAGTGTTATTGTGTTTGTGTGCCTTAATAAAATAAAAAGCAGCAGACCAGATGGCAGACATTAATAGCTCCACACAAGATGGCAGAGATTAATAGCTCCATCACAAGATGGCAGAGCTCCATCACAAGATGGCAGAGCTCCATCACAAGATGGCAGAGCTCCATCACAAGATGGCAGAGCTCCATCACAAGATGGCAGAGATTCATAGCTCCATCACAAGATGGCAGAGCTCCATCACAAGATGGCAGACATTAATAGCTCCACACAAGATGGCAGAGATTAATAGCTCCATCACAAGATGGCAGAGCTCCATCACAAGATGGCAGAGCTCCATCACAAGATGGCAGAGCTCCATCACAAGATGGCAGAGATTCATAGCTCCATCACAAGATGGCAGAGCTCCATCACAAGATGGCAGACATTAATAGCTCCACACAAGATGGCAGAGATTAATAGCTCCATCACAAGATGGCAGAGCTCCATCACAAGATGGCAGAGCTCCATCACAAGATGGCAGAGCTCCATCACAAGATGGCAGAGATTCATAGCTCCATCACAAGATGGCAGAGATTAATAGCTCCATCACAAGATGGCAGAGCTCCATCACAAGATGGCAGAGCTCCATCACAAGATGGCAGAGCTCCATCACAAGATGGCAGAGATTCATAGCTCCATCACAAGATGGCAGAGCTCCATCACAAGATGGCAGACATTAATAGCTCCACACAAGATGGCAGAGATTAATAGCTCCATCACAAGATGGCAGAGCTCCATCACAAGATGGCAGAGCTCCATCACAAGATGGCAGAGCTCCATCACAAGATGGCAGAGATTCATAGCTCCATCACAAGATGGCAGAGCTCCATCACAAGATGGCAGACATTAATAGCTCCATCACAAGATGGCAGAGCTCCATCACAAGATGGCAGAGATTCATAGCTCCATCACAAGATGGCAGAGCTCCATCACAAGATGGCAAAGCTCCATCACAAGATGGCAGAGCTCCATCACAAGATGGCAGAGATTCATAGCTCCATCACAAGATGGCAGAGCTCCATCACAAGATGGCAGAGATTAATAGCTCCATCACAAGATGGCAGACATTAATAGCTCCACACAAGATGGCAGAGATTAATAGCTCCATCACAAGATGGCAGAGCTCCATCACAAGATGGCAAAGCTCCATCACAAGATGGCAGAGCTCCATCACAAGATGGCAGAGATTCATAGCTCCATCACAAGATGGCAGAGCTCCATCACAAGATGGCAGACATTAATAGCTCCATCACAAGATGGCAGAGCTCCATCACAAGATGGCAGAGATTCATAGCTCCATCACAAGATGGCAGAGCTCCATCACAAGATGGCAAAGCTCCATCACAAGATGGCAGAGCTCCATCACAAGATGGCAGAGATTCATAGCTCCATCACAAGATGGCAGAGCTCCATCACAAGATGGCAGAGATTCATACATGTAGCTCCATCACAAGATGGTGGAGATTAATAGCTCCATCACAAGATGGCAGAGATTAATAGCTCCATCACAAGATGGCAGAGATTCATAGCTCCATCACAAGATGGAGATTCATAGCTCCATCACAAGATGGCAGAGCTCCATCACAAGATGGCAGAGATTCATAGCTCCATCACAAGATGGCAGAGCTCCATCACAAGATGGCAGAGATTAATAGCTCCATCACAAGATGGCAGAGATTCATACATGTAGCTCCATCACAAGATGGCAGAGATTAATAGCTCCATCACAAGATGGCAGAGATTCATAGCTCCATCACAAGATGGAGATTCATAGCTCCATCACAAGATGGCAGAGCTCCATCACAAGATGGCAGAGATTCATAGCTCCATCACAAGATGGCAGAGCTCCATCACAAGATGGCAGAGATTAATAGCTCCATCACAAGATGGCAGAGATTCATACATGAAGCTCCATCACAAGATGGTGGAGATTAATAGCTCCATCACAAGATGGCAGAGATTCATAGCTCCATCACAAGATGGCAGAGATTCATAGCTCCATCACAAGATGGCAGAGCTCCATCACAAGATGGCAGAGCTCCATCACAAGATGGCAGAGATTAATAGCTCCATCACAAGATGGCAGAGATTCATACATGTAGCTCCATCACAAGATGGTGGAGATTAATAGCTCCATCACAAGATGGCAGAGATTCATAGCTCCATCACAAGATGGCAGAGATTCATAGCTCCATCACAAGATGGAGATTCATAGCTCCATCACAAGATGGTGGAGATTAATAGCTCCATCACAAGATGGCAGAGATTAATAGCTCCATCACAAGATGGCATAGATTAATAGCTCCATCACAAGATGGTGGAGATTAATAGCTCCATCACAAGATGGTGGAGATTAATAGCTCCATCACAAGATGGTGGAGATTCATAGCTCCATCACAAGATGGTGGAGATTCATAGCTCCATCACAAGATGGCAGAGATTCATAGCTCCATCACAAGATGGTGGAGATTCATAGCTCCATCACAAGATGGTGGAGATTAATAGCTCCATCACAAGATGGTGGAGATTAATAGCTCCATCACAAGATGGTGGAGATTCATATGTAGCTCCATCACAAGAGAGATTCATAGCTCCATCACAAGATGGCAGAGATTAATAGCTCCATCACAAGATGGCAGAGATTCATACATGTAGCTCCATCACAAGATGGCAGAGATTAATAGCTCCATCACAAGATGGCAGAGATTCATACATGTAGCTCCATCACAAGATGGCAGAGATTAATAGCTCCATCACAAGATGGCAGACATTAATAGCTCCACACAAGATGGCAGAGATTAATAGCTCCATCACAAGATGGCAGAGCTCCATCACAAGATGGCAGAGATTCATAGCTCCATCACAAGATGGCAGAGCTCCATCACAAGATGGCAGAGCTCCATCACAAGATGGCAGAGATTCATAGCTCCATCACAAGATGGCAGAGCTCCATCACAAGATGGCAGACATTAATAGCTCCATCACAAGATGGCATAGCTCCATCACAAGATGGCAGAGCTCCATCACAAGATGGCAGAGCTCCATCACAAGATGGCAGAGATTCATAGCTCCATCACAAGATGGCAGAGCTCCATCACAAGATGGCAGAGCTCCATCACAAGATGGCAGAGATTCATAGCTCCATCACAAGATGGCAGAGCTCCATCACAAGATGGCAGAGATTCATAGCTCCATCACAAGATGGCAGAGCTCCATCACAAGATGGCAAAGCTCCATCACAAGATGGCAGAGATTAATAGCTCCATCACAAGATGGCAGAGATTCATACATGTAGCTCCATCACAAGATGGTGGAGATTAATAGCTCCATCACAAGATGGCAGAGATTAATAGCTCCATCACAAGATGGCAGAGATTCATAGCTCCATCACAAGATGGAGATTCATAGCTCCATCACAAGATGGCAGAGCTCCATCACAAGATGGCAGAGATTAATAGCTCCATCACAAGATGGCAGAGATTCATACATTTAGCTCCATCACAAGATGGCAGAGATTAATAGCTCCATCACAAGATGGCAGAGATTCATAGCTCCATCACAAGATGGAGATTCATAGCTCCATCACAAGATGGCAGAGCTCCATCACAAGATGGCAGAGATTAATAGCTCCATCACAAGATGGCAGAGATTCATACATGAAGCTCCATCACAAGATGGTGGAGATTAATAGCTCCATCACAAGATGGCAGAGATTAATAGCTCCATCACAAGATGGCAGAGATTCATAGCTCCATCACAAGATGGCAGAGATTTATAGCTCCATCACAAGATGGCAGAGCTCCATCACAAGATGGCAGAGATTAATAGCTCCATCACAAGATGGCAGAGATTCATACATGTAGCTCCATCACAAGATGGTGGAGATTAATAGCTCCATCACAAGATGGCAGAGATTAATAGCTCCATCACAAGATGGCAGAGATTCATAGCTCCATCACAAGATGGAGATTCATAGCTCCATCACAAGATGGTGGAGATTAATAGCTCCATCACAAGATGGCAGAGATTAATAGCTCCATCACAAGATGGCAGAGTGTTAGGGTTAAGGCTAGGGCTATAGTTAGGGCTAAGGCTAGAGTTAGGGCTAGGGCTAGAGTTAGGGCTAAGTCTAGAGTTGGGGCTAGGGCTTGGGTTAGGGCTAGAGTTAGGGTTAATGCTATAGCTAAGGCTAGAGTTAGGGCTAGGCTAGAGTTAGGGCTAGGGCTAGAATTAGGGCTAAGGCTAGAGTGAGGGCTAAGGCTAGAGTTAGGGCTAGAGTTATGGCTAGGGCTAGGGCTAGAGTTGGGGCTAGGGCTAGAGTTAGGGCTAAGTCTAGAGTTGGGGCTAGGGCTAGGGCTTTGGTTAGGGCTAAGGCTAGAGCTAGAGGTAGGCTAGGGCTAGAGTTAGGGTTAATGCTAGAGCTAAGGCTAGAGTTAGGGCTAGGCTAGAGGCTAAGGCTAGGGCTAGAGTTAGGGCTAAGGGGGCTAAGGCTAGAGTTAGGGCTCAAGTTAGGGCTAAGGCTAGGGCTAGAGTTGGGGCTAAGGCTATGGCTAGAGTTAGGGCTAAGCTAGGGCTAGAGTTAGGGCTAAGGCTAGAGTTAGGGTTAATGCTAGAGCTAAGGCTAGAGTTAGGGCTAGGCTAGAGTTAGGGCTAGGGCTAGAATTAGGGCTAAGGCTAGAGTGAGGGCTAAGGCTAGAGTTAGGGCTAGAGTTATGGCTAGGGCTAGGGCTAGAGTTGGGGCTAGGGCTAGAGTTAGGGCTAAGTCTAGAGTTGGGGCTAGGGCTAGGGCTTTGGTTAGGGCTAAGGCTAGAGCTAGAGGTAGGCTAGGGCTAGAGTTAGGGTTAATGCTAGAGCTAAGGCTAGAGTTAGGGCTAGGCTAGAGGCTAAGGCTAGGGCTAGAGTTAGGGCTAAGGGGGCTAAGGCTAGAGTTAGGGCTCAAGTTAGGGCTAAGGCTAGGGCTAGAGTTGGGGCTAAGGCTATGGCTAGAGTTAGGGCTAAGCTAGGGCTAGAGTTAGGGCTAAGGCTAGAGTTAGGGTTAATGCTAGAGCTAAGGCTAGAGTTAGGGCTAGGCTAGGGCTAGAGGTAGGGCTAAGCTTGGGCTAGAGTTAGGGCTAAGGCTAGAGTGAGGGCTAGAGTTAGGGCTAGAGTTAGGGCTAAGGCTAGGGTTAGAGTTAGCTAGAGTTAGGTTTAGCGCTACAGTTACGGCTAAGGCTAGGGCTAGAATTATGTATAAGGCTAGGACTAAAGTTAGGGCTAGAGTTAGGGCTAAGGCTAGGGCTAGAGTTAGGGCTAAGGCTAGAGTTAGGACTAAGGCTAGAGGTAGGGCTAGGCTAGGGCTAGAAGTAGGGCTAGGCTAGGGCTAGGAGTAAGGCTAGGGCTAGGAGTAAGGCTAGCCATAGCCCACTAGTGAGACAAGCAGAAAACCTCCAACAGCAGGTGGTGCAATTGGCAAGGTCGGACAAAGGTCACTTGAATTTTTTCATTTCCTTTCCAGTATCTACTAACTATACGCATGATAGTGTGTGATAGCTCCTGACATTAGCCAACTCTATATCCTTGTCAGATGTAATAATCTTTCATAATGTTATATGTACTGTACATGTGTATATAGGCACAGCCCAGGGCCAGCCACATGTGTACCCTCCACCACAGCCAGCAGGTACAGGACTCTGCAACAGCCAGGCAACTCATATGAGATGTCTCTATAAGTATATATATATGTCCATACATTGAAGGTGTGAATGTTTGGGCAAGGCATTATCCATGCCTCATCACTGTGTTAGTCCTACACAGGGAGTTGTGTGCATATCTCATCATTACACAGTTAATTCTACACAATTAGCTGTGTCTACATGATGGCATCACAGTGGCAGTTAGCTCTGTCTGCATACATCAGCACAATGCTGTGTTACAGAGTTAGCCATGTGCAGATCCACCATCACACAGTTAGCCATGGAGAGTGGTATACCATTAACTCTGGTTGTTAGGTCAAGCTCTTGAATGCCCCTTTTGTAGGGTGTTGTGAACCACCTTTGTTATGGTACCTCACTGTGAAGCACTGGCTGAGTCATCATAGATAAGGATGTTGGTTATGAATACGTGTATAGCTTCTCTGTCAAACTTTATTATCAAACATTGAGGCAAGAAGACCATACGACCACGCCCATTATTAGGCTATAGTTTAATCGCGAGCTTCTTCCAGATTATTTGAGGACGTTTCTAGTCCTTTGTACATTTTTTTTAGTTACTGTGACTTGCACGTAACTCCTCCTCAATGGCCTCTGAAGTTGCACATCACTGAGTCGATTTGTCTTAAAATGTATTTTAGGCAGTGCATAAACGAGTGATGGCGTTGGCTGAATCTCAATATTGTACTGTATCTTGCTCATGCAGTATATGCTAGCAGTTGCCCGGCACAAGATTTGTTCTCATCTTTTGCTAACCAGCTTCCCTCTACTGCTACTATACTTTGCTGTTGGGGTAAATAGTAGCTGTAGCTTGCATGGCTGCTACTACACTTTGCTGTTGGGGTAAATAGTTGCTGCAGCATGCATGGCTGCTACTTCACTTGCTGTATGTTCAGGTCCAGGATTATTATATTGACTCAAGTATTAATTCTCTTAACTTTAATGTTCTAATGATAACACCCACCACTCCATCTGTAGGTGCCACACCCACTACATCCATGCAGACCACACCCACAACTGAACTTCCACAGACAACTACCATTATTCAGACCACACCCACTACTTCATCCAATCAAGCCACACCTACTACTCAATGTGAATGGAACACACAGACTACTCTTTATTTTCGTGCACTGGAACTGGACCCGGAATACACACTAATAACCGACAGAAACCTCAAACATGAGTCCAACCAAATGATCCTGAAGATGACAAAAATCCTCATGGATTACAGCACGTTCCTGAAGGATTCCAAAGCTGGCATCGATGACTTGATGTGGCAATTGCAATGCTGCAGCCAGATGTCTCCCATTTTCGACAAGGACGATCATATACAAGCCACACTTATTCAAAGAGATGTACATGTAACCACCATCCCGGAGTACATGAATGTCATCCGATGCTACACTTCATTTTTCAATTTCGAACTGCTGGAGTTAATGTTTGACTACATGAAATATGACGAAGGAAAGCGTGCCCTCAAAGAGTACGAGAAAGAGTTTGCTGAATATGCAAAGCATAGGATAATTCCCCACTGCCCTTCTGGTCTTGGAATAAAGTATGTGGATCATGTTTGTGTTGCTGTTAAGCTAGATGACACATTCAAGGGCTGCAAAATTGAGCACATCAAGGCCTTACAAAAAAGCATCAGCAAGATCTTGAAAGTCAAGGTATATCAATTGCCGTTCGAAGGAGTTCAGCCTGGCTGTGTGTGCATCATATTTCATCTCCCTGCTAATCTAAGGAGTGGAATATTTCCGCTATCACCGCAACAAGTCGAGGCTATTCAGCAGCTGAGTTACAACGGGGCTCGTGTATTACAGATGTCTTGCGATGAAAGTATTTATCAAATTCACCATGAACAAGGTATGCTCACGTAATGATAGTGTTGTAGAGATTTGCATACACAAATTACCTAATGATGCAATGAGGTAACTACGATAGCTAAGATCCCTGGTGGCCACTGCCACAGATTCCCACGAGGAGAACCAAAGACCTGGCACTAGTTCACCACTGACATAGAGACCTGTGGATAAACCCAATTGTCCAAGCCAGCTGTGGGTGACTCCATGATGTCTATGAAGTCCAACAAACCTGACAGTCCATAAGAGATTGGCAGACAGCAGTGAGTGACTCCATGATGTCTATGAGGTCCAGCAAACCTGACAGTCATAAGAGATTGGCAGACAGCTGTGAGTGACTCCATGATGTCTATGAGGTCCAGCAAACCTGACAGTCATAAGAGATTGGCAGACAGCAGTTAGTGACTCCATGATGTCTATGATGTCATAAGAGATTGGCAGAGACACAAGAAAAGTATTTTATTTTAATTATTTTTAAAAAACCAAAAAAGTCAAACAATGTGTGCACTTTACACTAAACGACGTGTGCCATGAGCACTAAACAACATGTGCTGTGAGCACTAAACAATGTGTGCCATGAGTACTAAACAACATGTGCTGTGAGCACTAAACAACGTGTGCCATGAGCACTAAACAACATGTTCTGTGAACACTAAACAAAAAATGGCTCTCTTAGTTCCAGAGCCTTCATTCTTCCCACCTGATGTGGAGCTGTCTACTTCAAGTCGACTTTTTCGAGCTCCGGACACACCAAGAAGTAGTGCAGGCTAGCTCCTGACCTGGAGCAGTTTTGTTCTACAGTTGCGTGAGGTCTCCACACCTCTTGTTTGCTCTAAAATCATGCAACACATAGATGTGTAGGCGGGGGCCCATTCCTGATGTCACATGACACAGTGTTCATGCCACACATATGTGTAGGTGGGGCCACATTCCTAATGTCACATGACACAGTGTTCATGCCACACATATGTGTAGGTGGGGCCACATTCCTAATGTCACATGACACAGTGTTCATGCAACACATAGATATGTAGGTGGTGCCCCATTCCTGATGTCACATGACACTGTGTTCATGCAACACATAGATGTATAGGTGGTGCCCCATACATTGATTCCACTTCTTCATTCTCACCAAAACAGCTCAAATCCGCTGAAGCTCTCCACATCAGTTGTAGCGTGCGACCCAGAATCTCCATGTTTTGGGGAGCTGTCATTGCCACACCATCAGTTGAGTAGCCAAATCCTTTCATCCCATAAACATTGGAACCTCAAAACATGAGCCTTTTCCAAGAGAGAGGTACAGTTTCTGCAATCCTTCACTGCCCCGTGCTTCTTTAGGAAATCAGCTCCCTGTGCAGTCCACTGTTAGGTTTCGAATCTCACAGTAAAGTCATGTTCTGCACTGAATGATCCCAAAGCTACGGTTATTGTTGTTCGTCCGACCACATTCAGTGGCATCCATTAGCACCCACAGCTCCTGCTGATTTGAACAATTTCTGACGGTGCTAATCTGCCAAAGATTCATAACATACAACTGACACAGGAGCACCAGTGTCCAGTAAAACTCTCCTACAGGTGCTTGACTGATCAGACCATTTGCATGGAATATGTCATTGCCACTAGTAGTTTGAGTTGGTGGGTGGCTATAAGTTGCTTCCTTGACCAGCACCCCACCAGTACTCCAACCATTGTAGTTTAAGTGAGGGCAATCATGTTGGAAGTGTTCCAGTTCACCTCACTCCCAACAGGGTTGGTCCTCAGCTGGGGCATACCTTACTTGGTTCTTCCTTCCCCTGTTTGGTGACAAGTAGCGCATATTGGAAGTAACCTCGGCATTTGTTCGTAGTCTCATTTCCAGGCCTCAAGGCGCTTTGTCATCTGTCATCGGAACACTTTTTTACTCTGAAGTTATGTTCTCTGTATATACTTCATTTTATATTGACCACTTACATGTGACTATATAGCTCCTCTCTGTGGGTATAGCCACTTCCTGCCACTAAGTCATGTGATGACCTCAAGGCATGTAATAGCTCGTCCTTTTATGGCAAGTGTTGACAAGGTGTCTGTGCTGCAGGGGATTTTTTGGGTCAATATGGTTGGGACTTATAATATGTCAGCAAGGTGGGGGTTATCATATATCTGCAAGGTTGGGGTTTTTGATATGTCAGCAAGGTTGGGGGTTATGATAAGTCAGCAGTGTTGGGGTTATAATATGTCAGCAAAGTTGGGGGTTATGATATTTCAGCAAGGTTGGGGGTTATAATATGTCAGCAAGGTTGGGGGTTATGATATGTCAGCAAGGGTGAGGGTTATTATATATCAGGAAGGTTGGCGGTTATGATATGTCAGCAAGGTTGTGGGTTATTATATGTCAGCAAGGTTGGGAGTTATGATATGTCAGCAAGGTTGTGGGTTAATATATGTCAGCAAGGTTGTGGGTTATTATATGTCAGCAAGGTTGGGGGTTATTATATGTGAGGAAGGTTGGGGGTTATTATATGTCAGCAAGGTTGGGGGTTATTATATGTCAGCAAGGTTGGGGGTTATGATATGTTGCCTCCCACTCTTAGTTGTATAATTATACCATTGAAAAGAAGGAGGTTTTTTTTACGGGGGTGAGAAATGAAAGGCAAGCAAGTTATGGTCACTTAAGTGTATCTCATGAATAATTAATGTGCTTTGGGAAGCTGCCCCCTTACCTATGTTCCTGGATCACCTCATTGGTTTTGTCAGAAGTTACTCATTCATAAACCTTATTAATGCCCACTCCATGGCTGAGGAAGGCCATGGGTCCCACTAAATAATGATAACTCTCCCACCAGCCACATAAAGTCTCCCATAAGGACAAATGACCACCACCACGACAGATTTGCACAAGATTATTGCACCATACTATACACATGGATGGTGCAAAACTCATAGGAGCTATGGGGCATGGCACGATTTGTTACTAGTGGTGATTGGTGGTAGCCATCCCAGTGAAGAAGGTTGTCATGTAGCTCTACCTAGTGCTGTGTGTAGTGGATCCCTAAGCTATAACCTAACTAGGAACCTTCTATCTCTTGTGCTGTGTGTAGTGGATCCCTAAGCTATAACCTAACTACTAGGAACCTTCTATCTCTTGTGCCTAGTGCTGTGTGTAGTGGATCCCTAAGCTATAACCTAACTAGGAACCTTCTATCTCTTGTGCCTAGTGCTGTGTGTAGTGCATTCCTAAGCTATACCCTTGTGGCGTCCTCTAGATTGCGGGACTGAATTACTATGACGTAATTAAAATAGACCTTCTTAAAGTTTTAAATTTTACCCAATATATATTCAGTATTGATGATATTCAATTGCTAAATGATATTCGATTGCTAAATGGTGACACCGACAAGGAAAAGCCCCCTCTACTGACTTCGCCGACTGTCTCACGATGTACAGCGGCCTTCCCGACTGTTCTCCACTGCTCCAGTAAAAACTAAACAAACGAGGACAGAGACATCAGGTCAGAAGCATCCCTTTACCTATGGATCTCACAACTCTAGCAAAGCTCGTCGCCGATCTGGCAGCCACAGTGCCAGGCAAGGATGACATTATCGCCGCAGTAGTAGCTGCACAAGCAGCCCACGATACAGCATATCCCCCAGCCCAGGCTCCACAAGTAAATGCAGCCAGGATTGAACTTCCTGAGCTAGACCTCGATGACCCTGATTGCTGCTGAGGCGCAGTTCCACCTTCGAGGCATTCAGCTAAGTACTTCTATCTTGTAGGCCGGTTCGATAAGACAGTACAGAAACGCATGCACTCTACGCTGCAGAAGACTCCAGTCACCGACAAGTATGAGTACATCAAGACAGCTGTGCTAAAGATCTATGGACAGACACCTCAGAAGAAGGCCATGGCCTTTTTCTCCAGCTGTGAAGCCCGCAACCTAGGGGACAGGCGCCCTTCAGACCTGCTTGACCACCTTCGTGGCCTCTTCAATGCCGAAGACATATTTCGCCAAGGTTTCCTCATGCACCTACCTGAGCGTGTACTAATGCAGCTTGATGGCAGAACAGGCACCCTGGAAGAATTGGCCGAGAGAGCAGATGCCATCATGGAAGTTCAGTCAGCATTACCAGCAATTACCGCATTCTTTGGGAACCCAGCTAGAAGGACGAAAACAGCAGGAAGTTCTCAATACCAGAGTCAGAAGAAACCCAAGAGACCATCGGGTTCTGACTCTGACACTGGATTTTGCTGGTACCACCTCAAGTTTGGACAAAATTCCCACAGGTGCGTCAAACCCTGCAAGTTTCAACATCAGACACAAAAAGCGATCGCATACATTGATCCATCGGAAAACTGCTTGGCCGGGTGCTAGTGGCGTCCGCGTCCGGCCTTCAAACAAACAATCCTAATCGCCTCTTTTACATGTATGACCAGAACTCATCCCGGCGCTTCCTTGTTGATTCAGGAGCCCAGATTAGTGTGTTCCCTGCATCCAAACTTGACAAACGGGCTGGTCAACATGTTGAAAGCCTAATTGCGGCCAATGGGTCCCACATCATGACCTTCGGGAAGCGCACAATGTCACTACAATTTGGCCCACGCCATTTCACCTGTCAATTTCTCCTCGCAGATGTGACACAGCCAATTCTCGGTGCTAACTTCTTTTGCAATGAGAACCTACTCATTGACTGCAAGAACAGACGCTTAGTTTATGTCAGCACCTACGAGACCATGCCAACTCAGTTAGCCCCCAACAACCTTGCAACAAGATTTCGAGGCCTGCACCAACTGGCTGTAGTTAACAGTGCAGAAAAAGGCACAGCAGATGACACCCTTGCTGTCATCCTCTCAGAGTTTCCCACACTCACTCTCCCCCACTTTTCCACCACAAACACCAAAATGGTGTACAACACCACATCCCAACAGATGACCGATCACATTCGCATGCTAAAGCATGGTGCCTCTCACCTGCTGTAGCAAGGAGGGAGTTCTTGGCCAGGGGCATTGTTCGCCGCTCTGACAGCCCTTGGGCTTCACCCTTGCACCTTTTCCCTAAGCGTGATGGATCATGGCGCCCATGTGGCGACTACCGCCAAGAATGAGAAGACCCAGCCTGACTGTTATCCTGTCCCACATGTCCAGGATTATGCAGCCAACCTTCACGGCAAGAACTTCTTCAGCAAGATTGACCTGGTTAAAGGTTTCCATCAGATACCTGTTCGGCCTCAGGACATTCCAAAAACAGCCGTGATCACACCGTTTGGGCTATTTGAATATTTGAGTATTAAACACTGAGTCTAGTATCTCTTCCATCTCTCCCAAACCAACCTCCTGTATGAAAAACTGAGTTGTGCATAGGGTACAACCCTTTTCCAAGACTCCATCCCATTAAGTTTACCATGTCAAACTGCTTTAGTGCCAAATACCCACTACCTCTCTCCAACATGGTCTGGGACAACCTTCACAAGGTTTGACACAAGTTTAGTGCATGGTAGTGTGGCTAGTGCATGGTAGTGTAGGCTAGTGCATGGTAGTGAAGGCTAGTGCATGGTAGTGTAGGCTAGTGCATGGTAGTGTAGGCTAGTGCATGGTAGTTTAGACTAGTGCATGATAGTATAGGCTAGTGCATGGTAGTGCAGGCTGGTGCATGGTAGTGTAGGCTAGTGCATGGTAGTGTAGGCTAGTGCATGGTAGTGTAGGCTAGTGCATGGTAGTGTAGGCTAGTGCATGCTAGTGTAGGCTAGTGCATGGTAGTGTAGGCTAGTGCATGGTAGTGTAGGCTAGTGCATGGTAGTGTAGGCTAGTGCATGGTAGTGTAGGCTAGTGCATGGTAGTGTAGGCTAGTGCATGATAGTGTAGGCCAGTGCATGGTAGTGTAGGCTAGTGCGTGTAGTGAAGGCTAGTGCATGGTAGTGTAGGCTAGTGCATGGTAGTGTAGGCTAGTGCATGGTAGTGTAGGCCAGTGCATGGTAGTGTAGGCTAGTGCGTGTAGTGAAGGCTAGTGCATGGTAGTTTAGACTAGTGCATGGTAGTTTAGACTAGTGCATGGTAGTGTAGGCTAGTGCATGGTAGTGTAGGCTAGTGCGTGTAGTGAAGGCTAGTGCATGGTAGTGTAGGCTAGTGCATGGAGTACATACCAACTAGCACGGCAGTACAGGTAGGAGTACACACCAACTAGTTTGGCAGTACAGTTAGGAGTACACACCAACTAGTTTGGCAGTACAGTTAGGACCACACACCAACTAGCATGGCAGTACAAGTAGGACCACACACCAACTGGCATGGCTGTACAGGAAGGACTACACTCCAACTAGCATGGAAGTACAGGTAGGACCACACACCAACTGGCATGGCTGTACAGGTAGGACTACACATCAACTAGCATGGCAGCACAGGTAGGACTACACACCAACTAGTATGGCAGTACAGGTAGGACTACACACCAACTAGTATGGCAGTACAGGTAGGACTACACACCAACTAGCATGGCAGTACAGGTAGGACCACACACCAACTGGCAAGGCAGTGCAGGTAGGACTACACTCCAACTAGGATGGCAGTACAGGTACCGTTATAAACCAACTAATTTGGCAGTACAGGTAGGACTACACACCAACTAGTATGGCAGTGCAGGTAGGACTGACTACACACCAACTACAGTAGGTGCCAAAATATAATACCTGTTCTGTATCCATTCCAACATTGTCGAAGAAAATTGAAATGCCGAATCATTGTAGAAAAACCCGACGAATATGCATAACAAACGCCGTTACGTATACGTTTCCAATTTCCAATTTATGCATTCTCTCCTTTTTGAGCAAGTCCTAGCCCTGGCCTTGCTCCAGCATGTGTCACATCTATGAATATGATTACTCATGTGCTTATATATGACATTGCTTACTCTACTTAATTAACTTATTTATATATATAATATATTTGAGTTGTGAGACATGAAGAACGAGGGGAAAGAGGCGAGGCTAGTTTTCCAGTATCATTACTCATCATCAGGTTTATCAACACAACAACCACATAAAATATATTCACTGCACAATTTCAACCCCAAACATCCCAAGATGCTGGCAAGTGAGCTATAGACTATTACTCAGTTTCCTTGATGGATGTCTCCTCTGGGCATCCCGTGTCATTATTCCTCCACCAGACCCACAGCTGATTTTAGATGAGCTTCATGAGACTCATTCTGGGACGCTGAAAATGAAGGCCTTCTCCCGGTCTTACATATGGTGGTCTGGCATGGAGGCAGAGATTGTACAACTGGTGAAAACCTGCCCAGTATGTCAGGAGTAGTTCTAGTTGGCAGTTGTTGGTTACTAGTCTAACGACTGTGACTGTTACTTACAAGAGCTTGCATCTCGGGCTACCACAAAAGATCTACACACAGACACACAAATTACCTGTAGAAATGTGAGGTGCATGTAGGTCGATCAACTCCACTTCACTCTCTCTCCCACTCACACACACACTCACTCACACACACACACACACACACTAGTGTGGTTTTAATAGGCATGAGGCTTGTATTATGCCAGAGGCATTTGTGCTATTACACTGAACTATGCACTCATTATATATCCTATGTGTTGTGTGTGTATCAGGTGACCATCAGCCGCCTCCTCAAAAAACCTCCACTTCTGGCCCGCAACATAGTTTACCAGCCCCAGCATCTCCCTATGGTAACCAACCTCAACATCTTGACCCTTCTCTATCGCTTCAAGGTTAGCCATGAAATCTGGTTCAGCAAAGTTGGGAGGTCTTTCTATTTTCTTGTTTTGTAGGCCAGTGCATGGTAGTGTTGCCTAGTGCATGGTAGTGTAGGCTAGTGCATGGTAGTGTAGGCTAGTGCATGGTAGTATAGGCTAGTGCATGGTAGTGTAGGCTAGTGCATAGACTACACACCAACTAGCACGGCAGTACAGGTAGGACTTCACACCAACTAGCATGGCAGTACTGTACAGGCAGGACTACGAACCAACTAGCATGGCAGTACAGGTAGGACTACACACCAACTAGCATGGCAGTACTGTACAGGCAGGACTACGAACCAACTAGCATGGCAGTACAGGTAGGACTACACACCAACTAGCATGGCAGTACAGGTAGGACTACACACCAACTAGCATGACAGTACAGGTAGGACTACACACCAACTAGCTTGGCAGTACATGTAAGCACCGACTGTGTGAGCTGTTTCCAGAAGTGTAGGATTAGGATGGGGACATATAGTAGTGCGTACTTGATGGCCCACACATACTGCACACAGCCATGTGTGCTGAGTACTTGATGGTCCACACATACTGCACACAGCCATGGGTGCTGAGTACTTGATGGTCCACACATACTGCACACAGCCATGGGTGCTGAGTACTTGATGGCCCACACATACTGCACACAGCCATGTGTGCTGAGTACTTGATGGCCCACACATACAGCACATAGCCATGGGTGCTGAGTACTTGAGGGCCCACATATATACGGCACACCGCCATGGGTGCTGTGTACTTGATGGTCCACACATACTGCACACAGCCATGGGTGCTGAGTACTTGAGTGCCTACACATACTGTCTATAGCCATGTAGCTGTAGACAGTTTAGTTGGTATGATCAAAATATAACATGACTAGGCACTAGTTCTAGTGGACCAAATAAGCCATTAAGGCTGTTCAAACTGCACAAGTGGATGTGCATTAATGCATTGTTTATGTCCACATTTAATTTGAATTTAAATAATGCTCATTATTCTGGTCAACTTTGGTAGGTGGTTTGAGTTGAAGCATTCAAATAACTACTCGAGTGTGCGTTGAAAAAGAATTTCATTCGCTCATGTCTTCCTGATGCTGCAGTTGGATACTGGAGGTAACTGTACACTATCTGTGCCCTGCGGCCAAACTAGCTACATAGCTGGACCAACTACATTAGAGAACTGTTGCTATGTTTATATGCCTTGCATCTGCACTTCTGAAGTGCATGCAGTCACAACCTTCATTGGTTCTGCCTTTCCCTCAGCTCTCTCCTCTTTGTTCTCTGCAGAACATGTTTCCAGCACATCTGTAGGTAGCTGATCAGCAATAAAAGGACGCAAAATAAACTCCATCTCAACTACAGCTACAGTGTATGATTTTGACTGTCTTTGGTAGACTGATTATTTTAGCTTCGTATGGTTTATTTTGCTGCTAGTGTGGATGCGATGTACGCGCATCGACTTGAAGAGTTTACCCCGTAGGACCTAACATGCATTAATGCACATCCGTTTAGGTGCAGTGTGGACATGCCTTTACTATCAGCTAGGTCCATGCACTTACCCTTCGTGAATGGATGTTTCCTGTGCATGTTTTGAGTGCATTCATTCATTAAGAGCTTCTTCTTCAGCTGCTGTGCTGTCTTTTTCAAGTAGCCTTGAGGTACAAGAATGACTTGTTCAGACCTCACAGCCAGTGCTCTCAGGCAAGGCCAGGGAAGGCCTCGACATGGCGGGAGGTGCCGATAGTCATGCACTTTTACAAAGCAGTTTCAAAACTTTCAGGACATCATCTTTAGGATCCTAGTAGGTGCTAATGATCTTGCTAGAAACAAATAATTATCTGGTCACGTATTCCTGTAGCAGTCCTACAAACATTCCAGTCCATATCCATACAACTTCACTGCAGAGAAAAGTCAGCAAAGAACCTGCTAATCTGCGCTAAAAATAACTGCAGATCACGTGACAATATTGACATCAGTTTTACATCAGCATGACTTTTGTACGTGCACATGACATGCCAAATGACATGCTTGCACACATGGTGAGTGCACAATGACTGGCTTGCACACATGGTGAGTGCACAATGACTGGCATGCACATATGGTGAGTGCAATGACTGGCATGCACACATGTTGAGTGCACAATGACTGGCATGCACACATGGTGAGTGCACAATGACTGGCATGCACACATGGTGAGTGCACAATGACTGGCATGCACACATGGTGAGTGTCCAATGACTGACATGCACACATGGTGAGTGCACAATGACTGGCATGCACACATGGTGAGTGCACAATGACTGGCATGCACACATGGTGAGTGCACAATGACTGGCATGCACACATGGTGAGTGCACAATGACTGGCATGCACACATGGTGAGTGCACATTGACTGGCATGCACACATGGTGAGTGCACAATGACTGGCATGCACACATTGTGAGTGCACAATGACTGGCATGCACACATGGTGAGTGCACAATGACTGGCATGCACACATGGTGAGTGCACAATGACTGGCATGCACACATGGTGAGTGCACAATGACTGGCATGCACACATGGTGAGTGCACAATGACTGGCATGCACACATGGTGAGTGCACAATGACAGGCATGCACACATGGTGAGTGCACAATGACATGCATGCACACATGGTGAGTACATCATAGAGTGTGATCCAGTTCTGGAGAGGAGAAGAAGTGATTCATTTCCCCCAGCCTTGTGTTTTCTCCCTCACCATGAGTTGTTGGTGTGCATTGTGTTGGGTGGAGATGGAAACTTATTGGGTCAAGCAGCAGCTGCAAGTAACAAATTTTGGCTGCTAGGGATTGTCAAAGGAAGTTCTTCAATTGACAAAATTTGTAGTACATGTATATAGTTTTCAAGATTGTACTATGTAGACACTTAATAAGCGTGTGATGATTTGCGATGGCCCCTTTAATTTCAGCTAAGGTAAGCCACCAAGCCTGGCTCAAGCTAGTCCTTCGAACTTGTCATCTACAAGCTTAGCACAAGCTAAAAGCCTCTGCCCACCGAGTGAAGTTTCAAACATACTTATTATTCACAAATCCAGCACATACTTGAAGTCTGTGCTGTTAAGAGTCTCCAACCACAAGAGCCTAACAGATACCAACTTTGGTAATTCACTGCCACCAGAGCCACCTAACTTATTCTAGCTAAAACCCAAGCTTGACAAAAGAGTTTTAGATCTTAAGTAGCTTATATTAATACAACAGTCGAGTACCTGAATATGAAGATTATTATAGGATGAGACTGCCCAAGCCTGGACTGCAGAGGAGTTTAAATACCCTTGCAGCCAGGCTTTCACAGCTTATGGTGTTGTTAACAGTGTGAGAGTAGTAGAATTACTGTATGTCCCTATAGGACTTATCTTAGAGTGTGAGATGATATCATGATTGTCCTGTGTTGATAGTCTGAGGTCATGAGTTCTAGCTCTATTTATAAATTATATTTATAGTTTGATCTTTGCAGGGCTGAGGCCTGACATCTGCCCCCTCAGTGAAATTTCACACCATACCTTATTATTAACTTTTTGAGCTGACTGCAACTCCCATGAAAGTTCCAACCAAGAGTGGGCCTGTGTGTTAAGAGGAGAGTGGCGAAGCTCAAACTCGATGAAGACGGGCAATCATGACGAGCATGCGGAGACAGAAACAAAAACAAAGAATGAAAATTCTAAATAATGCACATTCACAATTCATTAGTTTTTTGTTGGTTGTTTATTAGTTTTTGTGGGCGGAGTCAACCACAAAAAATATCTCTTGAAATATTTATGAGAATGAATAATTAGAACATCGGAGTAATTAGATAAAATACGGCAAGAGCACACGCACACGTCCGTGTATCTCGTATTACAGGTATATAGCTAAGCACTGTCTGCTCTAGCTTGCCATCTGTCACAGCCATAGTTTGCTATTGTTCTTCACAAACATTTAAGCCTAAAAATGGACTGCCCGATCCCAAAGGCCCCACTATCAACATGGCTTCCCTCACCTGCTAGAGCATTAGTTAATGGAGAGGTTGAAGAAGACCTGGAAGAATAGCGCTGTCTTTCTTGACTGCTACTGCATACCGGTCATTGACATTATATGCTCACATGCTAGCTGCTCTCCAATGGCTGCCACCAGATGTGATAGTGGACATGACAACCATGAATCAGCGGGTTCTCTCAAACACGTCCATCTCTTGAACCTCGTGCTTCTCGTGAAGTAGTTGATGGTGTTGGATAAGAAGGAATGAACATGTCATTTTTGCATGCATTTATTTCTGTGGGCAACCAGAACAACTGAAATTTTGTCACTATAAAATTCATTGTCACGAAATATTCAGGAGTTATATTTCCCTATAAGCAAAAAGTTACTTTAAAAACAAACTTCATTATGTGCCTGGCTCCATTGTGGCCTTGCTATTGCAGGTGCTCACAAACTCAATCAGTATGGAACTGGAGTGTTTCTAAAACTCATAAGTACTGTATGTGATAGTGACTATTACAAGTGTGGTCTATATAGAGTGTTGAGTGTTGGCCTAGTTATGTAGCTCCATGTTGACAACAAGCCTACCTCAACAGGGCTGCATTTAGGATCGAGTTGAAAGGGGGCAAAAGTATAGTATTTTGTAAACATGCGATATGTGGGGGGCACATATTTAACAACATTATACAATAATACAATATCCCTAGATCTCAAGGGGGGTAAAGGATCAGCCCCCCCACCCTAAATGCAGCCCTGCCCAACAAGCTATGTTGGGGTTGTAAACACTGGCATGGCAGACACTAGCAGAATTCCCAGAGTGGGTGGCCACTCTGCGAACTTGTGCACACACCACAGGAGCTGTTTGGGGGGGGCACTGTATGAGTTGGTAGAGCACATACCACAGGAGCTATTTGGGGGGCACTGTACGAGTTGGTAGAGCACACACCACAGGAGCTGTTTGGGGGGGCACTGTATGAGTTGGTAGAGCACACACCACAGGAGCTGTTTGGGGGGCACTGTATGAGTTGGTAGAGCACACACCACAGGAGCTGTTTGGGGGGGCACTGCATGAGTTGGTAGTGTACACACCACAGGAGCTGTTTGGGGGGGCACTGTAAGAGTTGGTAGAGCACACACCACAGGAGCTGTTTGGGGGGCACTCTATGAGTTGGTAGAGCACACACCACAGGAGCTGTTTGGGGGGGGGGCACTGTATGAGTTGGTAGAGCACACACCACAGGAGCTGTTTGGGGGGGCACTGCACGAGTTGGTAGAGCACACACCACAGGAGCTATTTGGGGGGCACTGTATGAGTTGGTAGAGCACACACCACAGGAGCTGTTTAGTGGGGCACTGTATGAGTTGGTAGTGTACACACCACAGGAGCTGTTTGGGGGGGCACTGTATGAGTTGGTAGAGCACACACCACAGGAGCTGTTTGGGGGGCACTGTATGAGTTGGTAGAGCACACACCACAGGAGCTGTTTGGGGGGCACTGTATGAGTTGGTAGAGCACACACCACAGGAGCTGTTTGGGGGGGCACTGCACGAGTTGGTAGAGCACACACCACAGGAGCTGTTTGGGGGGGCACTGTATGAGTTGGTAGAGCACACACCACAGGAGCTGTTTGGGGGGGCACTGCATGAGTTGGTAGTGTACACACCACAGGAGCTGTTTGGGGGGGCACTGTATGAGTTGGTAGAGCACACACCACAGGAGCTGTTTGGGGGGGGGCGGGGGGCACTGTATGAGTTGGTAGAGCACACACCACAGGAGCTGTTTGGGGGGCACTGTATGAGTACACACCACAGGAGCTGTTTGGGGGGGCACTGTATGAGTTGGTAGAGCACACACCACAGGAGCTGTTTGGGGGGGCACTGCATGAGTTGGTAGTGTACACACCACAGGAGCTGTTTGGGGGGGCACTGTATGAGTTGGTAGAGCACACACCACAGGAGCTGTTTGGGGGGGCACTGTATGAGTTGGTAGAGCACACACCACAGGAGCTGTTTGGGGGGCACTGTATGAGTTGGTAGAGCACACACCACAGGAGCTGTTTGGGGGGGCACTGTATGAGTTGGTAGAGCACACACCACAGGAGCGGGCACTGTATGAGTTGGTAGAGCACACACCACAGGAGCTGTTTGGGGGGGCACTGTAAGAGTTGGTAGAGCACACACCACAGGAGCTGTTTGGGGGGGGGGGGGACTGTATGATTTGGTAGAGCACACACCACAGGAGCTGTTTGGGGGGGGGGGACTGTATGAGTTGGTAGAGCACACACCACAGGAGCTGTTTGGGGGGGCACTGCATGAGTTGGTAGTGTACACACCACAGGAGCTGTTTGGGGGGGCACTGTATGAGTTGGTAGAGCACACACCACAGGAGCTGTTTGGGGGGGCACTGTATGAGTTGGTAGAGCACACACCACAGGAGCTGTTTGGGGGGCACTGTATGAGTTGGTAGAGCACACACCACAGGAGCTGTTTGGGGGGGCACTGTATGAGTTGGTAGAGCACACACCACAGGAGCGGGCACTGTATGAGTTGGTAGAGCACACACCACAGGAGCTGTTTGGGGGGGCACTGTAAGAGTTGGTAGAGCACACACCACAGGAGCTGTTTGGGGGGGGGGGGACTGTATGATTTGGTAGAGCACACACCACAGGAGCTGTTTGGGGGGGGGGGACTGTATGAGTTGGTAGAGCACACACCACAGGAGCTGTTTGGGGGGCACTGCACGAGTTGGTAGAGCACATACCACAGGAGCTGTTTTGGGGGGCACTGTATGAGTTGGTAGGAAACTATGGAACTGGCAAGTATATAATTGCCAATCTCCATTGGGTTCAGATTAGTCAGATAAGGAGGTTGCACTGTATATATATTTCAATGATGTCATCACTTCAGCACTGTATTTATAAATACCTGATCATTTCCCCTCAGCCCTCATCGCTACGTCAGCGACCTCCTCAAACTCTTCCACCATCTCCTCTGCCATATCTCATTATGCTGAACATCTCAAGAGCATTTATGAGAGTGCTCTGATCAAGAATGATAAAAAGTGGCCTCCGACTCCTAGCAAGAAGTTCATAAGGCTCGTCCTTACAAGCCATCATCACATGTGTGAGGAGTCCATACATATGATAATGAAAAGGGATTTTAAAACACTTTTGGAAGGTCGACAAGAAGTCACAATGGAAAATGTTCTAGAGCTGGTAGATGAAACATCTAGACAAGTCTTAGTGGAAGGAGCTCCTGGGATAGGGAAGAGCACGCTATCCTGGGAGCTCTGTCGGAATTGGGGGACATATGACTCTATGAAAAAATTCGCTTTAGTTGTGCTGTTAAGATTAAGGGACCAAGCCGTCCAAAACATCGAGACTGAAGCTGGCCTTTTTAGTGGCAAAGAGGATGTAGCAAAAGAGATTGGAAAGGTCCATGGAAAGGGAGTGCTATTCATCCTCGATGGATTTGACGAGTTGCCTGTAAGTCTTCAGCGTCAAGGCTTTCTTATCGACAAGCTCATTTCTCGTGACATTTTTCCTCGGAGCACAATTCTAGTTACCAGCAGACCTTCCGCCACTTCCACACTCCTCTATAACTCTACTTCTGTCTTTAACAGACGTATCACAGTTCTTGGTTTCACACAGGAGGGAGTGGAAGAGTATGCTGATAGTGTATTTAAAGATCCTAAAGCATTGAGTGGGTTTCTTGACTATATCTCGGCCTCTAAAAACCCAGCCATCAACAGCCTGATGTATGTGCCATTAAATGCCGCCATTGTGGTGCACATGTACAAGGAACTATCAACAGACTGTCAATCCATGCCAAGTACCATGACTGAGCTCTATATAGAGCTGTGCCTCACTAACATAAAAAGACACCTTGATGCAGATCAACGAGTGATTACTTTGGAAGATTTCAAAAGTCTTCCTGGAGATGAGCATCGAGAGTTTGTTGCCTTATCGAAAATAGCTTTTGAAGGCATTGCTGAGCAGAAGTTGATTTTCTATAACTTGAAGAACGTAAAGCATTTTGGTTTACTTGACGAAGAAACTTCACTGCGTGAGGGTGGTGGAAGTTCCTACAACTTCCTTCACCTAACAGTCCAAGAATTCCTTGCTGCCTACCACATCTCTCAGCTCACTAATGATGAAGATAAACAGAACATTGCAGAGCAGCAGGAAGATGACAGCCACTGGAACATAGTGCACAGGTTTGTCGCTGGTCTGACCAAATCTCTGCCAGAATTTGATCCACTACATTTAACTGAAGACTTAATTCTGTGTCTTTATGAAGCTCAATGTACTGCTGACTATGCACGACTGTTTGGAGGAGAATGCAGGATGAAGGATGAAATCAGTGAACCTTTGCTTGCATATGCACTTGGTTACTGCATTGCTAATTCTGAAGCATCGTGGGAGGAAATTACCACACGTAACACTAGAGCACTAGATAGTTTTGTCTGGGGGTTTAATTCAAGGAAATCATCACATGGTGGTCATATAAGAAAGATGCACATCGACTGGGATGAGGATGATGATGAGCAATTTGCTGCTAACCACTTCATGAGTGAACCATTATCTGGTGTGCCTTGGCTGATGTGTACTTCATGGCCTTGGGTTGTTGACATGCTATCTGACGCCGTTTCTGTCATGCATGGGCTGGAAAAACTAGACCTTGCATGGGAATCAGCAATTGACAACCTTAGTGTTAGTCGTTTGTTTGATAAGCTTAAGTTCAGCAATGTGAAAGCATTAGTACTACCTGCACTAGTAAGTCAAGAGTCCCTCCAGGAATACTGCTCTGCCCTTCACCAACTGATAGATCCATCATCCTCTGGGAAGCTTGTGGAATTGCAATTGTGTATTGACACTGGCCTACACGTTGCATGTATTGAAGTGTCGAGGATTATATTTGCACCCTCAACATTACAAACAATTACTTTCATTTATCGTGGAGATGATCTCCCCATCCTTGAGCTGCCTGCCACTTGTACCAATACTAATGTAACTAAACTGGCATATTGTGTGATGGATGCTTGTCCTGCAGCACATGCAGTAGGCCTAATGGAGAGAAATAGAGCACTACAAGAATTAATAATATATAATTATAAACACAAGAAGCCATCATTCCTCCAGTACTGTTATGATGTCATGATCGGAATTCCTGACAGCACTTCACTGGAGAGAGTAATAATATATGAGGAGTCAAGCTACCAAACTCTCATGAGGAGGAACCGAGAAGAAGTTGATGATCTTCGCAAGTGTGCTTACACACAATCTGCTGACACTTTTATTAATCTAGTGACTGAAAGAGGTCTAATAGAAGAGTTGAAAGATCCTGGTCACATTTATGAAGATGTTGACTAGAAGAGGAGGTTGCAGGCAGGGAGCGGCACACATGGCTACGAGCAGGCCACTCTGAGCTTCTTTCTTTTACATCTTGTTAGTGATAAGTTTTTAATTAGTTATCGGTTATCCCCAATCGGACGGGACAGTGCATGCCACATGATGTCCTCTAACTCCAGGCAAGCAGCAGTGCTGGTGACTACTGGAGGTCTGGGGAATTGTGCACACAACTTTTTGAATCTTAAGCTCATACATGCCAAGACTAGTTGGTTCCGGGAGAACATGCATAGATGACTCTGTGTATCTGCGCAGGACATCAACGCAAGTGTTTGCTCAGTTCCGCTGCTCCTCAGATCCCCTCCCCCATAACAGGATGGATTCAGGAGCCAGCAGCTGGGTTTAGCCATGCTGTATCGGTCGTTGCCCCCACCACGGGTGAGGGGGCATGCCAAGATGTGAAGTGTGTAACTTATTAGCTGTCTCTCACAGTGCTGTCTGTTTTCTGTGGGGCTATCGTTGTCCCTGAACCCTCTAGAGCCATTAGCACCAGCCATGGCCACAATAATAGCAGCCCCCTACGTGGGGAGCAGCTAAGGTGTGTAATAGGGAGTTCCCCCACCGATGATGGCCTCAATGGCACGTAAAACAGAAAGTTGGCGTGAAAATGAAATAAATGCCTCAAAGAATGCAGTCCACCTAAGACCAGATATTATGCCATGCTGGACTTTCACTCGTGTGAGGCTCCGTCCCGGCTACCTATCATTTCAGTGTCCAAGTAGCTGCCCTCCACTTGGTCGACGACACTAACCCCTGCATCAACCTATGCACTATTCAGTCCTCTCCTGCATCAACATCTCACTATTCAGTCCTCTCCTGCATCAACATCTGCACTATTCAGTCCTCTCCTGCATCAACATCTGCACTATTCAGTCCTCTCCTGCATCAACAACTGCACTATTCAGTTCTCTCCTGCATCAACAGCTGCACTATTCAGTCCTCTCCTGCATCAACATCTCACTATTCAGTCCTCTCCTGCATCAACATCTGCACTATTCAGTCCTCTCGGTATCAACATCTGCACTATTCAGTCCTCTCCTGCATCAACAGCTGCACTATTCAGTCCTCTCGGTATCAACATCTGCACTATTCAGTCCTCTCCTGCATCAACAACTGCACTATTCAGTCCTCTCCTGCATCAACAACTGCACTATTCAGTCCTCTCCTGCATCAACAACTGCACTAATCAGTCCTCTCCTGCATCAACAACTGCACTATTCAGTTCTCCCTGCATCAACAACTGCACTATTCAGTCCTCTCCTGCATCAACAACTGCACTATTCAGTCCTCTCCTGCATCAACAACTGCACTAATCAGTCCTCTCCTGCATCAACAACTGCACTATTCAGTTCTCCCTGCATCAACAACTGCACTATTCAGTCCTCTCCTGCATCAACATCTGCACTATTCAGTCCTCTCCTGCATCAACATCTGCACTATTCAGTCCTCTCCTGCATCAACATCTGCACTATTCAGTCCTCTCCTGCATCAACAACTGCACTATTCAGTCCTCTCCTGCATCAACATCTGCACTATTCAGTCCTCTCCTGCATCAACAACTGCACTATTCAGTCCTCTCCTGCATCAACATCTGCACTATTCAGTCCTCTCCTGCATCAACATCTGCACTATTCAGTCCTCTCCTGCATCAACATCTGCACTATTCAGTCCTCTCCTGCATCAACATCTGCTCTATTCAGTCCTCTCCTGCATCAACATCTGCTCTATTCAGTCCTCTCCTGCATCAACATCTGCACTATTCAGTCCTCTCCTGCATCAACAACTGCACTATTCAGTCCTCTCCTGCATCAACATCTGCACTATTCAGTCCTCTCCTGCATCAACATCTGCTCTATTCAGTCCTCTCCTGCATCAACATCTGCACTATTCAGTCCTCTCCTGCATCAACAACTGCACTATTCAGTCCTCTACTGCATCAACATCTGCTCTATTCAGTCCTCTCCTGCATCAACATCTGCTCTATTCAGTCCTCTCCTGCATCAACAGCTGCACTATTCAGTCCTCTCCTGCATCAACATCTGCACTATTCAGTCCTCTCCTGCATCAACAGCTGCACTATTCAGTCCTCTCCTGCATCAACAGCTGCACTATTCAGTCCTCTCCTGCATCAACATCTGCACTATTCAGTCCTCTCCTGCATCAACAACTGCACTATTCAGTCCTCTCCTGCATCAACATCTGCTCTATTCAGTCCTCTCCTGCATCAACAGCTGCACTATTCAGTCCTCTCCTGCATCAACATCTGCACTATTCAGTCCTCTCCTGCATCAACAACTGCACTATTCAGTCCTCTCCTGCATCAACATCTGCACTATTCAGTCCTCTCCTGCATCAACAACTGCACTATTCAGTCCTCTCCTGCATCAACAACTGCACTATTCAGTCCTCTCCTGCATCAACAACTGCACTATTCAGTTCTCTCCTGCATAAACAGCTGCACTATTCAGTCCTCTCCTGCATCAACATCTGCACTATTCAGTTCTCTCCTGCATCAACATCTGCACTATTCAGTCCTCTCCTGCATCAACATCTGCACTATTCAGTTCTCTCCTGCATCAACATCTGCACTATTCAGTCCTCTCCTGCATCAACATCTGCACTATTCAGTCCTCTCGGTATCAACATCTGCACTATTCAGTCCTCTCCTGCATCAACATCTGCACTATTCAGTCCTCTCCTGCATCAACATCTGCACTATTCAGTTCTCTCCTGCATCAACATCTGCACTATTCAGTTCTCTCCTGCATCAACAACTGCACTATTCAGTCCTCTCCTGCATCAACAGCTGCACTATTCAGTCCTCTCCTGTGTCAACATGAGAAGATGCCCTTGATCTTACTTTTGGATGGCTGCCTATACACAAGTAGGTATGTTTGCATACTAATAATGGTTTGAGGGAGAGTTTGTGAGCCATGCATGATCATATCTGCAGTATACATAGTTATGTAGTTAGCATGTTCATTCAACTTAATGTTCACTACATCTACTCTGAAATGGCTGCTCAGTGGAAATAAAAGTTAGAGAGAGCATTTAAGATTGAGGAAAGAGAACTGGCTGCAGAGAAGTTGTGAGTAAGCAGCTGCCAGGACAGGCAAGGTGGAATTCCTTGATGTCAAAGCTACTCAGTTTCTCCACATGATCTAACTATGGAGGTGGTGTAGTAGCCAGGTCTGCCTAGCCAACTCAGCTAGCTATCTACTGGTACAGTTACCACTTCAATTTGCTTCTCATGAGTCAAGTGTTATGCATATACTGACAATGTATTGTGAGAATCTGACAACCATTATATGTGATAGGGATAGGGGGTGTGGTGCACCAGGCTCACAATGTTAGAGATAACACGATGTGCTTCTAGAATCTGCCACAGTTATCTAAGCCTACCTAACCTAACTAACCAACCATGAATACACACACACACACACACAAGAGACAATACCACAGTCAGCCATAATAGTCCACTTCACAAACCAAAAGCAGCCACACATAATCATAGTCCAGTAGAGCCATGTTGGATAACAATACTTACAACACACACACACACTCTCTCTCTCTTATAGCCTACGCTTGTATGATGTTCTCACATGAGTCTCACCCACTCACTCTCTCTGTTAGAGCATACCCCCACATCGGGAACACCCACTCTGTCTCAATGAGTCCCTGCCCTCACATAAGGTTCACCCATTCTCTCTCTCTCTCTGTTAGAGCCGACCATCACATGAGGTTCACCCACTCTCTCTCTCTGTTACAGCCAACCCTCACACTGGACAGCTGCTCCAGATAGGTCTACAGATATCTGCTCCAAACAGGTCTATAAATAGCTGCTAACACTGGTCAATTGCTCATAGAGTTTGCTTGCTCGTGCCTTACTTGACTTGGCCCCCTAGAACAGCAAAGCCATTTCTAGTAGTAGGTGCTCATAGAGTTTGCTTGCTCGTGCCTTACTTGACTTGGTCTCATGCATTCCTTTAGCCCTAGAACAGCAAAGCCATTTCTAGTAGTAGGTGCTCATAGAGTTTGCTTGCTCGTGCCTTACTTGACTTGGTCTCATGCATTCCTTTAGCCCTAGAACAGCAAAGCCATTTCTAGTAGTAGGTGCTCATAGAGTTTGCTTGCTCGTGCAGTGCTTGACTTTGTCTCGTGTTTTTTTCCACTGTCCATCTTAATGTTTGTGTTTGTAGGATGCTGACCCAGCAGTTTCAATCAACTCTCATCTGCAAGCTGAAGCTGCCAAGCTTTCATGAGTCAAAGATCACCTCAATACCCCAGGCATGACACATACATAGTTGTTGTTGATGATGATGGTATAAAGAGTTGCTTATTCTTCTCCTTCACTTTCCCTCTTCTTCCCTCCCTTAATCAACACTCTCCCTGTCCATTCCTCAGTCCTCCCTCCTTTCCCCTCTCTCCTCCCACTCCTGGCCTCCCAGTGCAGGGGCACTTCTATATATGCCAGACATGGCCATATCTGAACCTCCGGAATCTCTCCCCCTCTCGGCTGCTGTTCACCTTTTCCTTTCTCTTTTGTGTGATGTGCAGGAGACACATGAACTTTGACCTTGAGAAGTCCAGCTTGTCTAGAAAGAAGGTTCTATCTGTTTGAGTGTGTGTAGGATAGACTTGAAGGACTCGTCGATATTGCTGTCTATATATATTACCATTTGAAAAATGACATTCCTTTGAGTAAAGATGTTGCTTAACAATTGTACAATAATTATTCTGGATATTACAAAAGCAAAAATATTTATAAAAATAAGTGTGTGGGGGAAGATATAGCATAACATTGAGGACCCTTTACACACAATTTTGGGGTTAAATGGTAAAGGGTCATTCAATGAATTGGTCGTTGAGTATTTTGACGATATATATACTAACCATTAAAAAAATATATAAACTGAATAAATATATAACTATAAAACCTAACTAATGCAGTAACTAGACAATACCTCACACAAAAGTTAATCTACCACACACCCTGACAGGGTAACAAAAGACAAAGCCACCAACCCTGAAGCAGCTTTTCCACATTCCACTGCCACAGAAATCCTCTGAATGAGATGTTGATGTTAGTTCCCTTCAGAAGTTGCTGACCTCAGGTGGCACCACAACTCCCTGAAGAAGGCCTCTGTTTGAGGTCCATAAAGTCCACATGTCTGTTGCTACAGGTATGCAGAATCCAAGTGGGCTTACATTGACATTCTTCAAACTCACCACCTTGGTTGCTACCAGCTTCAGTGGCAGTAGCCACAAGGTTGGATGGGGAAAAGTTATCGCCGCGAGTGGAATTCCATAGCAAGAGTCTACCACTTGATCAAGGAAGGATGGAATACCATTAGGTCTCTTTTCATCTAAGTAGAGTCCTGAGGGCCTAGCTGGGAAGGAACATTTGTAGAAGTTAATGCATCGCTGCAGCCTGAATATATACATACCCAGATAGTAGCATCCTCGTTGTGAGCCACCATAGGACAACTATCAACTTGATTCCGCATTTCCAAGCAATCATTAACCAAGCTTGTATTGAGGAGGATGTTGTGAGATTGCACTCTGGATGGAACAATAAAATTATTCTCAATGAACTCGCAGTCGACATAATAACTTTAAAATCACCTTCTCAATAATCAACTTCAATTTTTATTCACTCGACGTTTCAATTAGAACCACTAGATGCTCTAGTCTTCATCAGGAATAATGGATGGATCAAATCAGAGTGGAAGATAATTGTGGGAATCCCAAAGTAATAGACAAGGCCCAGCCAAGGAAAACCTTTTTTTTCCTGTCAAGGTTTTCTCAGTGGTTCCATCATCTTGAACATATCCCCTTTGATATTAGCTTGGGGGCCACCCTGAATTTTGCCTCAAATCCAAGATGGCCGCAAAATCCAAAATGGCTGCCAAAATTACATTACTAAGGTATTCATTCCCCCATAATTAACTTTTTAAATTTAATATGGGGTTTACAAGGTACTGGAAGCCAATTTTTAGGTCTATAATACTTATTTGAGCTCATGAAATAAGCTAATTTTGGCCGAGAAAACATAACAATCATCTACCACATGTCTGAAAATCCATTCACCAACAAAATGAGCGATAGAAACAAGAAATCCAGAGATACTGTTCATTTGCAAGTACAAATCACTGTCTGTCAGTGAGTCAGATGAGTGGAGTGCTCCAATATACTGCCAGAAGAGGTAGAGCACAGCTCATCAACAATGTCACTTTCAGTAATCTCATCCTCTCCTGAGCTGTCAGCTCCTTTGTACTCACTATAGCTGTGTCTCAATTTTCTCTTCTTCTTTGGAAGCTGTTCCATGCCCCTCATATCTTCAATACCTGCATTGATATCAGCTGTATAATCAGAATGCTTTATTAAAAATTAATAGATAGGCATTACTTATAAGCAACAAGTCTGATACAGCAAATGCACAATACATGTATTATGTAACTCTGCTATATATATGATTTACCTGCTGTTAACCTTGTTCTTCTGCTCGTCACTGTGAGGCTGGGTGGGAATTGCAGGCAGGTGAACCATATTGGCCTAATACCATCTTCCGTATCTTCCCAACCCCTTGATACCAAATCAAAGCTTGTAAATCACATACTCTTGAGGTGTTCAGTGGTGTTATTCTCATCTGGCAGATACTTGAACTGGATTTCACTTTCTTCTTGTCGGACATTCTGATCCTTGTTCTCACAAACTCTTCATGTTCACTTCCAGCATACATATATACAAGTTCTGAAGAAACTTTTAGCATCAGTGAGGTCTTCGACTGATGTGCCGAGATGCAAGAGGAGATGGTATGTTCCCAGTTTCTCCATCTTCTTCAGTGGTTTTACTTTACCAACACCGAACGGATAAGAGGTTGTATCACACCCAGTGATGCTGTGACAGTTGACACATCTTTTCACCAAATCGGTCATTTAGAGTTTTCACACTAACATACCTCTCATGGTCAATCTTCGTCAGCCAGTCTTGTAATGGTTTACTGACAGAATAGGCATAGGTCAGGAGAATCAAGACTTCTGTATATATCTGTAGCCCTGACAACTACGGGATCTTTTGACTTTAAGGCCTGGAGGATGATGAGCCTGGTGTCAGCTTCATGGTGGTTGCAGGAGTCAAGCATCTCAATCTTTAGCTGCGTTATTAACCAGGTGGTTCTCTTCCTCTGTTAATGTCAGTGGAACTTTCAGCTTGGATCTCACAGCATCAGTCTTGTAGTAATTGACCAGAAATCGAATGAGCTCTATCTTGTTTGCTGAGTTTCTCAAAAATGAATCCCAATGTTTCCCCTTAGGCATACACTGTTCAGAGCTTGTGATGTGAGTTCTTCTTCCAGGTATACCACACCGATGTTGGGTGAGTTCCTTCGTTGTGGCTGTACTGTATGAATCAAATATGATTCCCAACTGCTGAGGTTTGGAGTCACATGCTGGTAAGCAAAATTTTAGCATATTCTTTCCAAGTTTGCTGAGCAGTAACAGATTTCACAGCAGCCATTCCGTCAATAAGCCAATTTCCCCCAAGTGGTGGCTTCTCAAGCACTGATTTAGACTCTTCTATAAGGTAGTTTCTTCTCAATGCTGCCTTTGAACCTTGTCTCAAATCTCTCTCTGGTGTGGCGAGTGCTAGTGGAACAGTAGTCAAGGGATATGAATGTACCTCATCTGGAGATGTTGCTTTTCCTATATACCAGTAAACCGAAGGCCTGTCTGTCTTCGTAGAGGATATTAACAACTTTGATGTTGAGCCTGGTAATCTTGGTGAAATTTTTTACTCGCTCTTCTCCTGTTGCTCTGAGTCTCAAGTCAACAAATTCAAAGAATTTGTGCTCTCCAGCTTCCGTGGATGACAACAATCCTCTTACAACATTACAATGGATTTCCACACCAGTCTTCATATGACGAGCAGGACCATTCAGGAAAGGGTTGAAGTATTTGTCAAGCTGAAGTACTAGATTATGAACCATATTTTGATGCTGTGTTCTAGCCCCTGTGGTGGTCTCCTTGTGGGCTGAGGAGGTGAGGATATTTAACCTTTCCTTCAGCGTAGCTTAGCCATAATATGACTGGTCTTGATGAATGTGTCTGTTGTTGCTCTCATTGGTACTGTATCCACCTTGCATTGGACCACCTCTGACCTTCACTTCTTGGTTGATTGTTATCAGATCCCTATGGATTGTAGAGAAGGGCTCACCAGACAATGATCCGCCGAACCCATTTTGGGCCAGATCATCCCATGCTTCTTTGTTATTCACCTTGATGTCTTGGAATTTGACATGCTGGAATGTAAGGTATCTGGCATAGTTGATATGCCCAAAGGCAAAGCATTTTGGAATTAAGGCCCATTCTGCTGCTAGGTGTCTTTCGATGCATTTGTCCCTGACTGCACTTATTAGACTCAACATCGCTGAAACGTCCATGAGATATTCCACAATCATTTCTGCCTGTGTCCCTTCTGCTGTTGTCAATGAAGAACAGATAACTTTGAACCAAGCAATCGCAATAGTGACTCAAGATTTTCTGGACCAGGATACTGTCTGAGGCTAGCAATTGCTTCTTTAATGTGCAGGTCCAAATTGGTACTGATATTGCTTGCCTTTATACGCCTAATTAAACCCTCAAATGACTGTTTGTGCAAACAGACACTTCTGTAGTAATGGCGGGCCTCAATTGCTTGAGCCACAGAACCTTCGGCTATAGCTGCTTCCACCCACCGATCACTGAAACCCAGACAACCATACTTTTTAAACAGAATCTTGAGGTTCACCAAAATTGTGAAGGATTAAAAATCAAAGTTATTGTTATATTTAAGATGTCATCCTTGTTTTTGAAAGTTTCATTACACAGCAGGCACCGTCTTCTGTCATTAGCTCCTGTTAAAAAATGATATAAACTGCCATAGTTCTCTGATCCTGAATAAATACAAGTCTTTACATTTTTGTTCAAGTTTTTGGAGTTGTGGCAATGCATGTCATCTGGCAAATAACCTAACTCACAAGACAATTATACGTACCTGTCAATTAAATATTCAAAGGTTGTCCTTTGATACTTTCTGTCGTGAAGCTGGACCCTCTTATAGACTGGCTGGTTAGTACACAAAGCACATGGCTGGTACACAATACACTAGCACTGACACACCCATAAAACCATCTACCACTAATTAAACAACAGGTAAATCAAGTTAGCACATACTTAAATGGAAGAGGTGGAGTGACAAATGTAGAGGTTTTGTGGCATGACGAAGTAGTTTATACACTGTACCTGGGTGATGTGTGTGTCTTGAATTGTCAATTATCAGTGTAGTTGTCATTGAATGTTGGAACTGTATTTTTTTTAATTTGTAAATACTAACTATCACTCACCATGTTCTATCACACACACATTACGCACATACCCACAATTTACAGTCAATGAATTCTTCACACTTTCTGTATGGGATGTCTGGATCAAAGCCTCCAGGCTAATTTTAAAGGACATAGGTTCCGGATAATGGAACCATTGAGAAAATACTGACAGGAAGGGAAAAAATTAAGATTAAAAAAATTAAAATAATTTTGGCAGCCATTTTGGATTTTGAGCGGCCATCTTGGATTTTGAGCAGCCATCTTGGATTACCAATCCTAGGAGGCCCCCAGCTAATTTCAAGGTTCAGAATGACAAAAACACTGAAAAAACTTTGACAGGAAAAGCTAAGAGGCTAATTTAAGTAATTTTGGCAACCATTTTGGATTTGAGCGGCCATCTTGGATTTGAGGCAAATTCTGGGTGGCCCCCAAGCTAATATCAAAGGATAAGGGTTCAAGAAGATGGAACCACTGAGAAAACCTTGACAGGAAAAAATGGCAGTTTTTTCTGCCCTGTCTATAAAGGATGTTTGAAGAGAACGCTCGGATGTTTGCCAGAGCCGAGATGCATTTCTATTTCATGGCCAGAATCCAACATTGCTAATCGTTTCAACATTGCTAATGATTCTTTCCAAGAAAGAAACCACACAAGTTAAAATCTCGAATGACCTCCACCCAATACGATTGGAGCCAGTAATAAATGTCTTGGTGTTCACATAATTATGCCTATCGAGCTGATTTTCCACAGTTTAGACGAGTGATTTGGGATAAGGCAACTATTCAAGCAGATTCACAGGAACACCGAGGAAAGGTTATTCATAATCCACATTTTCATTCTCTGCAAGCCCAACCCAATGGGTCCCCCTGGCAAGACCACTTGCTTTAAACATGTGTCAAGCACAAAAAATGCTGGAGGGGTTATGCCAGAAGGGGAGGACACTGATCTCAACTCGACTGATCCAGAATGTTGTCCAATGAGAGGGCATGGTGGTCACCCGAATAGGATAGGTAACAATCAAGTCATCCCTATTTGCACCCCATCACAGGCTGCCAAAAGAGACACAGGTGTGCACCAAATTTATCAGGAACCTTTGCCTGCATGGAGCATCCCTAGCCTGTCGTCCTCCCTAGTGTGAACTCCTGTATCTGTGTGTAAGACTGTTCGGTGAGTTACCTCGGCAAAACCTGATGTATATACAGTAACGAATATCCATTTCAAAAATGGCATTATTTTTTTGATATTTAAAATAAATTAAAAGTTATGTGGCAAATAATTTTTGGAAGTTAATTCTGGCAAGCACTATACATGTAACAATCCAAGCAATCCAATCTGATGACATCAAATCAGTGATGGTATTAGGCCTGCAGCTATACTTGGCTAGGAGAATACATAGATTGGGATACGGCAACAATGCTAGGAATTAAGTGTTGGTAATTATGCTAAAAGTAATTGTCCATCTCGCCTTCGCTCGCCACCCACACAATGTTATTTCTAGTCATGCTTATAAACTGAGAACCAACAAATTGTAACCGTATAGCTTCGTCTCGTCGCCCTTCCAATTATAACCTTGGAGGAAAATATATATATATCAATATTATATATAAGACAAACCTAAATAATTGCGCTTATAAACTGATATATAACAGGGGGGAAATTCTGGGCACCAGCAGCATTTGAAGGGGCCTTGATTTCTGTTTTCCGGTGGGGTCCTCGATTGTTGAGCCACCCAAACAATTACCATTCCTCCAAACAGAAACTTGACCTACTTTCACAACTGCAATAATAGTAACTGCCCTTCCAATACTGACCAATAGTAATCGCAAGTAGATTGGACACAAGTAAATATATAGTAACCATGGTTCCTATTAGAGAATATACTGTATATATATCTGTCTATAGGCTGTTGACGTAAGAGTTAAAAGGCTAGATGCCATGTCAGCTTGAAAGTATTCGCACAAGGGCAATAAATATAAAGGAAATTCTGTGTTTTTTCTCTGATACTCATGTCCACAGTTCGAGCCCTCCTCTTTTCCTCTTAATTAAAAATTATTTCCCCCCCCCCCCCCCCCCCCCCCGCCAACATTGGGATATTCTGTTAGATGGCTTTGCCATAAATCAGTACATAGCCACAACAGATAACTAAGTTTCTCCCTCACTCTTAATACACAGTCTATATTTCTCTCTATATATTATATACACACACACTCAACCTAAATACTTTGTCGTCATGTTTGGATGTGATAATACTCTTATTACGGTGTAGGTACAGCTGGAAAGGCAAAGCGATTTTGATGAAGTGGGAAGAGCCAAAAATCCCGGTGGAGGCATGTCCGATCTGCGGAGCTGAGCGTGTGTATGAGTGTCAACTCATGCCACAGATGGTCTACATCGTCAAGAATAAACTCTGCTTATCCTCTCTGGGAACTCGTGGCAAGGAAGTAGGCGAATCTCAATCTAGGCCGCAAGAAAGTGTCGAGTTTGGGACTGTATTGGTGTACATTTGGGACTGTATTGGTGTACAGCTGCTCTCAGAGTTGCTGGGACAACAATCATACCACAGCAAAGAACATTGACCACATTGACAACAAATTTGGATAAGTTTCGACAAGAATATGTTATTGTTCAGACAGAAACAGAATAAGTCACAATCACAAGTACACTTAACCCTTTGAACACCAGCGGCCGTTATTTGCGGCCGTCAACTACTGCCGCTAGAAGTCCGAGCGGTCTATATATCGGCCGCTAATAATTAATAATTTTTTTAAATTATTATTATTATTATTATTATTATTATTTTTTATTTTTTAAATGTATAATAACTTACAAATAGAAAACATTTAAAACATTATTTTAATTTTTTGTGAAATTTGCTTTCAGGAAGTCAGTGTATAGGCTACAAAAGGTTCAGGAACTCTGGGTTAAATCATTGTTTTACATTTAAATTTTACAAATTCTAATACACATTTTAGCTATATACTATATAGCTGACCACATTAACAAAAGTTAGACAAGTTTAAACAAGAAGAGGTTATTGTCGAGACAAACAGAATAAGTGAATTATTGTGTTGTTTCTCAATACCCCCCAGGATGACCTTTCATCGGTAACCTTGGTAGTAATCATTCCAATATGAAGAAGGGGGCTTATGTTGCGTGTATGGGAGACAAGGTGCAGGTATAAGTCGAGTAGCTGGTCTCATGCCAATGTTGGGTTGATAGACTACATAAGTGGGTACGAAAGATGAGCCGTGATAGCTTGTGGTAGATAATCCTCCAGTGCTGGTCAAATTAGTGTTAATATTTCTAGATGCAGCAGCAATACCAGTAGGACCACCATAGCCTGCACTGACATTCTTTGGTTGCCAGCTTGAGCAAGGTCTTGAAGAAAAAGTGTTTGTCATAGAAGTTAGCCCATAGTTTGCACTGACATTCTTTGGTTGCCAGCTTGAGCAAGCTCTTGAAGAGTGAGTGTTTGTCATAGAAGTTAGCTTTGTTTTCAGGCTGGTCATCGTTAAACCAACCCTCTTAATGAAGGACGAGCTAACATTCTCCTTGTCTTCTTTTTGTACTTTAGATGACATTAGTTTAACAGTCCGGGACTCCTCAACATGACCATCTGATCCCACGTCATCCTTGCTATTACCAGCTTTATTAGTAACACTACTGATCTTTACAGCACCATCCTTGATATTACCAGCTATCTTGGCTACAGCACCCTTCTTGCTATTACCAGCTTTATTGGTAACACTACTGATCTCTACAGTGCCATCCTTACTATTACCAGCTTTCTTGGCCAAATTATTACTGATGCTGATCACTATAGCATCATCCTTGCTATTACCAGCTTGCTTTGCTTTTTTATTACTGCTGTTCTCCACATCATCCTTGCTCTTACTAGCCTTCCGGGGGAAATTACTTCCGGTCTTGACTGAATTATTAGTGCAGAGCCGAGCAGATGGACGAAGAGGACCAGGACTGAGGAGATCTGCCCGATGCTTATCAGACCTTATTTTCTGGGAAACAAAATAATAATATGGAAAAAGAGATGGCACATGAACACAAAGGAACAAAATAACAACAGCAAACAGGTACAGTAGACCCTCACATATCCGAACAGCTTGGGACCAGAGGCTATTCGGATATGCAAAAAGTTCGGATATGCAAAAAACCACAAATATTAATTATAAATTCATGAATGTAATTAAAATGCTGGGAACTATTTTCAATATCCTTTTAACTGCAGGTTCTTGGGATTAAGAAGCTCACTTCCTGGTACTAGAAGGATTTAGGTCCTCAGTAACTGGCATGTTGTTTTACATATATACATATTTTTTCATATTACTGTATTTATATATTCATAATGTTGTATTTTCTCTGAGCAATAGTCCACCGAGTGCCTTGGGGCTTTCTCCTTTTTCTGAACGAACCACAGATATAAAGCATTTTCTAGTTGTTCGTCTTTAGCAAGGCGCATGACTTTTTGCGAGCTGAACTTGGCCCCCGACAGTCCAGGTTGCCTGCGAACTCTCGAAGTTTGGCTTCGTTCTTTTTTATCTCCGTTATTGTCAACTTCCCTACGCCTGACTCTTCCGCTAGTCCGGCTTGACTGGCTCCATTTGATATCTTGCTTAGAATGGCTATCTTTGACTCGATCGACAAAACTTTTTTCTGGCCAAAGCGAACGAACTAATTTCCACGTGCAAACGAAGTTTGGCAGATCGACGACCGTTACCAGGTTTATTATTTAATCAGGAGTTCGGATAATCCGAGCGTTCGGATAATCGAGGTCGGATATGCGAGGGTCTACTGTAGTTGTAAATATTTAGGGGGTTTCCCTTTGGTTTAAACACTAAACTGCAAGAACTTGGCACTTTTTATATGTAAATATAAAATGCCTAAAATGGGCTGGAATGTTTTTGTTTTTTTTGCAAGTAAAAATTGATCTAGTATTTTAAAGTTATCATTAACAGCTCAGGGCTCACATTCTTCAGCTTCTCTATGGTAATCTTCTTGATTTGGTGGGGAGTGAGTGGACCAACAATGAAGGCTCCATCTCTAGAGTAAGCCTACAGAACATAAATGTATTAAAACATCCACAGAATGAATCAACAAGACCAGAAGTCAGGGGGAAAGAAGTCTCAGCAAAAGTAAAAGTTGAGCATTTCAATAATAACAATATAGGAAGTGCTAAGAATCAAGAGGCAATTGATGTGACCATCACCTGACCTTATGGTCGTTGTCTTCATATAGCTCGTACAGATCCTGGTCCACCCTGATCTCCAAGACTTGCCGCGAGTGTTCAAAATTATCCAAGAAATGCCTCCCTGCAACAGGAGTGAACCTCACCGAATACTGATGACAGCTAACACATGGAGCGATTCTCTTGATGGCCTCATCAATGGTGCACTTGAGAATATCCTCTTCTCTTCGGGATATCTTTTCTCCATAGATAATTCCAGTTGGACGAACACCAAAAGCCACAATCCCCCCCGCAGTATTCAGCATGGAGACGATGCATTTCCCTATCAACTATTATGTAGAGAGAGAGAAAGAAGTAAGCCATACATGGGGTTTCATACCCCCTGGGACCCCCCCCCCCCCCCAAGAGAAATTTCAATTATTCTTATAACGTGGCTAACAAATAGTTGCAAGGCTATCGGCTATTCTGATGTTGCTGTTTGTATACGTCTAAAATTTGTTTGAAGTCAACTCTTGAGAGTCGATGTGTAGCAATACGCATTAGTCTGCCAAGATTAGTATAAGGTGGACATGGCCAATAAAAACATTGCACACTATTGCACACAAAATGTACCCCCCCCCCCCCCCCCCCACACACACAAGTTGTCCTTTCACCATCGGATTTAAATGACATAAAAACCAGCTACAATCAAACATCACAGAATCTGGAGGGCACCAATGTCCTGAGGCAACCATCTAGGTCATGGGGGAGCCCCCTCTTGGAACCCTTTTGACCCCCCCCCCCCTTGGAAATTGTACTATCAAAATTAGAAACTATGTCACATCTTTAACATCATGCCCCCGCCCCCCCCTTGGACAATTTTCTAAATGAAACCCTGTGTTGTAGCAACACGAAGGCCTGGTCATCGTGAATCGACATCCATTATAGCATCTAGTCGAAACATCGAGTGAATAAAATTTGAAGTTGATTATTGAGAAGGTGATTTTAATGGTATGTCAACTGAGAGTTCATTGAGAATCCATTACAGATGTTATGTAACATAATGTAAAAGATACGGGGTCAAATACATTCGTAGTTGTATTTTTTTAATTTTTAATTTGCAGTGCTTCTTTCAGGGGGTCAAAACTGACTGACGAGAAAGAGATAGGGGAAAGAGGGGCAACATGAGTTACACACATGGATTGTGCAAGTCACAGATCAGCATTTGCCACCACTTTGGGCTTACTTGGTAACAACAAGTCTGCTACTACACAAAGAAATTCTAAATTTAGAACTATCAGCTTTGGTTATAAAGGATTCCACTTTCCACAGAGGCAGATTGACAGTTGGTTCTTACCCCCCCCCCCCCCCCCCCCCATTGCTTTTTAAGACTATTATATCTAATTCTATAATGTAAAATTCAAATGTCAAGCAAACTCAAATTACCAAAAAGAAATGGGAAAAGGACTTCTCTTGGCTAGAATAAAGTGAAGATCAACACCGATCACAATGGAGCTTTTTGCCAAGTCTATAAGGAATGAGGAGTGCCATCCAGTGAACCAGTAGAGCTTGGATAACCACACCCTTCACCCAGAGAACTGGGAGCTCGTATAACCACACCCTTCACCCAGAGAACTGGGAGCTTGTATAACCACACCCTTCACCCAGAGAACTGGGAGCTTGGATAACCACACCCTTCACCCAGAGACTGGTGGAGCTTGGATAACCACACACTTCACCCAGAGAACTGGGAGCTTGGATAACCACACCCTTCACTCAGAGAACTTGGAGCTGGTATAACCACACCCTTCACCCAGAGAACTGGTGGAGCTTGGATAACTACACCCTTCACCCAGAGAACTGGGAGCTTGGATAACCACACCCTTCACCCAGAGAACTGGTGGAGCTTGGATAACCACACCCTTCACCCAGAGAACTGGTGGAGCTTGGATAACCACACCCTTCACCCAGAAAAGTGGCAGAGCTTGGATAACCACACCCTTCACCCAGAGAAGTGGCAGAGCTTGGTTGACCAATTTCATAATTTCATCCAAACCATAAGCTCAAGTTAGAGCAAGAGGCTTGCTCGATGGTAGGTCAGGCGCGACTCCTCTACCCACCGATAGCAGAGCTTCATGGTCAACACTGATCTGGCCAAGGAAAGAGATGCCACTGCCTTCTTCATCACTCATTGCTTTCACTGTCAGAGTCCAAATAAGTCGAATAGGACATCTTGACCCCTTTGAAACGGCTGCTCTACTTCTGAAAAGTTTTTGTTTTCAATATTTTGTTACTGAATGTCTTCACACTCAGTGGACACGTAATAGGCCATTTTTTATCTCTATAGTATATCTTGGAACCGACTTGGTCAAACTACTAATGTGAATATTTTGCTCTCTACATGATTTGTTCCCAATAAGAATTAGCTAATCAACAATAAACACAACTGTGTCATCATATTGAATTGGCGTCCTATTGGCATCCTCAACAATAAAAAATAATAAAGGGGAAAATGACCATCCACGTCGACGCCATATGAAATCATACAAGATACTGGATATGATTTAAAATGGTGAAGAATCATCTAATAGGTAGTTGGGTATAGTCCTGCTTCTCAGGTCAATCCAAACCATAGTTGTATGTTTTGTTGTAAATAAAATGTTTTTGTTCTTGTTTGAAGAGTAGAAACCAAATAAAAGATTTGGGCCGAATTTTGGCCAACACCTGCCATGGGCTTATATATGGGCCCGCCAAAGGCATTAGCCCTAACCCCACTGGTCCCACCCTCCTTGGGTGGGTGCTCCGTATGAGCTCTCATTGAGGACAAAGAAACACCAGCAGACGACAAGGCCGAGAGAAATATTTAGTATTGATATTTGAAATGAATGTAACTCAAATACTTTACTAAGTATATGTACCATATTTCCTCAAATGGTTACCGTAGGTTCAAATAGTTTCAGGCGCTTTAACGAAGCAAACACTAAACTGGTGAATACAAATCCAGAGCACACAAATAATCCCAGACCCTGGCTACAGGCATTTGCAAGCTCACTTAGCCTTGCACAACAGCCTCCCAGCTACAGGCATTTGCAAGCTCACTTAGCCTTGCACAACAGGCTCCCAGCTACAGGCATTTGCAAGCTCACTTAGCCTTGCACAACAGCCTCCCAGCTACAGGCATTTGCAAGCTCACTTAGCCTTGCACAACAGCCTCCCAGCTACAGGCATTTGCAAGCTCACTTAGCCTTGCACAACAGCCTCCCAGCTACAGGCATTTGCAAGCTCACTTAGCCTTGCACAACAGCCTCCCAGCTACAGGCATTTGCAAGCTCACTTAGCCTTGCACAACAGCCTCCCAGCTACAGGCATTTGCAAGCTCACTTAGCCTTGCACAACAGCCTCCCAGCTACAGGCATTTGCAAGCTCACTTAGCCTTGCACAACAGCCTCCCAGCTACAGGCATTTGCAAGCTCACTTAGCCTTGCACAACGGCCTCCCAGCTACAGGCATTTGCAAGCTCACTTAGCCTTGCACAACGGCCTCCCAGTTATTGTTGAGCTCGAAGCTAGCACAAATAAAGAATCTACCGAGAAAAAACAGGGACTAGGGCCTGATAAAAGTTAACTAGTGTTTCGATAGTCCAGTTCTTTGTCATCATTGTAGAGGTCCAAGAAAGGGTCAATAATATCCTGATGTTTTCAACTTTCCAGCTTGAAAGTGAGTTCAGCAATTTATGGTGCAGCTTCATCTGCCGTCTCTCCCTGCTTTAGGCAGTGAATTTTGCCATCTCCACTGCTATCCTCCAACTTTCAGCATTTATCTGCACACGGCGAGACGTGCGCAAGCTGAAAATACTATTAAAGGGCAAATGCTATTATTGTTCAGACCTCGTAATAGTGCAAATACTATTGGAGGGTGAATTCCATTCGAGGAAATATAGTAGTACAGTAGACCCTCGCTAATCCGGACCCCATTAATCCGAAACCTCGCTAATCCGAACTGGGTAAAAAAAATAAAAATAAAAATTAAAAAATTTTAAAAAATTAAAAAATTTAAAAAAGGCGTGCCATTATTGAACTTCTAACCTACCACGAGCCTGTCACGATGCAGCTGCAGTGATTACGGAGAAGAAAAGAGCACACAAGAGCCTTACCATGGAGGAGAAGGTCGAGATCCTGGACCAGCTCGGGAAGAAAAGCTACAAGTTACTATCTGAACAGTATGGAGTTGGAGTCTCAACTATCTCAGACAAAGAAGAAGGGCAGCGAGTTGTGAGGATGCAAAAGGAAGAAGACTGAGATGGGATTCCTGGAGATCTGCTGATCTGCTAAAAGAATGAGGATGGGAAGGGATCATAATGATTAAAAATAACTTGTACTCCCACCACCCAGTATTCAACCCACACATGCAACAAATAAACAAATTCAGAGTTCAATATAACGATATTCATAAATTTCACTAATCCGAAAATTTCACTAATCCGAACTACTCAGATCCCCAGGCTATTCGGATTAGTGAGGGTCTACTGTAGTAGTATTTAAATCCATTCCTATTTGGGAGTATTTGACAGTATAAAAAGTTGCTTTGTAATGTATTTATCACCAAGTCTGCATGGTAAACATATATCAATACCTATACTAGATTACTACAGTCACCCTATCTAGACTAGATTACTACAGTCACCCTATCTAGACTAGATTACTACAGTCACCTTATGTAGACTAGATTACTACAGTCACCCTATCTATACTAGATTACTATAGTCACTCGATCTATACTAAATTACTGCAGTCACCCTATCTATACTAGATTACTATAGTCACTCGATCTATACTAAATTACTGCAGTCACCCTATCTAGACTAGATTACTACAGTCACCCTATCTATACTAGATTACTATAGTCACTCGATCTATACTAAATTACTGCAGTCACCCTATCTAGACTAGATTACTATAGTCACTCGATCTATACTATACTGCAGTCACCCCATCTAGACTAAATTACTGTAGTCACCCTATCTAGACTAGATTACTATATAGTCACCCCATCTAGACTAGATTACTACAGTCACCCTATCTAGACTAGATTACTATATAGTCACTCGATCTACACTAAATTACTGCAGTCACCCTATCTATACTAGATTACTATAGTCACTCGATCTATACTAAATTACTGCAGTCACCCTATCTAGACTAGATTACTACAGTCACCCTATCTAGACTAGATTACTACAGTCACCCTATCTAGACTAGATTACTACAGTCACCCCATCTAGACTAGATTACTACAGTCACCCTATCTAGACTAGATTACTATATAGTCACTCGATCTACACTAAATTACTGCAGTCACCCTATCTAGACTAGATTACTACAGTCACCCTATCTAGACTAGATTACTGCAGTCACCCTATCTAGACTAAATTACTACAGTCACCCTATCTAGACTAGATTACTACAGTCACCCTATCTAGATTACTACAGTCACCCTATCTAGACTAGATTACTACAGTCACCCATCTAGACTACTACAGTCACCCTATCTAGACTAGATTACTACAGTCACCCATCTAGACTACTACAGTCAGCCTATCTAGACTAGATTACTACAGTCAGACTAGATTACTACAGTCACCCTATCTAGACTAGATTACTATAGTCAAGGTTTTGAGTGTCAACACACAATAATTGTCTTTGAAAGATAGCCAGCCATAAAAGCTTTAATTATGCATAATTCATTTCTTTCTAAACGTAATCTCTAATGGAGGATGTGGCAACTTCAATTTTTTGCATTTCATTATATCTACTGACCCTTTCTGTTCTAACCTCGTGATTAAATATTAAATACATGAACGAATGTCTACATGGGAGCTTCATTTTCTTTGATGATTAGAGGCTAGCACGTGTTCAGAGTATATGGCTTACCTACAATGGCTTCAAAACGAGATAATCTTCTTGACAGGTCTAGCGTAGCTCACTCTACGCAATCTAGATTCTGTACTGTAACAGTTCCTACTATCCCTTCTTGCCTCATTAAAGCTTGAAACTCAGCATCAGTGTTAGAGCTCTAGTCTACCGCTGCAGCCTGCTACTGGAGGAAGAACTGCAACAACTTTCTCAGGTCCTCTTTACGCCACCTTACGTTTTGATAGCTGGCTTGCTTTCCTAGTCAATACCAGCAGACTCTCTTTGGGCAACACCTCGAAATAGCTATTTAGGCTCTTCTCAATTTACCTCATCACCTGCAGCGACAGGACACATTATTCTAAATATGTGTGATTTTCTATTGTTGCATGTTATTGAAGGAACATTTTCTATTTATGGGCCACAGAAGATTGTCCATTACGCAACAACGGTAGCTGTTTTGACATGAACAGGTTATTACAAACCTGAGAAGCCTTCTTCATCATAGCTAGCAACCACATTAATGCTGGGTTGGATTCCATGGTTCCTGATCTCACCAAGGTAAGCACTTGCCCCTTGTGCACCATGGGCTCCCTCAAAGAGGTCAAGTACATGGCTGTTGCTCAAGAAATCTTATCTTCTAAGTCAACTGTTGTCAATATTTAACCATTGGACGATTCACAACTGCTTTCCAAATATCCTTGGCATTCTCCAAAGTTGGTGGGTATAGAGTGTATGAATCAGGCTACTCGTAGTAACCCAAACAATAGCTAAGTAACAGTGGCAATCTGTCCAAACACCCTGTAGTGTAGTGTAGTGACTTCCTCAATGTGGTTGACCTCTAGCACTAACTTTAAATTGTTTGTCCATCAAATTAGGCTCATTCTCATATACTTAGTCAGGACTGCCTCCTCCTCTTCATACATTACATTCGCAGTTGCAGGGCCAAGTACTTTGATGTGCTCACCAGTGTAAAGGCTGGTTCACAATATGATGCTCGCCCATCATTACGTATCGTCCTATCGTATCGTATCGTCCTATCGTAACGTATCGTATTGTCCTATCGTATTGTCCTATCGTATCGTATTGTTTCTGGTTCACAATATAGCATTCGATTGGTGAGTTTTGCTGGTTTTGACAAGGTGCTCACGTGATAGTAGTTGTTGACCGATCGCGAGGATGCTATGGACGGCAGTTCTTCCTCTTCTAGTTCATCTATTAGTTCTAGCAGTGATAGTTCTTCTAGTTCATCTATTAGCTCTAGCTGTGATAGTTCTTCTTCTAGTAGCGAAGACGGAAGGTAAAAAGTCCTTAACGTGACCTCCCACTTGCCAGCATTCTGATTGGTCGGACACTCAACGCTAGAATAGAACCAGATCCTATTCCATCGTTATGTATCGTAACGTCCTATCATATCGTCATGACGTTGCTGGTTCACAATACGAGGATACATCACGATAGGACGATACGATACATAGCGATGGTTGAGCGTCAAACTGTGAATCAGCCATCTTCAGGCGTATATTCAACTTCACCAGGGATGAGCGGATTATCCTGCATCAACTAGTAGGTTGCTGAGCTGAGGATGGAGAGAGCTGCTGTTTCTGTCTCGAATTTGATCTTGATCGAAACATTGTTTTTCCCTCCTCATCCACAATGATTGGATCTGACAAGGGAGAGCTCACTGGGTACATTCCATAAGCTTCCTCGGGTTCCAACTGCTCCGAGCACTCCTCCTGTACATCTATGTGAGGGTATTCTTTGTAGACTGTGCCTGTTGAGACTTGGGTTGGGTTTTCTTTTTATCAGACATTTTGTCTACACACCTGGCCTTTTTTTCTTGCAAGTAACTTCAAACAAGTGCTAAGTGAGACCTCCACAATGATAACAGTCTTCTGGTCAGTTTCTTATCGTCAAAATTTATTCTGGTAAAATGTACTCCTGTGCACTGAAGTTGAGGGTATAGTGAACAATGTGGGAGACATTCTTGACCATGAAGTACACTGATCTGAACAACTTCATCAAAATCTCACGATTCTGCTGCTTTTTCTCTGCTAGTTCTTTAGCAGCAGCTGAACAGTGTAGTTCAAGAACACTCTCCCCTCTCTCTGCCTGATGAGCCATGCTAGCAGTAGTAGCTGCATTCTTGTGACACTTTGACCCAGCATGGACTTGGAGCAACTCTGTAGCATGTTTCTGGACAGTCAGTTAGCCCCCTGGTAGTCCATGCACCCTGGATCCTGCAGAAGGATGCCCCCATTTCTGGCATAGTGTACAGAACATTCCTTCATTGCTATCAGTACAGGAAACCCAAGGATACCTAATTTACCATTCACGTTTGTAAGAGAGGCGTGCATCATACCACTTCTCTTCTCGCTTACAGATAACTTGCTTGAGGACAAGATGCTATCTCAGATTCTACAACACCAGTAGTTGCATTGCTCTGAGTCTCAGAGTCAGACTCAACACTGCTATCGCTCCCTCAATGACTCACAGATGCTTGACTGGTACTGGATGCTTGACTGGTACTAGGTTGACTTTGAGAGAAATATTTCCTGATATCCATAGTAATCTTGCAGAGCCTAGTCAAGTAAGGCTAACAGTGACATGAGCATATGTTCTAGTTTTCTAGAGCCTTCTAATCAATGCACACCACACCTTTGATGTGAAGTTGTAAAAAAAAAGCTGCTAATTAATTAAGTGTCTATTTTAAGATTTTTTGTTGTTGTTGTAATTTTTATAATTTTTATTAATATAAAAATAAACAGTTGATGGTAACTTCCCCAAATTATAATAAAACCTATATAGCAAAACACTATATGTGACCTGCCACAAGAAAAGGCCGTATAGAAGTAAATGTTAGTTTTGAGAAAATCAAATTTGAATTTTCCCTCCTTATTTAACTGAGCATGCTCTGTTGATTTAGACTTATCTAAATATCAGAAAAAGGGAAAATGTTTCTCTAAAAGGTGGTACAGTTTGCATCGCGATAGCTACTACAGAGAGGAAGTTGCAACTAGTTTTCTACCGTGTGGTACTGGCTCATATCAGTTATGGCTGCTTTATCTTCTGCTTTGTTACTTGAAGAAGACTTTTTGTCAGCAGAGAGGGAGTTTGAAGTCCTAACAACTGAAGATAGTGATTCAGAAACTATTGATGACTCTATTGATGATGGTGAGCTGTCCCAATACTCATATCTTTTCTCCTCTAGCCATGACTTTGAAACTAGTGTTCATGATGAGAATGAGAAGGCAGGTATTGAAGCTTTCAAATGTTCATGTCAACTTGGTGAAGGCAGTAATCCTTGCTATAAGTCTGTTCCTTTAGAAGACATTATAGCATTCAGAGGTAGTTGCTTAGAATTGTCTAAGAATGAGCTAGATCTCTTAGTTCTTGGACGAATTCATTCGCATTATGTTTCTCCTACTTCTGATTCAGAGTGTAGGAAAACAAGCTATTCAAGTCGTTTCTTCTTTCATAAGAAGCCTATTTGCCTTAAAACTTTCCCATTCTTCCACTGCATAAGTGATAAAAGATACCGAAATTTGATTGAGCACTACAGGGTGAACAGCCCACAAGTTAAAACCAGAACTCATGGCAATTCTGGGAAATCATCCTACAAAGTGGCACCTTTATCAACCATCCAATATGCTTTGGCGTTCATAAAGAATATAGCATCTGTTATGGCTCTCCCATTACCTGGAAGATTACCGAACTTTAAAGACGAAAGGTTCCTTTTGCTTCCAACAAATATGACCAAAGTAGAAATATACAGAAGGTATGTAAGGGCATGTGAAAAAAATGCAATGGAACCATTAGGTAGAAGTAAGTTTACTGATACCTGGTGTAAGCTTCTTCCCTTCATAAGTGTAACCAAGCCTGCCACTGATCTATGCTGGGAATGCCAAAAAAATTCTAACCTGATATTGAGGTCGGCAAACTTATCTGAATCTGAAAAATCCGATCGACTTCAACTGGCTGAAAGTCATCTAAAGCTTGCTTCAATTAAAAGGCAGCACTATAATGCAAATATCCAGAAATGTTCTGATGAATGGGATGGACGTGATATGACCACATATTACAGGGGGCTATGCATTTTTCTTTTGATTATGCACAGCAAGTACATTACCCGTGTAATGCTTTACAACCTGGACCTCTCTTCTTTAAAACTGCACGGAAATGCAATATATTTGGAGTAGCTTGTGAGCCAGCTCACTTCCAAGTCAATTATTTAATTGACGAGGCCGAGTATGTTGGTAAAGGTGCAAACGCTACAGTGAGTTTGTTACATGACTTTCTTGAGAATCGTGCAATACAAGCAAATGAAGTATACCTTCAAGCAGACAACTGCGTAGGGCAGAATAAGAACAATGCTCTTCTTCATTACCTTAGCTGGAGAGTGAGCAAATGCCAAACTGAGTCAATTTCATTGTCCTTTATGCTAACAGGGCATACAAAATTTGCCCCTGACCGTTTTTTTGGTCTCTTAAAGCGTAAATACAAACACTCGTGTGGACACCCTTGTTGATATTGAAAGTGTTGTACGATCATCTGCTGCTATCTCTGGTTGCAATAAAACTCAACTAATACGTGATTTTGGTGGAAAACAGCTTGTTATTTGGTATGATTGGGCTTCTTTTCTGATCCCCTTCTATAAGATCTTGCCAAACATCACCACCTTCCTTCACTTTCGAGTGGAAAAAGGCTATCCTGGTATTGTGTATGTTAGGAAGTACTCTAACTCACCTGAAACTGAATTTCATCTTTTCAAGTCGAGGCTTACTGACGACATGCCAGAGGAGATTGTTGCACCTGGGCTTGATGCAGTTCGACAATGGTACTTATATGAGCAAATTCGCCCATTTTGTGGATCAAATTTAGCAAAGGATTTGACTTGTCCTGAGCCTACTCTACCTAAACCTCGGGGAAAGGAGCAGTGTACTACCAGTAAAGAATCACTTGTTCAACATACATCATCTTCATCTACTCAAAATCCGTCAACTTCCAAGTCCTGAGCGACCTTTAGATCAAGGGGAATCATCTACGTCTGCTCCAAAACGACAGAGAACATGCAGTTATTGCAAGATACCAGGACATTTTAAGTCTAGGGGTAGTAAAGTAACATGTCCCAAGCTACTCAGTGAAAGAAACAAAAATTAATTGCAGTGTATCACCTAGAATGCAGTTTTATTATATTTCTAATAAAAGCACACCTCGGACTGCCCATTCAATAGTGGCATTTTCTCTATATTAGCTTTTATAATTTGATTATTTCTCTTAACATTTTGAAAGAATATGCTATAAGGTAGTTAAAAACATGATAATTGAAATTTGATCATTAATGCCTATACGGCCTTTTCTTGTGGCAGGTCACATATAGCAAAATGATGGGGAACAACAACAACAAAGCATGAAGTACAACTAGCTATTACACAAGCAATATAAACCAATCCACACACACATACAAAAAAATCTTAAAACTAAAATCTCCCCCAAAACAGTCCCTAAGATTGTAATTATTTATTATGTGACAGTATAGTTGTAACTACGAAAAAAGTTCTCCCCCCCCCCCTCAAGTTAAAATCCTGTATGAAGCCCTGAGTGCTGTATGTATTGTGTATAAGCAAGTGTTGATCTCAACTAGGTTCTGCACACACAGTAGTGTTGTATGTATTGTGTATAAGCAAGTGTTGATCACAACTAGGTTCTGTACATACAGTAGTGTTGTATGTATTGTGTATAAGCAAGTGTTGATCTCAACTAAGGTTCTGTACATACAGTAGTGTTGTATGTATTGTGTATAAGAAAGTTTGATCACAACTAGGTTCTGCACATACAGTAGTGCTGTATGTATTGTGTATAAGCAAGTATTGATCTCAACTAGGTTCTGCACACACAGTAGTGTTGTATGTATTGTGTATAAGCAAGTGTTGATCTCAACTAAGGTTCTGTACATACAGTAGTGTTGTATTTATTGTGTATAAGCAAGTGTTGATCTCAACTAGGTTCTGCACATACAGTAGTGCTGTATGTATTGTGTATAAGCAAGTGTTGATCTCAACTAAGGTTCTGCACACACAGTAGTGTTGTATGTATTGTGTATAAGCAAGTGTTGATCACAAATAGGTTCTGTACATGCAGTAGTGCTGTATGTATTGTAAGCAAGTGTTGATCACAACTAAGGTTCTGCAGATACAGTAGTGTTGTATGTATTGTGCATAAGCAAGTGTTGTCATAACTAAGGTTCTGTACATACAGTAGTGTTGTATATATTGAATGCTTTCGAACGGATTGCCTTTAGCAAGCCTATCAACGATGCTTGGAAACTCTCGAAGTTTAGCTCATTCTTCTGATCTCTGTTATTGTCTTTCCAATGCCTTACTCTTCTGTGAATCCAGTTCGAGCGGTTTCTTCGGATATCTTGCCAAACAAAACTATGCTCGTCCTTTCGCTGGCAACTAAAATTCAAGTCGACAATCATTACCATGTTTTACCATTTTATCAAGTTCAGATAATTTGGATAACCAAGGTTCGGATATGCAAGGGTGTACTGTACCTTCCGGGACAAATATCACATCTTCCTTGAATTAATTACCATAAACCCAGTTAGGTTTAACCCAATTTCATTGTTACAATAATGACATCTTTTTAATTATCCATGTATGGTCATTGCAATACAGTCAAATTTCTGATGGTGAAAATATATATAGCTTTTATGCAGCTCTTACACGAGTCATAGTGTATAGTCTTCTAGCTCTTTGGGGAAAGGACTCTGAAGAACTAGCTATGTGCTGAAATCTGAAATTGGATAAAAATAGCAGCTGCCAGTTGTAATTATGAAGTAAGTCCTACATGGCACCAATTCTGGAGAGTCGTCAATGGGTTGGTGCTATTTGATTAATAAGCAATGATAGCTGTCTGGCCCACTTTTGAAGGAGAGAACAACAAAAAAATAGCATAGTAGTAGTACTAAAGCTGGAAAGGGGGGGGGGGGGGGGGGAATCTATGATTGCCCCAGACATTCAAGAACAATTATTGAAGACTATGAGATAGATCATGATATTCCCTTCCCATCTCAGTGATCCACATACCTTACTAACCAACTCCATCTGACTAGGAAGGTCCCTGAATAAGCTGTGGCACCGATCCTCCACATAGCCAATATTATCCAACATCTGATATTCCCTGCGAAAAAGGAGGGAAAGGGTGGAAAAGTGTCAATATTGCTTGAAAACAATACCCTAGGGTACCCAAGAATTATTTTATAATTAGCTTTTGGGTTTTTGGTCAGTTAATTGCCTTGATGAAACATAGCCAAAAAGTTAATCAAAATGGATGATTGATTACCTTAGGAATTTTAATTATCAAGTTACAAGCCCTTGGAGTACCTGCTGAATACAGACATGTAGCATTGACTCACTTCTTTGCCCTTTTGGAAGAAGGTACCTAAGAAAGTAAAACAGTCACGAGTAATATATTAGGCCACCATATACACACATACATACTACAGCACAATGGGGTAACAGTAACTAACACTAACAACACTCTATTACTCACAGCACGCCCATCCGGTCTTGACCTTTTATTGCAAGGCATGGCGCAGTCTCTAGGTTCGTAATAGGCAATAGGTACACAATAGAGGAACAAGAGTCGAGTTAGCTGTCGTCTGTTAGGTTCAAAATTCAAACAACTCGACCTGGCAAATTATGCGCATGGGCACTGTTCCAGTAAGGTACCGCGAGGAAACGCATGTACGCGTGAGGCGGAATCGTTTTCACGTGACCTACGACCGGTCTTCGACGGGGATTCACTCTGAGGTACGGGTGTGTGGTTTACACGAAAAGGTGTGGTTTCAGTCATGTGATATTTCCGCCATCGGGGTGTGGTTTTCACGGGGGGACTAAGTTCTAGTCGGGCGTAGGTTGTATCGGTGGTTAGAAACTGCTGCTTGGAATGGATACTGCTTGCTAAACAGCTGTGATGGACTTAGCTAGGCTGCTCTATCGTGTGCAGTGTTAGTATAAACATTGCTGCTTGGACACAATAACTTGCTAATGCTGTATCACCTCCAAAAGCCCTTGAAAGTTTTGTTCCCAGCCCTAGCCCTATATTCAAGTGCCAGTCCCATGAGATTCATAAAAACCCTCTGCCATCTATTGTGTCAAAGCAGCCATGTTTATACTATCACTGACACGATAGAACAGCAGTCCATCACAGCTTTTTAGGAAGCAGTATCCATTCACCACCGACCACGCTTTCCCCGCCGGAAATTTATCACATGACTGGAACCACACCTTTTCGTGTAAACCACACACCCGTACTCAGGTGAATTTCAGTGTTGCCATTTGGCATCCGATTTTTTGGGTTTGGCATCCATAAGAAATTTGGCATAGTATTGGCATCTTTTGAACCTATTTGGCATCGGAGCAAAATTTGGCATCGTATTGGCATCCTGCATAAACTGATTAGAGGGGAAAAAATGCTGAGGCTTAGGAATGGTAATATCTCATTGATAAAGTACCCATGTTGGAAGAACTTCAGGAACCTACAACAGGAACAAGCTCTGGTTCACAGTCATCACAAGATCTGGTCAATTATGGAGATATTTTGAGTGAAATTGAACTCCTTGCAATAGAATAAATCATGTGGTATCTAGCTAACTTACGCCCAATTATAGATTTTCATGGTGTAATATAATTATATATAATTATATGTGCATCAAAAAAGCAGTAATCAAAACTTCCTTCATAATTATAGAACTAAAATGTGCCAAAATAATATCTTCATTCAGTATTAATAGGTATTAACAGCAATAAAATACTTGAAAATTGGGGGCAGGGCGTGCTCTCCCTCTCCTACGCCTATGAATAATTTGGCATAGTATTGGCATCCTCCAGGTTCGAATTTGGCATCCAACTGCTGAAAAGTTCTGGCAACACTGGTGAATTTAGAATCCCGGCGTTGGCATAAGTTATAAGGATTACTTATTGGCGCACTGTTTCATTTTTCTCTGGTCCACTTATGTGTGCTTTAAGCTTCTGAGGAGCCTAATTTGTCATCCAGTTCTATTCTTCCAGCGTTCAAAAGAGAGGCTCACCCCACCCCAGTGCTTGCTGGACGCTTCTCTGGGCAAACACGAGTATATCAGAGCTAATGGCATCAAGTTTCACTGTGTCATCTCTGGAGATAACACCAAACCTTTGATGCTCTTCCTCCATGGATTTCCAGAGGTAGATAATTGTGTGTGGGTTGAATAGTAGACAATCCGGGCATACAGAAGTGACCGAAATCCTAGGATTACATCATGAGGATTCATGATTGGATTGCAATTAATGCATAATTGGTCGTTCAATTCATAATGGAGAATGAAGAAATAAGTTGGAGTGTAGAGTTTGATCATCATGATCGTATTCAAAATATATATGTCGTCAACTTGTGGTCAATTATACAATTATACTATGTTTATCACAACAAAGCTAGCTCACATTTAATGTTTCCTAAGGACGTAGTTTACTTGAGTCTTTCAATGAACTCTCAGTTGATGTAATGAAATTACAATGACCTAAATAATCAACTTAACCTTTACTCTCTCTGAGAAGGTCATTCTAATTACATACTTGATGATTTCTGTATTGATTTCAGTTCTTTCAACAATGCAATGGTGAGAGGGTTAATAATGTACTTTGGGGAAGGGGGGTTTAACAGTATTAGAGGCGCGAATTTTTTTTTTGTGTGTGAATGAAGAGCGAGGATTGTCCCCTTTCTTTTGGACATAATATTTTATGAAGTTTTTCTAGTTGTTTTTACACTTTACACTAGCAGTAGTTGGCTTTCTTTCTTCTGAGTCCATCTTGAAGGAGAAAAGATTATATATATTTTGGCCAGCGAACGTAGTGAGTGAGGATGTATGACAAACATAATATTAGAGATTTTTTAAAACTATCTTGTGTTGTGAATGAGTAGTGCCTTTATTGTCAGAGCTTTATTGTCAGAGGAAACGGCAGAGGTCAGACGAGCACAGTTTGATCGCTCGTAGTTGCGTTACTATGATAGGAAGATGTCGCTGAGACAAACCAACCATTTAATAAATGATCTATCCCTACGTACTGAAGGGAATTTTTCTTTGTGGATCATGTGATTACTTTGGGGCCAATGCAGTAGTCACCAGCAACTCCCTTTTAAAGCTATAAACTTCATCTTCACGGTGTAAATATCCCTCAGACTACAACATTTGGAGGACAGGTGCGATTCGGAGTCAGAGGTCCTACAGCATGGAACAAGCTCCCCAAGTACATCAAGGATTCACCAAAACTGACTTCCTTCAAGACTGATCTGCATAGACACCTACTGACTCATAACTGATGAACAGGATGACCCTATTGAACCAGCGATGCCTCTCTCATATGTTTATTTCCCCCCCTCTTTTTCTCGTTTTCTCTTCACATTAACACATTTAAGTATATATTTTTTGAAAATCTATTGCCTAATAGAACATAAAAATAAAGATTGATTGATTGATTGATTGATTGTTGAGGAGATGGTAAAGGGTCGATGATAGCGCCTGTCCCACTGCATCCCGCACAAACTTGGTCTACTCTTATAATATGATTGCTTTTACACTTTTACACTTACAGCATAGTAGTAGGCTTCCTTGGGACTTCCTTCACCATTTATACTGTTGATCAACTTTGTTGGATCTCTAACAACTTTGAGAGACTGGAAAAAAGTACTCGGCCAATACTATACCAACTTCAGCAACTGAAGCCAGAGGTACTCGTATTTTAGACCACTCCTCTTCGAGGACATCTAGAGCTAGAGCTTTTAGGATCTGCTCATAGGAGGATGCGTTAAGATCTTCTCTAACTAGAATACAAGTTTTGATAATTATCTGTTGCATGCAAGGGAGAATGGAGAATATCTCAATTCCTCCATTGTTGGCCAAGTAACATTATTGTATCCATCTGCTGGTACGTTTAGGGAAGGGGGAGGGGCTATAATAACGTTAATGAACAGCAGTGTAAAATTGAATGAGATGGGAGTGAGTGTAAAGTGTATATAGCAGGTGGAAGAACCAATCCAATGCTGTTAACTTATTACACATGCTGCACTTGCTAATTTGTTAATCTTTCTCCTCCCCTTGTCACCCATGTCTTCTTTGCCGCTACTTCCCTCACCTCAAACATGCTTATAATTGCCCTCCATGTCTCCCTTATTGTTCAAACTCACCTACCGTATTCACTCGAATATAAGTCTCAGACTGAATAGAAGTCGCTCTGAAAGCCGCACTCCAAATGTGGCACACCTAGTTAATTACACCACCGTTCTTGCCCACGCGCAGTCGTTTATCATTAGCTAAGATAGCTTGTCTGCCGAGATCAAGAAAGCATTCCGTGCTTGTGGCATCACTGTGAAGGTGGACGGGTCTGAAGATGGAGAAATTCACTGCCTCAAAGTCGATAAAGTAGCAGCTATCCCAGCCATTACTCAAGCTACTCGCCAGCTGAAGGCAGTGACAGTGGTGGAGAAGATCCATTTGCTTCCTTGGACGAAGAACAGATCGAACATAACGAACTCATTGTAGATAATGATAGCGATTAGGACCTCTTGCCAACCAACTACTACCTAGCTCAAATGTTTGAAATGAAACAATCACAACCACAATGACGCACACAAAAAATTGCGTCAGCACAATAGCGCAAGACTGGCTTGGCACTGCGCAAGCGCACTGCTTGAAGATCGCAACTTGATTTGGCTGAAATAAATACAAGTTTATATTTGAGTGAATACGGTACTCTGCCTTGATCTTGTTCTTATAGAAAATCTGATGACTTTAATCCTTATACTCTACAGTTCTGGTATTCCTTGCGCCATCAGATCAGAGATTTCAGCAAGGACTACCACGTAGTGGCTGTGGACCTTAGGGGATACGGGGAGACAGACCGCCTACCCAAGACTCTGGACTACGCCCTCACTAATCTCCAACAGGATATCGTTGAGCTTATCCCTGCCCTAGGACACAGCAAGGCCATACTAGTGGCGCATGATTGGGAAAGTATTATTGCTTGGACAGTCACGCAGAAACACCCGGAGTTAGTGGAGAAGTTGGTGACCATGAACGGTCCACATATGTGGGTCTTGAAAAATATGATTTCAGAGACGTGGGCACAGCTGATGAAGTCTTGGTACATATTCGTCTACCAGCTTCCATGGCTGCCAGAATTCATGATTGCCCGGCAAGACTTCAACATCTTCAATGTCATTTTTCATGTGAAGAAGGGAGTGCAAAACCAAGCTGCCTTCCTCCCTGAGGCAGTGGAGGCATACAAGTACGTATTCTCCCAGCCTGGGGCTACTACGGGACCCATCAATTATTATCGGTGCATCCTTAAACATTTTTCAGCTGCGGAAAACAAGATTGCAGAGAAAATCATCAATGTCCCCACGCTTATCATCTGGGGTGATGGAGATAAGTTTCTGGAGAGCTCCATGGCTGATGCTCACAGGGGGTTAGTGACGGACCTGACCGTGAAGCATATTCCGAAGTGCAGCCATTGGGTGCAACCAGGCTTAGTGAACCAGTACACGAGGGAATTCCTCTGACATGCCTTGTATTATAATAATCTCTCAGTGAACTCTCAATAATCAACTTCAAATTTTATTCACTCAATGCTTCGACTAGATGCTCTAGCCTTCATCATCTGATCAATTAAATTGCTGTGAAAATGATGAAGACTAGATGCTCTAGTCTTCATCATCTGATCAATTCGATTGCAGAGAAACTGATGAAGACCAGAGGATCTAGTTGAAACGTTGAATGAATAAAATTTGGAGTTGATTATTGTGAAGGTGATTTTAATATAATAATAATGTATAATAATGTTGTAATTTCCTTATCTTTTAATTTGTTCCGTGTACTTTGTACTTTTCTCGGCCCCATCTCTTTGTCATTAATGGGCACTTACATAGAGGAGGTAGGGATGGTGGGAGGGGATTAGGAGTAACTCGACCAGTGTATATAGGACATGTCCCCAATCTTCATAAAAGCGCACAGTGACCAGTTGGTATAGGGGCAACTCAACCAGGGGTGTGGCTATGCCCCCAAACTACCAACTGGGGCAGAGTTTGTCCTCCTCATGCGCTGGGTGGGTGGGGGGGGGGTTATGAGTAATACCTGTGATAGCTTATTCATGCAAAATGCACTGGCAGCAAAAACATTTAAAAAATGAGTCTATTACATATTGTTCACTGGCCTGCCTATTTCACACATGAGAGATGTTTAATTTTGGGAACATCAGAATTCAGAACACATTACTATAATTATTATTATACACATCCTTTAATATATTTTACAGCTGTTGCTTTGCTGGATTCCACTGGCACCAGGACTACCATTATTGTTATTATTATAAATAATAATTTATATAGAAGTTAACAAATAACAAATATAATAATAATAGGCATTGTATGATTTTTATTTTACAATAATACAATGGGCATAATATTATATAAAAATTATACACACATGTTGATGATATAATAGTCACCACTAGTGTACCAACTATATAGGACTAGAATCCAGCACAGCTGGTGTTTCCATGCATGACAATAGCTGAAGAATAAAATGATCATGGTTCATCACACTCAGATTTTAGACAACCTCCTGACTCCCGAAGAAACAAGATGCCTCAACTCCAAACACTCCAGTGGTTTCTAGGATTAAAAAAAAAATGTCCAGTAGCAATGTTCACACACTTTTCCTTGTTCAAAGACTCTGCTCTGTTGGCCCCTACACCTGGACCTTCACGTAATGGGGGGGTATAGGAGGCTACACAAGTGGCATCCCACATGAGAATCTGGCAATCCTTCTGGAGGGTAATGAAGGCCACTTGCCGTCAGAGCAAGGAAATGACTGAGGCTCTAGGTGAGAGGAAATGTTAATTGAGGCGCGAGCTCTATAAGCATCCAACAGCTGCATGCCTTGAAAAACGATCTTGACTCTTCAGACAGCCGAGACAATGAATGCCAAACAGATTTACTGGGGATCCAGTCAACTGCGGGGATGATAAAGGAAATACCCGAGCAGCCACCTTGATCACCTTTCGGGGGCCTAAAGATGACGTGGACAGGGCACAAATCCAGGTCCCTGACTCCTACCTAGCTGCAGCCTGAATATATATACATACCCAGATAGCAGCATCCTTGTTGTGAGCCACCATGGTGGCCCAGAATAACTATCACCTTGATTCTGCATTTCCAAGCAATCATCGATGAGGAGAATGTTGTGATTGCACTCTGGGATGGAACAATAAAATTATTCTCTAAGTCGACATAATAACTTTAAAATCACCTTCTCAAAAATCACCTTCTCAATAATTTTTATTTACTCGACGTTTCGACTAGATGCTCTAGTCTTCATCAGGAATAATGGATGGATCAAACTCACGCTGCTGGGGATAAACATCACATCCCTCCAGGCAGAGTGAAAGATAATTGTGGGAATCCCAAAGGAAAGTATGTTTGAAGAGAATGCTCGGATGTTTGCCAGAGCCGAGATACATTTCTATCTCATGGCCAGAGAGTCCAACATTGCTAATCGTTTCGACATTGCTAATGATTCTTTCCAAGAAAGAAACCACACAAGTTAAAATCTCGTGACCTCCACCCAATATGATTGGAGCCAGCAATAAACGTCTTGGTGTAGCCACTTCACGTACATGCCTACCGAGCTGATTTTCCACAGTTTAGACGAGTGATTTGGGGGAAGGCAACTATTCAAGCAGATTCACAGGAACACCGAGGAAAGGTTATTCATAATCCACATTTTCATTCTCTGCAAGCCCAACCCAATGGGTCCCCCTGGCAAGACCACTTGCTTAACATGTGTCAGCAACAAAATGCTGGAGGGGGTATGCCAGAAGGGGTGGACACTGATCTCAACTCAACTGATCCAGAATGTTGTCCAATGAGAGGGCATGGTGGTCACCCGAACAGGGTAGGTAACAATCAAGTCATCCCTATTTGCACCCCGTCACAGGCTGCCAAATGAGACACAGGTGTGCACCAAATTTATCAGGAACCTTTGCCTGCATGGAGCATCCCCAGGGATACATCTTAGCCTGTCGTCCTCCCTAGTGTGAACTCCTGTATCTGTGTGCAAGACTGTTCGGTAAGTTACCTCGCAAAACCTGATGTACAGTAACGAAAATCCACAGAAAAGTCCCGATTTAGTCATAATACACCAAAAAACGGAATTGCCTGTGTCGATGCCAAGACGCTACACCATTCCATTTGTAAACTCGATGTCACCTCGTGTCCCAAACAGTGAACCCGCTGTCGTGCCATATTAGTCCCGCTGCCATATTTGTCCCTTTTGCTACACCGCGCAAGCGCAGCCGCGCAAGCGCAGCCGCGCAAAATTAATAAACCACGCATCAATAAAGTCAGCTGCCAAATTTGTCCCTCGTAGAGAAGGACCCTGCAGTATATCTGCGGAAGATCGAATATTTCCTTAAGAATGGAAAATACAGTTGTGACACGAGTGCGAAGGAGCAGAGTGGAATAAGAAAAAGAATTGACAGATTTGACATCATTGGTAGGTGAAAACCACCTCTTGGTGGTATGTCCAAATCATTGGCATTCAGATAACATAAGTATTGCCAACATTCTGTACAAATACCAACATTCTATGCTGTGTGCACTTTAAGACGTGACAACAAAGAGGTTCTGTAAATCACATCGACTTCAATTTATAGCTCACCAATTAGCAAGTTCCTCTGCCCAATAGTTCATTGCGATAATAATTATGGCACTTGTTTGTTATTCACCTGTGACTAAATTACAAATCAATGTCAATTACAAATCAATGTCTAGTTCATGATCGGAAAATTTGGGCTCAGCTGTGACAATGACCAGCAATAAATAAATAGGATAATCTTTCTGCTTTCTGTAAGTCAGCTTGAATTTCTCAAGCCACATGCCTACTCGCAACCCCTTCTCCTCTAGACAACCTCAACGGTGACACCTCCATCTGTCTCCCCTGTCACGAAGTTCCAAAGTCATTGCGTGGTTGTTGCTGCAATAACGGGTTTTTTGGAGTCCCCCCCGCTATTGAAGGAAATTGACGCTAGCAGCCTTATCTGGGATAAGGTTTGACAAGTTCAGAAAATTCATTTTCGATCTGGACATTCAAAACACAAACCATTGGGGGAGGGAGAATAAGAGTAACATTCGATTCATTCAAAACATTGGTGGCGGGGGAATAACAAACGAGTGCCATAATTATTTATACAATGTCTTGATAATTATAAGTACTAATCCCCCCCAAAACCCATGAGTTTTCCCGACCTTCCAGACCGTTTCCAGCCATTTCTCCCATTTTTGACCCAGAAACACACCTCTCTCTAGTGAGCCAACATCAGACTGTGTTGTAACCAGTGTTACACAAGTTGTGCCTAGAATGCTTGGAAAACCCTTGCCTTGCAAACCACCTGTCCGTTACAGAAAATTCCCTGATGACTTTTAAAAAATTCTGCTGTCTGAAGCATGGCTAGAGGACACACACATAGATGAGGCGCAGGCTCTACTTCACAATCAGTTTCCAAAGATGGGTGGCTTCCAGTCCATTGGGTATGTGGCACCAGGAAGTGGAGGCTCAATAACTGGAACTCCGGTTCGGGATTATATCCAAATCATGAATACTTACTGGTGGCCACTGGGTCTGTGTGTCCAGCATAGGAATGCCCAAGGGGACTGTGCGGGTGTATGACAGCCTCTATACAAGAACCAGTAAGAAATAACTTGAATGAGAATATTTTATATGCTAAACTTTAAAAAAAATTACACATTCTGATTAGGTGGATCAAGAATTAACTGTTCTCAATTTCCAAACAACTTTTATGACATGCATTGGAAATTGAATAATGTCATTGGATCCAACAGTGTTGTTTTATTTTAATCCTCTCAATTAAAAAATTGGGCTCCTTGATAACTACTGTGTGAGCTTAGAAATCTATACTCTATTTTTTACTTGCGTAGTATCTCAACTCAAGCATCACATTAAGAACCAGGGCCTTGCAAGAGTGACAATTTCACCTAAATAATTATGATTCACAGCTCCATATTAATGGCAAGATGCCCACGTATAGAACAACGAACCCACTAAAATAGTGTTACCATTCAATCAATTCTTGTGAAATAAATAGTAGTTATATTAGTTATATACTACAAACAATTAATAGTTGTTTCGTTCGTTTGTTCTTTATTGTTGTTGGATCATTGCAGAACTGGATACACTAAAATGCCTGGCATGGATGGAATTCTATCAAGGAAGCCACCTGACCATACAGAAACCATACATGCATCAACAGGCTGGAGGCAATGACTGTGGTTTATTTGCCATTGCTGTTGCAACCGCATTATGCAATGGTGTGGACCCATCAACAATAACATTTGATCAAACAAAGATGCGGTCCCACCTGACATGATCTTTCCAGACATCTCACATCAAACTATTCCCTGTTCAAGGATGCCGACGGAAAGCCACAAGCAAGAAGCTCAAGACGACTGTTCTTAGGGAACCATTGATCTGTGTTTGCAGACAACCCCATGACCGTGCCCTCACAGTGGCACAGTGCAGCAAGTGTAGTGAATGGTTCTACCAATCATGTGCACAGATTCCACCATCAGCCATCATCAACCGGGAGGAGGAGTGGAACTGTGGCAGTTGTTTCGACAGGGAATTGGGTGCCACTTAAATAATTGATTGAGTTTTGCACAAGTTAAATTGTAGGATGGTGCTGAGGAACCAAATATATATACTTGACCCTGTCCTTCTATCACTCCATCATCCAGAGAAGGGGTATATTGCAAAACAAAACAAAAATTGTTCATCTAATTGTGATTAGTAAATGGCAAGTATTCTCCTCCTATTCTCCTCCCATGATTTCTGATAGAAATGATGGTCAAGTTACTTGCCATATTAGATACTCCTCCCATGTTTTTACTGCAATTTATATATAGCTAGCTTGTGTATATATATATATATATACACGCAACCATTCATATTCAGTTATGCAGGTGAGACTAATATGACAGGTAAGATTTATATGGCAAATGGGACTAATATGGCAGGTGAGACTAATATGGCAGGTGAGACAGCAGGAGAGACTAATATGGCAGGTGAGACTAATATGTCGGGTGTGACTAATATGGCAGGTGAGACGGCAGGAGAGACTAATATGGCAGGTGAGACTAATATGTCGGGTGAGACTAATATGGCAGGTGACTAATATGGCAGGTGAGACTAATATGGCAGGTGAGACAAATATGGGATGTGAGACTAATATGACAGGTGACTAATATGGCAGGTGGGACTAATATGGCAGGTGGGACTAATATGGCAGGTAAGACTAATATGGCAGGTGAGACAGCAGGTGAGACTAATATGGTGGGTGAGACTAATATGTCGGGTGAGACTAATATGGCAGGTGAGACTAATATGGCAGGTGAGACTAATATGGCAGGTGAGACGGCAGGTGAGACTAATATGTCGGGTGAGACAAATATTGCAGGTGAGACTAATATGGCAGGTGAGACTCGAAATAGGAATATGGAATAGTTTACCTGACTTTGTTGTGTTTGCTCCTAATATTAATTCCTTTAAGCATAACCCATGGTCACCTTATCAATCCTAATCCCTATTATATATTCATTATCTTTGTGTTTATTATATTTTATCAGACTATTTTACTTATTCATCTCTTATGTGTGCATCCCATTACTCATGTAACTATATAGGGTGGCTTTAATAACACTAGCATTTGGTTGCTATTAGTTATTCCTATGCATTTGCGCTTGTATTTGCATCAATTTATAAAAAATATTAAAAAAAATTAAAAAAAATTAAAATAACAGGTGACACTAATATGGCCAGTGAGCATGAGACTAATATGGCGGGACAAATGTGGCAGGTGACAGGGGCAGATCTAGGGTATCAGTAAGGGGGGTTTGGTATCAGTACTAAGGCGAGTGCAGTTTTATAAATTTATATGGGGGGGTTTAAATCATATGGGGGGGGGGGGGGGGGGGGGTTTAAACCCCCAAAATACCCACCTGGATCTGCCCCTGGGTGAGACTAATATGGCAGCTCAGGTGAGAAATATGGCACAGGCGGGACTAATATGGCAGGCGGGACTAATATGGCACTATAATGGCACTATATTTGTCCCGTTAATCGCGAACATTTTCTGAGCGGGACAAATATGGCAGCGGGACTAATATGGCACGACACCGCCACTACAAATTTACGATGAAAGGTAAAGGTCGGCAAATGGGAGTTGAATCGTCGCCATGACTACGTAGAGCAGCAGCGGCATGCCTGTTGAGATTAAAGTACGTACTAGTGCGATGCGAGTCGTACATTCAATGCATTTGATACTTATAGAAAAATCCCCCATTCACTGAAGTTCTTCCCAAAACCGGTATCATATTCAAAGAAGATAAACCAGAACTGGTATGTTATAACCTACTAAGGTATAATATATATATCAAGCCCGTAGCCAGCTCAGGGTTCTCGAGAACCCCCCCACTGGCTGTGAGGTCCACCCTTTCAGTTGGGTCCACCCTTTTAATTGGGTCCACATTTCCAATTGGGTCCACGCTGAGCGTCATAGTGCATATCAGCATTTTTATCAGTCATTTGTATTCATTGTTGATGCCCTAGAAGTTATAGGCCATGGCAAACATATTGCTGAACATGGTGGCCTTTACAGTGATTGGGACACAGGTAATAGAAGTCAAGCCCAGCAAATCCTTGCTAGTATCACCAAATTTGATTTCATTGTAGTTTTCTTAGTGGTTTATCAGTACCTTTCCCACCTGTCAGGCATATAACTGTTCAACTACAGAGCAGAATACTAGATATCATTGAAGCTTATCACATGATTTTAAGCAAGTGTACAAAGAAGAGCGTGCCAAAGTGGAAGAAAACTTTCAGAAAATATATGACCAGGCTGTCTTGATGGCTGATAAGGTGGGCACCACCCCGAGTAAGCCAAGGATAGCAAGCAGACAGTAGCACCATGGTAATGCACCAGCAGAATCAGTATTTGATTACTTCAAGAGTAATCTTGCTATTCCATTCCTTGACCATATCTGCACTAGCTTAAATGAAAGGTTCTCATCATTGTCAGCAACTGCTTCATCTCTTCTGGTACTTGTACCATCTCTGATTACCACAAGATCATTTGATATCAGCACGGTTGTTGAAACTTATCACCAGGAATTGCCATCACCAGAACTAATAGAAACTGAACTCACTCGCTGGAAATCAAGATATGCAAATGTACCCTTTCACAAAAGAGAATCCACACCATCTAGTGCCTTGAAATTGTGATGCAACATTTTTTCCAAACATTCATGTTCTCTTGCAAATCGCATGCACTCTGCCAGTAACATCTTGTGAATGCGAAAGAAGTGGCAGTACACTTAAACGTCTCAACAATTACCTAAGAGCATCTATGAACCAAGAACGCCTGACATCTCTAGCACTCTTACATGTACATTATGACACAACAATTAATCTGGATGAAGTTGTTGAAATATTTGGACACTTACACCCAAGGAGAATGGAACTTGAAACTCTTATTAAATAGTTTTTAATCTCTAGTTAATAAATAGTGATTTAATATTATGTTTAGAATGCTTATTTTGTTTCCGATATTTGCACAGGAGAGAGCACATTCCCCTACCACACCTTCCCCCTTGGGTCGCTTCGAGACCCAAAAGGTCCCAATATTTACCAACAGAACCCCCCCACTCATTTTTCTGGCTACGGGCCTGTAGACTAAGCTAAGCTGTCGTATAATTATAATAACTTGTTCGGATTTGGTTGGTGTAAATAAATTAAAGATAGTGGCTGTCAAACCTAGTACTAGTATATACTCCAACAATGAGGAATAGATTGTCAATTCTACAGAAGTAAAACACATCCTGGGAGGACGGAATGAAAAGCACTGGGCAAGAATAAAGAGCATTAGCCAACAAACCATTCGTCCCATGTAGATATATACTATACTGTCTAGGTGTAGGCTAGTTCAAACAACATTATTTTGGCACATTTCATAACATCTTCTTTGAAATGTTTTCTTCTTGCCTTTTTGTGTGCTTCCTCTGTTTTCCTTGCATCCATTTACCATCGAATCCCATTGATGCACGTGCTTAGCGATCGACTAGTAACAAAAAATACTGCAAGCAAGCCTTGTGGGATGAAGCTTTTCGAGCATTTCTTTTCGGTGATGTGTAAACAGGTGTTTATTCACCGATAAGTTAGTTTTGAGTCGGGTCTTTTTTAGGATTTTTGCAGTTCATGGCCAAGCATATCAACCTTATGAATGGGCTAGCATCGAATGAGTTGAATGAGCTCTGGGGTTCAATAATGTGGGCTACAGTAACCCTTTTTGGGGGCTTGGTTGATGAACCGGACCATTTTAAGCACCTGCCATCAGGCAGTGCCCATATTTCCCTATTGCAAGTCCGGGCCTGAACACATCTAAATATATATATATTATAATTGAACACATCTAAATATATTATAATTCTTTTAAACTCCATACAAATGCCCAAGCTACCTCACAACACTTTGATGATAATTATATATATGCATGTGTCATAGGATAACGTGTTATATATAGAATGCAAATTTATTCACTTTCCTTATGTTTAGGTTCTGTGTAAGCCAAAGATTCTGCCACTGAAGTCTGTCACTCTGGAAAAGTTGGAAAAAATGCAAAGACAGGTATATAGCTAGCTTTTGTTCGGTTCCTTCTTTATGTCCTCACCCCCCCCATAATAGATATAATTAGAGAACAAAGCGAGTCCTCCCAAGCGAGTTGAATGTGAGAGCTGTTTCTGTCAGACTTGTATTTATCAGTCACCTGTGATAAGTAGGAGCCTCCCATCCTCCACATTTGTCTTTAGCACAGTGGATCCATTCGTGCCTAAAATGAACTTTGTAACGTATTTTTATTTTGTTTGTTTGTTCGGTTACAGGATCTTCCCACCTACCACCTGAAACCAACCGTAGATCGACTGTGTGCCAACTGCAGTATAATTACTAGATGCCCTATATACACTCTTGTCCGAATATTGTGACCATCTCCCACTTATATATATATATATATATATATATATATATAGCTACAGTGGAAAATAAAAAATATATAAATAAACAAAAAAATTTTTTTTAAAGCTAACAAGCTAACAAAAAAAAGAAGCTATAGCTACCTGTGGAGAAAATATACAGTTAGCTATATAATTATATATCATTCACAACTGAAAAAGTGATCATGAGAAAGTGTGGGTGGTCATGCAAACTCTTCCTGCATACAATAGCATGCAAACAATCAATTTAACCAGAAGTGAAGCCCGCTTAATAAAATCCTGGATCCGCCCCTGCTAAGGTCACCTGACTATCATAAGTTGAGCTTCCAAGGTACCACATGGTCAGGAATCCTTGTCATGGTAAGTATTACCAGAGCTACCACATCAACCTCTCTCCTACAAGTTTCCAAGAAGGGCTTATGGACAGAAGAAGGTGGTGTATTGCAGTTTTCAGAGTCAATGGCTTGGAATTTTTTACATTATAACGAGGCTGAAGATGCAGTGTATTGTCACACATGTGTTAAAGCATTCAGCTTGAACAGGATTAAAACTAGCCTTAATGCATCAACAACCTATGTAAGTGTACTAGTTATTTAAATAGCTGCTTGTTATGCTATAAACGTTCTCTCATATACTTACAGAGGTCAGTACAGGTTTTTACAATTGGAAAGATGCAACAAGGGCTTTAAAAAAACACCCGGAGTCCAAGACGCATGCTGAGGCTGTTGAAGCCATTATAACTTTGCCAAACAACTTCTGATGTCAGTGAGTTGTTGAGTCAAGCTCATAAGCGAGATAAAGAGATTGCACGAGAAATACTCAAGACCATTCTGTCAAGTTTAAGGTATCTTGCTAGGCAAAGGATAGCTTTTCGGCAAGCTGATGATGTTGAATCCAACTTGATTCAATTGCTCAAACTAAGAGAACAATGAAGAAATTGACACGTGGCTTATAAAAAGTCAAAGAAAATATATATCCCCAGAAAATCAAAATGAAATTCTAGAGATCATGGCCAATCATGTAATCAGAAATATTCTTTCGTTTGTCAATAAGTCTCCCTACTTTACATTAATGGTAGATGAAACTACCGATGTCTCAAATAAAGAACAGTTGACAGTACAGTAGACCCTCGCTAATCCGGACCCCGTTAATCCGAAACCTCGCTAATCCGAACGCCATTAGCAAAAATATATATATCAAAATGCGTGTCATTATTGAACTTTGAACCTACCACGAGCATGTCATACGATGCAGCTGCAGTGATATGAGAAGAAAAGAGCACACAAGAGCCTTACCATTGAGGAGGTCGAGATCCTGGCCCAGCTCAGGAAGAAAAGCAACAAGTTACTAGCTAAACAGTATGGAGTTGGAGTCTCCACTATCTCAGATATAAAGAAGAAGGGCAGGAGTTGCAGGATGCAAAAGGAAGAGATGGGATTCCGGAGTTCTGCTAAAAGAATGAGGATAGGAAGGGAACATAATGATTAAAAATTACTTGTACTCCCACCACCCAGTATTCAACCCACACCTGCAAAAAATAAACAAATCCCGAGTTCAATATAATGATATTCATACATTTCACTAATCCGAACTACTCAGATCCCAAGGCTATTCAGATTAGTGAGGGTCTACTGTACTTGAATGATAGGGGGAAAACCCCTCTATACCAAGCTGGATGATAGGTATTAGATCACGAGATTTTCAAAGGCCATGAAACCAAGGTGTGGGAAAGCAGCTGTATTTTCTCGACTTCTCAATCCTCCGGTACTTTCCGGAGACCTTTAGATGGCGAACAAGAATAAAAGTGGAATCATGTATTAAACCACGAGGAAGTGGATCTATAGCATCCCTTGCTCAAAATAAACACAAGATTGTGACGGTGCCAGACATATCTCGTGTGCCAGGTCTATCCTAGGAAAGATTGTGGCAGTGCCTGTGCCTGGAAGGGTTGTGCCAGACATCTCTCGTGTGCGTGGTCTATCCTAGGAAAGATTGTGGCAGTGCCAGACATATCTCGGTCTATCCTAGGATTCCAGCACTCCCTCACCACTTCTGGTCTTTCCAGTGCCAAAGCCACGTTTGGTATATATACGTGACCTGCAATCAATGGCAATACAAAGACACAATGTACATCCAATACACTTGTCTGGGAGAAGCCTCAAACAGCCCATTTCTATATATATATAGTTCAGTGGGAAGCTTACAGCCTTGTTCACTCAGGCAGGAAGTTAGGCACCATTGCGTGGTCAAGGGCTTTTACATGTGGCCTCAAGCAACCTGTGCTTAACCCTTCCACCGCTGGATTTACACAGCACTTTTTAAAAATAGTGACGTTATTTTACATAATATTTTATATTCAACCAGGAGTGCACAAATGTCCCTAGCAACCATGGTTGATGTTATAGCATTGGTGTTGACAAACATTGCGGTCAACTGTAGGTTGCCTAGCAACTGACCACATACGATGAATATCATTATAACATTTGATTGTTTGTTTTGATTGTATTTTTAGGCAGAATATGGACAGAGATTACATCATGATGTAAATATAATAAAATGACAGTGTCATATTTTACTAGAGCAGGTAATTAGAAACCATAGCTAACTAACTACCTACTAGCTTTATATTATTATAGCTATATAGATGGATAGCTAGTACCCGCGAAGTACCCAGGTAATGCTATTTTTTATACAAGTCAGAAAAAAACAGTAATGCTAAAGGATCTTACATGTATATTTTCCTGGGACATCTTGTTCCTGTTCTTCACCATCGTCAGTCTCAAGACCTGGATCCCTACGCAAATCAGCGCTACTATCTCTGGATTGGCAAAAAAAGGTTCTGAATCTACGATGTCATTCAGAGTTGCTAGCTCTTCAGGATCTCTAGTCTGTTCTCCGTGGTAGGCCCTTCTCCTTCCTCATCACTGCTTTCAACCCAAGACAGACCGAATTCGTCGTCATCCAGCATTGCCAAAACATCGTCCAATTTAGTCTAGAAGCCATTTTTTAATCGATCAGCTGAATTTGACGTCACGAATACCTTGGTTACCTAGGCACTATACCTCAGCTATTTTAATTCCAGCTCTAGCAAAGCAAGGGACATCCCCAGGTATATTTAGCACATGCGTAGCTAAAACTAACGATTTTATATATTTGTTTTTGTCGCGGTCATTTACAACTCCGCCATATGGCGGATACGGCGGCGAGACGGTTAAGTGATCATAGACGGCTAAGTCCAGTTGTTGATGCTACAGGTCAGCTCTCAGGCACCTTGCACACGATTGTCTAAACTCTAGCAACATATACTTCTGCAGCTAGTATACGGCTCGATAGCTCAGAATGTGAAGCACCTAAGATCAAGAATGTCTCGAATTCACATTGAAACAGCCAATTGCACAACAATGTTGCTTAGCATTATATACATTGCTTGTATTATATATACCAAATTATACCATGTTGCTAGTGTTGCCAGTATTATACCATGTAGCCAGTGTTGTTACCATGTTGCTAGTGTTGCCAGTATTATACCATGTAGCCAGTGTTGTTACCATGTTGCTAGTGTTGCCAGTATTATACCATGTTGCTAGTGTTGCCAGTATTATACCATGTAGCCAGTGTTGTTACCATGTTGCTAGTGTTGCCAGTATTATACCTTGTAGCCAGTGTTGCCAGTATTATACCATGTAGCCAGTGTTGTTACCATGTTGCTAGTGTTGCCAGTATTATACCTTGTAGCCAGTGTTGTTACCATGTTGCTAGTGTTGCCAGTATTATACCATGTAGCCAGTGTTGTTACCATGTTGCTAGTGTTTCCAGTATTATACCATGTAGCCAGTGTTGTTACCATGTTGCTAGTGTTGCCAGTATTGTTACCATGTTGCTAGTGTTGCCAGTATTATACCATGTAGCCAGTGTTGTTACCATGTTGCTAGTGTTGCCAGTATTATACCTTGTAGCCAGTGTTGTTACCATGTTGCTATATAGTGTTGCCAGTATTATACCATGTAGCCAGTGTTGCCAGTATTATACCATGTAGCCAGTGTTGTTACCATGTTGCTATATAGTGTTTCCAGTATTATACCATGTAGCCAGTGTTGTTACCATGTTGCTAGTGTTTCCAGTATTATACCATTTTGCTAGTATTATATTCCCATTCCAACTAACTAGTGTTATTGAGCAGAAGTGAAAAAGTGTACATTGTGATGTACATATAGAGCCAAGAGGTTCTGAAGGATCAACAAGCAACAGCATCCTCCGAGGATTAGTCTTGGCAAAAGGGTCATCAACTTCAACTAATAATGTTTGTGTGAATTTAATTGATTTCCTCGTTCTTTAGAATATCTTGCCAAACTTTCCTCATTTGTCCATTATGCATATATATATATATATATAATTTGTCCGTCATCCTATATGATAAAAGCACACATTGAAGTTTGTGGTATAAACAGTCATCACAATTAACCGCGGGAAGAAAGGGGGACAATTAACCACGGGAAGAAAGGGGAACAATTAACCGCGGGAAGAAAGGGGGACAATTAACCACAGGAAGAAGGGGGGACAATTAACCACAGGAAGAAGGGGGAGAGAGACTGAAAAACAAATTAAAAAATAATATCCATGTTGAAATGAGATCAAGACAATGTCATGATGTGGTAAGGAATCATCATTATGCTTGATTAGCTGACTTCTAGTTTGACACGGATGTTCATTGCAGCGAGCTCTGCCACCAGATAGCGGAACACGTAAGGCACCGAGATAATGTCGATCTGTCCTCCGCCTGGACACACCACACACCTCCATTCCGCAGCACCATGAAGGTGGGAGGAGCCAACATCTCGAGACTTCTCCAGTAAAGGAGAGATGATACTCCCACACGATTTACAGATGCGACTCTGTGAGCATGAGAAAACAACATTTAATAAACACAAGTGCAGAATTGTATTTCTACAATTACTATAATATTATAGGCTAGTTAACAACATTTAATAAACACATGTGCAGAATTGTATTTCTACAATTACTATAATATTATAGGCTAGTTAACAACATTTAATAAACACATGTGCAGAATTGTATTTCTACAATTACTATAATTATAGGCTAGTTCTCAAGTCACAAAAATGCCCCCCCCCCCCCCCCGCAATAACATTACATCATTGTGACATCATAAACATCGATTGTAGTGCTCTAGATATTGGCTTGGCCATAATTAACCCTAACCAATTCCTTAGCTCTAACCCTTGATTAGCCATCGATTATCCCTGCCCTAGCAAGAACCACACACACATTAGCCGAACCCTTATACTAATCATGCCCTAAACTAACCATTACTTCAACCCCGACTATTGCCCTAACCCTAGCTGAAGGCATAGCCAGGTTTTGATCAGTACATTTTTGCCGATGTCATTATGATGGTGTAAAGCCAAGATTGGGACAGGGAAGCGACAGCTCGTGTCCTTAGTACAATCATGTTTTGCGAATGTCTGAAGCCAGGGAAAAAAAGAAGTGTTTCAGCAAAATAATGGAAATTAGGCAAAGAAACTTACATCGAGAATGAGTTGTGAATAGTGTGGTGAAGAATGTATCATGTTCATGACCTAGGTGAATGGGCGTGGCATCAGCAAACCATTACATGCAATTTGGCTCTCTACAGAACACATATCATATCCCATTAGTACATCAAGATATGTCCACACTGCAACAAACTTTCCAGGAACATCTGGGAAATAGAGCTATCTCAACATGCCCCTGCCCTCACTCTAATATATATTATAAAACTATTCAACAAACACAGCAAACATTTTATCACAAAGTAACACAAATGATATCTACATGTCATACTGTATATTTGAATTGTATTGAGTGGAGTCTAGAATAGCATGTGTGTGCTTGTATATCTGGGTAATCTCCAGTAATCTATCCGTATTCTACCCCCAAAAGACAAAATCAAAAGTTCGTGAACAACTACGCTGCATCAACCATGATTGCTAGAGACATTTGTGTAACTCTCCTGGTTGAATATAAAATATTATGTAAAATAGGTTCTCAATTTTAAAGAAGGCTATGTTAAATACAATGGTGGTGGGGTTAACCATACGACTGAATTATAATATTATTTTTGGATGACCACATTCATGACCACAAATATGTTGCTATGGAAATCAAACTTTCCCCTAATGTTGGGGACACCCATATAATTATATATATAAGAACATACACAATAAACTTTAAGGAAATATGTAAAACAGAATTGTTATAATTATGTTTGCAGCAAGAGATGTCAAAGTGGAAATAATGCGACTAGTATATACTTGGCAATTATGTTACAATCCAGGTGTTAAACCCCTCAATGTTTAGCACACAATAAGCTATTAATACTGGTCTTGCCGTCGTTAGAAACTGTCCTTGTTAGGTGTATATATAGTAACTCGCTATGAAACACAGGCCTTCCTTGTAGTTGAAAAAAAAAGGGGGGGGGGGGGGGGGGGGAAGGGGAAAAAGAGAGGAAGGGAAAAAAAGTATTGAGTAGAGGATGGCTACAGTTGAGAGTCCTGAGCAGAGCCTTTTGCCAACGACGGGTTTCCAAATCTATAAGGTGGCCTGAAGAACACATTTCAAATTGAAACGGATCAGAATCAGCTTTTGTGATGCCATCTCTTGCTATCACTTCAGCCACCGAGACAGTCCCCTTCTTAGCTCATTGCATCCGAAACAACCGTAATAAATAACCGGGTGTGCGCTATTTAGCTTAATAAGCATCCATATCGCAGGAGTTGGAAGCATGGTGCTAAACATTAATTATTCACACCACAAAATGGTCCATATTTGGCACGCTTCTAAATACAGTAGCCACTAGGATAACTCACTTATCATAACTAACTTGTGGCTCGTTTGTTCATCCACTTATTAATTAAGGAGGCCAACTATTACTATAGGATGTACGTACTGCATGTCAAGTGTACCAATATTTGTCAGTAGCAATGTTGCAGTATCTGTAGTGCAGCTATAACTGAAAAAGATCAAGAGATTTTTCCTAACCTCCGCATTGTCCACTTAAGCTGTTTGTTGAGAGACATGCAAAGTTTAAACAGTTTACACTCATTCTGCCTCTACATGAACATAATCATGTTTATGTAATAACTACTACACATATCCCAACAGGATTGGGTCCCATAGGGCTTGGATAAGGCAGGGTCTAATAGTCGAAACTTAAAAGCAGTTGTTAAAATTCAATGACCTGTCTCATCCAATCTAGGTCTCTAAACTTGTAGCAAAATTGGTTACTTTTCCTTCTCTGCACCAATAAAAGCTGCACTCCATCACTCCCTAGCCTGCCCCATGACTGATGGCCCGTCTCAAAACCAGTAGGTAAACTACAAACTATATTACGTAGTAATTAGTTTGTTGGATTACACTTTGAATCTCATCACAACATTTCCTATAGTATACTAGACACTTCCTGCAGTATACTAGACACTTTCTTCAGTATACTAGACACTTCCTGCAGTATACAAGACACTTCCTGTAGTATACTAGACACTTCCTGTAGTATACTAGATACCCATGCCAGAGCACCTTGACACAGGGAGATCCAAGTAAACAACAGTCAAGTTAAACACACAATCACCAATTCTCTTACAAATGACTTGTCGGAGCAGTTTAGAAGTCGATCTTGCAAGAGAAAGGAACATCCATGAGCTAGTAGAGAATCTCGTTCCATCTCACCGAACCTGATTCCACCGGCTCTTCTTCTACCCTTTACTGGCTGGTGAGTCAAGTTGTCGATAGGCCCTGTGGTCCGCACTTGAAATTTGTCCGAGACCATGTGCCGTAACCGCTGGTAGTAAACCACACCCATAAATATGTCTGCTTCAAATTCTCTGCCATCGATGCCACTGTAAAGTCTCTCATTGCCATAGTAATTATAGCCAGCTGGAGAGAAGGTATGCACGGAGAAAATGAAACAAACTTAAAATAATAATAATAATAAATATATAAATAATAATAATAATAGTAATAATAATAATAATAATAATAATAATAATAGTAATAATAATAATAAATAAATTTAAAATAACAACAACAAAAACTACCACTAACAACACAATTAACCACATCATAAAAATACTTTTATTGTATTGTGTGAGGCGGAATCATATTGTGTGACCTTTGGGTGCGGTGTGTGCTGGAGCACACCTCTCATATCATGGACCAGAACTGAGAAGGCAGAACAGTTTGGGCACATCTATCACCCGAAGAAAAATCGCTATCTTGGTTACCCAATTACAAAACTCACAAAGCTTTCACTCCTGCTGTGGACAGCAAATTACGGGAGCTGAAGAATATCACGAGCATTCAGCTAAAGATCGACTTCTTTGCCCCCCCACTCTATCAGTAACTGGACGTGGCCTACTACTAGACTCATCTGAGCATTGAAAACCACTGGACGATGGAAGACACCATGCACTAACAATGGAGAAAGGGGAAAAGGTGTACTCATTTGTCAATTTATTTTGAACAAGGTAATTTTCAAAGTGTAGCTAGCCAGCCAAGCTGAGTGCATCATAAGCTTTTCAGGTGTAGCAACTCTCATTGTACAGATAGGCGCCATAAAAAACTTGGCGTTTCGTTTAAACGCAGCGTTGGTTCAGACGCATAAAGGTTGTAGACGCACGAAACGTTTAGACGCATAAAAGGAATTGATCGTCGCGAGTTGCACGTGGCAGTGATTTGAGTTCGTGACTAGTAGCGAGAAGATGGTGTATTCGTCGTACAAAAAACAGAGAATTTTATTTCTTAATTTGAAAGGTCTGAAGGCGCCAACCATTGTTAGGACCTTGGAGAAGGAGGGTTTGACGGCCATGAGGCAAAGGGTCGACTACTTCCTAAAGCGCTATCAAGAAACCCACACGATAGCCAGGCGGTTGGGTAGCGGGAGACCGTGGAAGATAACGGCAGCCGTCCGAGAGATAGCGGAAGAGAGGATGCTAATAGACGATGAAACGACTGCCTACCAGCTGCACGAACTCTACAACAAAAAGGGATTTCCTTTGTCGTTGAGGACAATTCTACGGTGTAGAAAGTCACTCGGCTGGACTTTTCGGGGTAGCTCTTACTACCAGTTAATAAGAGACGTCAACAAGGTTCGTTGTTATCTTGGGATTCTTAAGGGTGTATGCCGACTTAATTTAGGATACTGGCTTAATACTGCTAACTGACAGCATCATGGGGCTCCTGCTATGGGGGAAGGGCTCTGCTAAGTTTTTTGTTTTTGTTTTCAGTTAAGCTGCTTAACAATGCAGCTCTGTTGATGTAGCCGCTGTTTGTGATCATTCTCCTTCCAATTATAATCCCCATTCCATCTTTAGATCAAGAGGTTAGAGTGGGCACGACAATTTGTGGGAGAGGCGGCGGCTGATGGTTCGAAAATGTCCTCTGGACCGATGAATGCACGGTCCAACTTGAAACCCACCGACGCTTTTGTTGTAGGAAAATTGGACAACCTGTGAAGAACAAACCAAGGTAATCATATGTTGGTCTTACACAGTAGGGGAGCTAGTGTGCATTTGTTGTTACAAGAAGTCATTATTTTGTTCTTAATCCAATGAGGTTGATATGGCTGTTAAAATGTTGCGAGCTTGGTTCAAGCTTCTAATCCACAGCCTTGGCAAGACTTGACAAGCAACATGCATGTAATTTAAATATGTAAACCAACTGAGCTTGTGATGATCTTTTGCACAATCAGAGTAAGGCTATTTTTAAAAATTAGGGTGGCAAAATCTTTGAGGTGTGATGCATTACCTAAGCCATAGCTATGAAATAACCTTGTCTTCAATTCACAGGGCAAAGCATCCTGTCAAGGTTCATGTGTGGGCAGGCATCAGTATACAAGGGAAAACAGGAATATGTAAATTCGATGGCATCATGCGGGCACCTCTATATGTAGAAATTTTGGAAAAAGCATTGCTGCCCTACATCCAAGAGATTTGCCCTGGACATCGGCTTATGCAGGACAATGACCTAAAACATACTTCCCGGTTGGCAAGACAATTCTTTGAGTCGAACTCGATCAACTGGTGGAGAACTCCGCAGGAATCTCCTGATGCAAATCCAATTGAAAACTTGTGGCACGAGCTTATGGAATATATGAGGAGAAAAGTTAAGCCGAGAAATAAGGAAGAGTTGGTGGCAGGGATAAAAAAGGTTTTGGGAAACATTGGATATAGTTAAATGTCGGAGGTATATCCGACATTTGAGAAAAGTAATTCCTCGGATTATCGAACTAAATGGTGCTGCAACTGGATATTAATAAGAGCATTTGCATGTTCATTTACTTTTTTTTGTTCTTATATTTTAATATGAATCTTTTAGAAATCAGTATGTATTTAATATATTAGAAATCAGTATGTATGTAGACACAATTATAATGAAGTGAAGCATTAACAAAATAAATGCATGTCCAGCAACTTGTAGTCTCAAAGCCTCTTAGATCGCATAAAAGCAAAAATATATATTTTTTTACCCGCCATTGTGAATTCAAGCCTGAAGGCATCTTTGCCATACAGGCTTCGATTCCATCAGGCAAATGCTGGATACACATTTCTTTTACTGGTAGACCAGGAAGCCCCCTTTATCAAGTTTGATGTAGCAGGCATCAGTATACATGATGTAGCAGGCATCAGTATACAAGGGAAACTGGAATATATATCTATCAATAACATCATAATCTCTGTATGTACATTTCATGAAGCAAAAATACTAATTAACAAACCACTAATTAGCAAAAACTAATTATTACACATGACTTAATAGACTAATTAACAAATTAATAATCAATTAAACAATCAATTATTAAAAAAACAATTATTAAATGTCAATTATCATGGGACTATTTCTTGTGATGTCTCAGCCTCTTGGATGCCTGCTGTATTGATTCCAGGCATGTTCGCCAAACGGCCTCAAACTCCACTGGATGCCTCCAAAATTGTGGATGCATTGTGTAAATAGTTTAAAAAAAGAAAGTTTATCTAATTCTTTGGCAGGTAGAGCAGGGAGCTCCCTATTCCCCATCGGAGTACACCTTCTTAAGATGTCTTCTCCGAACACAGCTTCCTTCGCCAATTTGCATGCCAATGTGCCAACCTTGCTGATGGTGGCCGGCTTGGGGTATTTCAGCAAAACGTCCTTGATACTTACGAGGTTATGCTGCTGTATCGCAGAAGAGGGAAGTGCATTAGACCGGTAGACGGGTGAGAACGATTGATTGCCGGGTATCTGTATTGCCACGGGTGATGTCCCATCTGTATTGCCACGGGTGATGTCCCAACTGCAGGTGGAGGCGGTGTGGTCCCAACAGCAGGTGGAGGCAGTGTGGTCCCAACAGCAGGTGGAGGCAGTGTGGTCCCAACAGCAGGTGGAGGCAGTGTGGTCCCAACAGCAGGTGGAGGCAGTGTGGTCCCAACAGCAGGTGGAGGCAGTGGGGTCCCAACAGCAGGTGGAGGCAGTGTGGTCCCAACAGCAGGTGGAGGCATTGTGGTCCCAACAGCAGGTGGAGGCAGTGTGGTCCCAACAGCAGTGTGGTCCCAACAGCAGGTGGAGGCAGTGTGGTCCCAACAGCAGGTGGAGGCAGTGGGGTCCCAACAGCAGGTGGAGACAGTGGGGTCCCAACAGCAGGTGGAGGCTGTGTGGTCCCAACAGCAGGTGGAGGCAGTGTGGTTCCAACAGCAGGTGGAGGCAGTGTGGTTCCAACAGCAGGTGGAGGCAGTGGCAGGTGGAGGCAGTGTGGTCCCAACAGCAGGTGGAGGCAGTGTGGTCCCAACAGCAGGTGGAGGCAGTGGGGTTCCAACAGCAGGTGGAGGCAGTGGGGTCCCAACAGCAGGTGGAGGCAGTGTGGTCCCAACAGCAGGTGGAGGCAGTGTGGTCCCAACAGCAGGTGGAGGCAGTGTGGTCCCAAGAGCAGGTGGAGGCAGTGGGGTCCCAACAGCAGAGGTGGAGGCAGTGTGGTCCAAACAGCAGGTGGAGGCAGTGTGGTCCCAACAGCAGGTGGAGGCAGTGTGGTTCCAACAGCAGGTGGAGGCAGTGTGGTTCCAACAGCAGGTGGAGGCAGTGGCAGGTGGAGGCAGTGGGGTCCCAACAGCAGGTGGAGGCAGTGTGGTCCCAACAGCAGGTGGAGGCAGTGTGGTTCCAACAGCAGGTGGAGGCAGTGGGGTCCCAACAGCAGGTGGAGGCAGTGTGGTCCCAGGTGGAGGCAGTGGGCAGTGGGGTCCCAACAGCAGGTGGAGGTGTCAAAAACATATGAATTAGCCATTGTACCAAAGAAGCCATTTTCTGTTGTTCAAGATAGGTCCTGGACTGCCTGATAAGCAAGTATTAGGCCCTGGACTGCCTGGTGAGCAAGTATTAGGCCCTGGACTGCCTGGTGAGCAAGTATTAGGCCCTGGACTGCCTGGTGAGCAAGTATTAGGCCCTGGACTGCCTGATTAAGCAAGTATTAGGCCCTGGACTGCCTGGTGAGCAAGTATTAGGCCCTGGACTGCCTGGTGAGCAAGTATTAGGCCCTGGACTGCCTGGTGAGCAAGTATTAGGCCCTGGACTGCCTGGTGAGCAAGTATTAGGCCCTGGACTGCCTGGTGAGCAAGTATTAGGCCCTGGACTGCCTGGTGAGCAAGTATTAGGCCCTGGACTGCCTGGTGAGCAAGTATTAGGCCCTGGACTGCCTGGTGAGCAAGTATTAGGCCCTGGACTGCCTGGTGAGCAAGTATTAGGCTCTGGACTGCCTGGTGAGCAAGTATTAGGCCCTGGACTGCCTGGTGAGCAAGTATTAGGCCCTGGACTGCCTGGTGAGCAAGTATTAGGCCCTGGACTGCCTGGTGAGCAAGTATTAGGCCCTGGACTGCCTGGTGAGCAAGTATTAGGCCCTGGACTGCAAGTATTAGGCCCTGGACTGCCTGGTGAGCAAGTATTAGGCCCTGGACTGCCTGGTGAGCAAGTATTAGGCCCTGGACTGCCTGGTGAGCAAGTATTAGGCCCTGGACTGCCTGGTGAGCAAGTATTAGGCCCTGGACTGCCTGGTGAGCAAGTATTAGGCCCTGGACTGCCTGGTGAGCAAGTATTAGGCCCTGGACTGCCTGGTGAGCAAGTATTAGGCCCTGGACTGCCTGGTGAGCAAGTATTAGGCCCTGGACTGCCTGGTGAGCAAGTATTAGGCCCTGGACTGCAAGTATTAGGCCCTGGACTGCCTGGTGAGCAAGTATTAGGCCCTGGACTGCCTGGTGAGCAAGTATTAGGCCCTGGACTGCCTGGTGAGCAAGTATTAGGCCCTGGACTGCCTGGTGAGCAAGTATTAGGCCCTGGACTGCCTGGTGAGCAAGTATTAGGCCCTGGACTGCCTGGTGAGCAAGTATTAGGCCCTGCTGTTTCTCTTCACTAGCTATGGGGGAAAAGCAAAATAGTACAAAAACAGCTACAGAGAGAGAAAAAGCAAAATAGCCCAATTAGTACAAAACTAGATAGAGAAAGCACCAGCCAGTAGTCCACTTGTTCTATCTACCCCAAACATACTAAAACTGAATTCCAACAACTAGTAGGGATCTAGTAGATTCCAATTACAGCTGGATAGGTATAACAAAAATGTTAAGTGAGAGAAAGAAACTTACTGCTTTCAGAGGTGGTATCCCTCAACGCTATCCTTAATTAAACTCGTAACGAAAATAACTTGACAAAGAACTGAACTCCAGCAGGACACTCACGTAACAAGTAACAGTAGTTCAATCTAGCCCGCTTTCCCCCCCTTCCCACGTAGTGGTCAACGCACGTGCTTGCTCATGTGCTTAAAAGAAACGTAGCGAGCGTTTGTCGATAAAATGCAGCGAGCGTTTGTGATTTAAATGCAGCGAGCGTTTGAACGCTGTGTATTGTGCGTTCGTCTGTTTCTTTTGCCAACGGTCATGTATTGCACGTACGTTCGGTTTAAACGAAATGCCAAGTTTTTTTTATGGCGCCTACTGTATAACCATTCATTGCACGAGTGGGCATGAAAGGATGCCGAGAAGGGTTGCAAGTGGGAGTTGAATGCATGACTCTTTACCAATTGGATCACGACATTATTCGGTTAGTTGTAATAATTGTAATAATTATTGATTTTAGAATGGAAATATAATAGGTGTTAGAATCAGCTTCGTTGACGTATGATTCCTGGTAAGCATAGGTGCCTGTGGAGGTTTTTCCAGAAACAGTAGCAAAAGCCAGGAAGAGACCAGTCACGAAGGCAATTATGATCGTTAGCTATAAGTTGACTTGTTGGTCCATACAGTAACACTATATCAGCCTACACTGTATCAACCTATACACTGTATCAACCTATACACTGAAACAACCTATACACTGTATCAACCTATACACTGTATCAACCTATACACTGTATCAACCTATACACTGTATCAACCTATACACTGTATCAACCTACACTGTATACACTGTATCAACCTATACACTGTATCAACCTACACTGTATACACTGTATCAACCTATACACTGTATCAACCTACACTGTATACACTGTATCAACCTATACACTGAAACAACCTATACACTGTATCAGCCTATACACTGTATACACTGTATCAACCTATACACTGTATCAACCTACACTGTATACACTGTATCAACCTATACACTGAAACAACCTATACACTGTATCAACCTATACACTGTATCAGCCTATACACTGTATCAGCCTATACACTGTATCAACATACACTGTATCAACCTATACACTGTATCAACATACACTGTATCAACCTATACACTGTATCAACCTATACACTGTATCAACCTACACTGTATACACTGTATCAACCTATACACTGTATCAACCTACACTGTATACACTGTATCAACCTATACACTGAAACAACCTATACACTGTATCAACCTATACACTGTATCAGCCTATACACTGTATACACTGTATCAACCTATACACTGTATCAACCTACACTGTATACACTGTATCAACCTATACACTGTATCAGCCTATACACTGTATACACTGTATCAACCTATACACTGTATCAACCTACACTGTATACACTGTATCAACCTATACACTGTATCAACCTATACACTGTATCCACCTACACTGTATCAGCCTATGCACTGTATCAACCTATACACTGTATCAACCTATATACTGTGTCAACATACCATGCACCAGAAGTTTTCCAAAGTGCTTGATTGCAGGATTATCCTCAGAGAAGGTAAAGGGTGTGCTGTCATGACACAGCCCGTGGAGAGCTGCAGACTTCCCCGCCATTGTCTCTATCATCATACCTAGGTCACATGACAATTGTGAAATGCATAAAAAAAGACTCTATCGTCCAAGTGATCACGCCTCAGTTCTCAACATTGAAGAGAGGTTGGTCCAGTGTTGTCATCATCAATCACATGCCACCCATGGATGACTGAGTTACTAGGGATGTCCACATATACACCATGCCCTCTGTCAGAGTATCCATGGATGACTGAGTTACTAGGGATGTCCACATATATACCATGCCCTTCTGTCAGAGTATCCATGGATGACTGAGTTACTAGGGATGTCCACATATATACCATGCCCTTCTGTCAGAGTATCCATGGATGACTGAGTTACTAGGGATGTCCACATATATACCATGCCCTTCTGTCAGAGTATCCATGGATGACTGAGTTACTAGGGATGTCCACATATATACCATGCCCTTCTGTCAGAGTATCCATGGATGACTGAGTTACTAGGGATGTCCACATATATACCATGCCCCTCTGTCAGAGTATCCATGGATGACAAAGTTACTAGGGATGTCCACATATATACCATGCCCCTCTGTCAGAGTATCCATGGATGACTGAGTTACTAGAGATGTCCACATATACACCATGCCCCTCCCTGTCAGAGTATCCATGGATGACTGAGTTACTAGATATGTCCACATACACACCATGCCCTCTGTCAGAGTATCCATGGTAACTTGGCCATCAATACGAACAGCACATGCAATGCTTAGGGATTCATAGATAATAAATACATTTTCCTATGGGGCACAGAAGTATTGTCCACACCATAATTAGGCATGGATGAATGTGCCTGGCAAACAAAGCATGTCCACCATAAGCTTCATCAACAACTTAAATAACCTCTGCATCGCAATAGCTCTGCAGCCGAGGACACACTTACCTATTGTCATTCGAGAAGGAAATCCATGAGGATTGAAAATAATGTCTGGAACCATTCCAGACTCGGTAAAAGGCATGTTCTCTGCAGGCCACCTCTGACTGGCGCAGAACAACAACATCAAATAAGCTATCACAAGTGTCTAGCACTTGCAAGTACCTGCATATCCCCTTTTGTCCAGCACGGCTGGCAAATTTGTCTCCAATTACTGGGTTCCTCTGTCCATAGACAAAGAAATACAAGATGTCAGAACTGCAAGTAGAAAACCACTTAACAAGAGGACCAGTTACTGCACCAGACACAAGGAAATTTTCATCACATTAGTTCTAATACATCTGCTCTACATGAACGGTGCACTTGAAGTCACTGTCCAGTTTAGACTGAGTTTCCAGTGTAAAGACTTGAGAGTGTCCATTGCAAAGACTGAGAGTGTCCAGTGTAAAGACTGAGAGTGTCCAGTGTAAAGACTGAGTGTCCAGTGTAAAGACTGAGAGTGTCCAGTGTCAAGACTGAGAGTGTCCAGTGTAAAGACTGAGAGTGTCCAGTGTAAAGACTGAGAGTATCCAGTGTAAAGACTGAGAGTCCAGTGTAAAGACTGAGTGTCCAGTGTAAAGACTGTGAGTGTCCAGTGTAAAGACTGAGTGTCCAGTGCAAAGACTGAGAGTGTCCAGTGTAAAGACTGAGAGTGTCCAGTGCAAAGACTGAGAGTGTCCAGTGCAAAGACTGAGAGTGTCCAGTGTAAAGACTGAGAGTGTCCAGTGTAGAGACTGAGAGTGTCCAGTGTAGAGACTGAGAGTGTCCAGTGTAGAGACTGAGAGTGTCCAGTGTAAAGACTGAGAGTGTCCAGTGTAAAGACTGAGAGTGTCCAGTGTAAAGACTGCGAGTGTCCAGTGTAAAGACTGAGAGTGTCCAGTGTAAAGACTGAGAGTGTCCAGTGTAAAGACAGTGTCCAGTGCAAAGACTGAGTGTCCAGTGTAAAGACTGAGAGTGTCCAGTGTAAAGACTGAGAGTGTCCAGTGTAAAGACTGAGAGTGTCCAGTGTAAAGACTGAGAGTGTCCAGTGTAAAGACTGAGAGTGTCCAGTGTAAAGACTGAGTGTCCAGTGTAAAGACTGAGAGTGTCCAGTGTCAAGACTGAGAGTGTCCAGTGCAAAGACTGAGAGTGTCCAGTGTAAAGACTGAGAGTGTCCAGTGTAAAGACTGAGTGTCCAGTATAAAGACTGAGAGTGTCCAGTGCAAAGACTGAGAGTGTCCAGTGTAAAGACTTGTGTGTGTGGGTTCTAGGGTTCTATGTAAGACCTTTTGGTTACATTGAGTCGTAGTTTGATGAAAGCTTTCTGCAGTGGATCTTCACCATTCTCACTCCCAAGAATATCGATCTAGTAATAAAAATAAATAAATTAATAATTAATCTAAAAAAGGGGACGAGGGAACTATGAGAGAACATTTGCAAATACAAACTAATAACAATAATAACAGCAAGATGTTTGAAAATCTTCACCTTATGAATATTCATATGGACAGTTTCAGGTTGTGTGTACCAGGAACATACACGTCAGTGGTGCACATGTGCTTACCCGCACATTGGATCATATCACACACGTCAGTGGTGCACATGTGCTTACCCGCACATTGGATCATATCACACACGTCAGTGGTGCACATATGCTTACCCGCACATTGGATCATATCATATCACACGCGTCAGTGGTGCTGTGCTTACCCGCACATTGGATCATATCGGCTTGACAGACCTTTTTATAGATATAAATATGGCAGACAGCAAACACTCCGAGAAATAAACAAGACTACAATAACACAAACAATAAAATTAAAACTCGATAGACTTGTGGAAAGATAAGTATTAAACAGCTCACGTGCAACACATTAATTAACGACCCTTTACCATTTAAAATCACTTGTGGAAAGATAAAGGAACCAGGAAGTGCTCATGTGCAACACACTAGTTAATGACCCTTTACCATTTTAAACTATGTACAGTCTATTTTACGATCCATAATTGGCAACGTGCTATGTAATGGGCGTGGTCTTCTATATGGGAAGTCTTTGTTTCCTTCCCTTATCCAATACAGCCGAATATGGAAACATCTTTTGTTCCTAATTTGTTATGTACACATGTGGACCATTTCCTCACACATACGTACGTACACGGTTAGTAGCACACGCATGCACGAGGCCATCCACTACGCACTGCAAGTCATTATGCTGACCTTATCGATGTAGGCAGGCTCCAGACCTGTATATCTCATCACTGTTATCTTCCCAGAAGTAATATTCATATAGCTGCAACAAGGAACAGCAGGTAGACCAAATCATGCCACACTCCAACATTTAACCCCTACTGCACTCCAACATTTAACCCGTACCCCACTTCAACATTTTAACCCATACTCCACTCCAACATATAACCCATACTCTACTTCAACATTTGACCCATACTCAACTTCAACATTTTAACCCATTCTTCACTTCAACATTTTAACCCATAATACACTACAACATTTAACACATACTCCACTTCAACATTTAACCCATACTCCACCTCAACATTTAACCCATACCACACTTCAACATTTAACCCATACTGCACTTCAATATTTTTACCAATTAATAATTTGCATCTTTCTTAAAGCCATTAACAGCTACAGCTTCAACTTTGTTGCTGCTAAGAATAAACTCCACAAACAACCGATCATATCGTCACATACAATGAGCTGCAGTTTTGGTTTCGAGTCCACTCCAATGAAACAAGCACACGCCAAAAAAACTGCGCATCAACACCTCGCGGCAGGTCAGAAACAAAACTCACAGCGAGGAAATCCTTCGGGAGCATCCCTTCTCTCAAGAGTGAAGAGTGACTCCATGTACACATAGGTGGCTGTGCAGCAGTTCCCAGAAAAAACACTTCTGAAAGCAGCAGTCAAGACACGAAGAGACTGTCCACGACATTTTTGGGGGGCTCACTCACTTACCTCATCAAACCAGATGCAACAATGATAGAGTAATCTCCTGGGTATGTGCGGGTTCAACAATCCATTGTTCACCACTTATGATAATTAAAATTATAAATAATGTGTGTCTAAATGGTGTCCTAGTTTGCACCTCAGGCACTTCGGAAATCAATCAGTTTAGGACACAATCCTACTGCTCCTGCTCAGCTCAATGTCCAAATGCAGTACAATATAAAGTTTGTGTTGTTATGTTATTGTTGCTCTCTATATTTTCAGGTGACATCAACTTTGTAGATTTCTCTCGATGACCGAATGACATGGTCGAAACATCGGCAAAGAGATGATGAAAGACATGACAAAAGAAAAATCCACAAATATATATATATATATATATTTTTTTTTAAAGTTAGCAATTGGTAAAGGGTCTCCTCAGAGAAACCACTGTTGAGTATGTATGGAGCTAGTGACCTGTAATAGGGATGACCTTCGGCCAAGTATGTGCCAATGCTGGGGAAACCATCCAACTCCAGCGCACCAGAACTCACCACCTTTTCCCCCGGGGAGCACCCTGCAAACAGGAATATAACACAGCAACACTCGTACACAGCTATCATGTGACGTACACACATAGGAGCATTTAGAAAGGAATAGAAGTTATTAGAACCCAACACGGCTTTGCTTGCCTCATCACCCACCCAAGTAAGTGCCAAGGCATAGAATCAGACGAGCCTCATATAATATCCGAGTGAGCAATACAGAGGTGGTTAGATATAATTCACCTACAGTGAGGTATAGAGAACAATGATGCACATGCCAAATTGCCACTCACTTTAGCCGAGAAGCTCTAAGCTGGAGGAGCCAGCACAAAACAGCTCAAATACAGAGAGAGAAAAATCGACAAAAAGGCCAAACACAAACAGAAATCAAGAGCTGAGTGTGTCCTCCCACACTTCTGACACACTCGACTTTTCAGAAACAGTCCTCAGCATGAAACAGGCTAGAAAGAGTTTCTAGAAAGTCCTCAACAAAAGAGCTCTAGAAAGTCCTCACCAAGAGTTTCTAGAAACAGTCCCAGCAAGAGTTTCTAGAAACAGTCCTCAACAAAAGAGTCACCAGAAACAGTCCTCAGCTATCTAGCAGTCCCCAGCAAGAGTTTCTAGAAACCATCCTCAACAAAAGAGTCACCAGAAACAGTCCTCAGCTATCTAGAAGCAGTCCCAGCAAGAGTTTCTAGAAACCATCCTCAACAAAAGAGTCACCAGAAACAGTCCTCAGCTATCTAGAAGCTCCCAGCAAGAGTTTTTAGAAACAGTCCTCAGCAAGAGTTTCTAGAAACAGGCAACAAAAGAGCCTCTCCTGGCTATACAGTATTCAGTTGCCATGTGGTAATCAGTGGCTCAGTTATTGCAATATCCTCCTAGTAGGTATACACTGTACTGACCAAATCTCAGCTCCACCCGGCCTCTCTCCGCACCAAGCTTGGACAAATCAAGGAACTAGAAAGAGAAAACAAAAACATTAAGCACATCATTACAAGGAATATAGAAAGAAAAGGAGAGGTAGGGGGGGGAGGGGGAAGGGTTAGGAAGATGAAATGGAAGAGTTATGTGGTCACAGAGAACTCCAGAGCAGTTTTATCTTTCACAGGCAAATAGTTCGAGAGAGAGAAACCTGATGCAGAAACCATGGGAGTCAGCAAGAAACAAGTGTGCCTAACAAAGTGAAGCAATGGAGCCAAGCCCCTCAAACCCATCACCATGGTTACCCCGAGTGCTAGGTCCTGAAACCAATCACCACGGTTACCCAGAGTGCTAGGTCTGTATAAACTACCCACGAGTTTAGCAGGCACTTAACACCAAACCCAGCACAAGGTCCTCAAGGCAATCACCACAGTTAAGGCTGGTTCACAACATGACGCTGGAGTGCTGCGCTCTTCCGCGACGTGAACCTCAAACGCAACGGAGCTGTATTGCGATTAGAAAAAAAGTTCTAATCCAGCGTCTGAAATGCATCGGACCAATCAGAATGCTATAATCTATCACGTGCCGCTGACCTGCACTTTAGCCAGTATCCCAAGATATCTATTGATGAAGAACAGTTAGTTGCATCTGTCAGGAGCTTCCCCTGTTTGTGGCAGGTGACTGGAAAATCCTACAGGGATATTCGTGTCAAAGAGAATGCCTGAAAGGCAGTGGCAAGTCAGGTAAGAAGTTCTAGCTATAACTAGCTCTAGAATGAATGGCCTGGCTATATCTAGTCTCTAGAGAGTGACTATAATTATTCGCATATTGATATGATAGGTTGGAGAAGGAACAACCGCAGAATACTGCTCCAAAAAGTGAAAGACTCTGAGTAATAGGTATGTGCGTGAACCGAAGAAGAAGCTCAAGAGTGGTGATGCAGGACCCGTGGTTATCTCATACTGGCCACTGTTTGCTGTCCTGACCTTTTTACAGGACACTGCCAAGCATAGATCGTAAGTACCGTATAGTACGCAGCAAGCGCCCTCCACGTAGCAAGCACCCACTAGGCTGTTTTCAGCGATCTAGGATTTTGTAGGGTTCATGTAGCAAGCGCACACTATATAGAAATTGATCGTAATATAAGCTCATGCGCTATTTTCCCCCCCTTAATATAGACAACAACACAATGACTGAGGTAACAAAGTTAAAGAGTATATAAAATAGACAAAGTTAATGCAGGCATGCCTCGCTTTCGAAATAGATTTTCAACCGCACCGCGTGTGCAATAATACGCATGCGTTCCGCTGTCGTATGTTCAGAAAAAATCTTACTTGTAATATTTGATAGTGCCACCTTGGCAGAACTGTTACCGGCTGGACAAAAAATAAGAAGCTTTACTGTTTCTGCCTATGGATGTGTCCATAAATAAGCCCTTTAAAAGAGAAAATGAAAGAGTTCTGGATGGAATGGCGTAGGACTTGCAACAGTAGAACATCCCATGGCAATCTCAAGCAGCCCTCAAGACAACAAGCCATTGATTGGGTCTCTGCTGCCTGGGAGTCAATTAAAGGAAATTCGATAGTTCTTTTCTCTCTTGTGCCATCTCCAACAGCATTGATGGCTCTGAGGATAGTCTAATTAGAGATTGCATTCCAACGCTGAGCGAAGACAGAGAGGAGAGAGATAGCGACAAAGATCCTTTAGCTGATTTGGATGAAGATGTGGCGTCTTTCAGTGAACCTGAGGAATAGCACTAGCTAAATGTTAGTTTCCAGAACAAAATAACATTTTACCCTAGACTAGAGAGAGATCTTTTTTGCTTGAATTCTTTGCCTTTATTTGTTTCAAAACAGCCCGATGTGCGTTATTAAGAATTGTCACCAATATCACGAGGCAAGCGCCCACTACATGTACCAAGCGCCCACCCCTACGATTTGGGGGTTGAAAGGTAAGCGCCCGTGGGCACTTGCTGCATACTTTACGGTATATTATAATATTGACTTGTAGTCATGAATGATTATGTTCCCTCTCTACATTATGTACAACATGCTCAAATATTTCCTTGGGGTCGACCACACTGGAGGATACTGCACCAGTCAGTGATGCGCCGTCTCTATTGGAGAGAGCAAGGTATACTTACCTATACAAGTATGCGATGGTTCGTTATTTTATAGTCTTTAATTAATCACATGATTTTATGTCGTCGGGATGAGCCTGATGTCTCGGTAGCATCTCAGTTGGTGGGGTGGTGTTCATCGGTGGCAACCAGTTCAACTGTGGCATCTCCATGTGTTGTTGGGATGTCTGCTAAGAGACGACGTTCTGGTAGGGGGGGCAATGAGGTGGATGAGGCTATCATCAAGAGCATAAAGGACGGACGAGAAAGGCAGGCTCAAAAGGAGGACAAGGATGAGGAGTACCACTACGCCATGCAGCTGGCAGCAAACCTGCGCAGGCTTGATAGGAGGCAGAATGCCATGGCTAAGCTTCAAATACAGCAGGTTCTTGTGAACATAGAATTTCCCCAAGAACCATATTCCCCACCGAACAATTGTTATGGACACGGATTTACATAAAATATCAATTTTGTGAACTGACATGTTGGAAAATATTACCTACAGCCTACTAGATAGTTTATCCTACTAGATAGTTTATTAGTAGCACTGTGTCTATGCACTGTGTTTATGTACGGCGAGCATAGCTGTAATGCCAGGGGACTTCTCCAGCTGTGCTTGAGAAGTAGTCCCTGAAGGCATCTCTCGTGGAAGCAGCGGATTGTGAATACTAAAAATTTTTTTTTTTAAATTTAAAAAAATTCCATATCTGCTAAAAATGTTTGCTGATCCCCGCCCACTCGGCAGCACTTGAAGGCGTGCGCCTTCACATATATTTGTTGTAAGACAATCCAGATGACCTCACAAGTCTCCTTCAGAATGGTACAGACTGTTGATCGTCGCATACGAAAGCTGAACGACAGAGAGGTCTAGCAAAATCATCGAGGTATGCTTCTTGACAGCGAGACCTAATAAATTGTAATTTTTTCAGTACTGTACTTGTAGAAACCTCAGAGCGAGTGCCAACCTTTCCTCTGGGGATCCAACAGAGCTGGCATGACTCTGATGGGTCAGGTATAGACTGACCTATATATATATAATTAGGTAACTTTTATTACTTATACTATGGTATATACAAAGCATACCTCAGCTAAAAGAGAGTCAAACCGCTCCCTGGACATCCTCAAAAATCGGAATGGCTCTCTGGGTCAGACAGCCTCATCTCTTGGAGGGAGATTATTGTAATCTCCATGCTGCATACAGCGAGCAAATATAGTGCATACCCACATCCTTCTCTTCTGCTTTCTTCGTCTCCTGCTAGCAATAGCAAGATTAAATCAAACTCTTCTTCGCTGCTGCTGTCAATGCTGTCCATTTTGTTGAGCGCGGTTCAAAATGAATACGGTCAAAGGTCAATTGTGGCCGAGCAGACCGCTGCGTCATTTATGGTGTGAACCGACGCTCGGCCAGCGTCGTGTTGTGAACCCTTCACCTAGAGTACTAGGTCCTCAAACCAATCACCACGGTTACCTAGAGTGCTAGGTCCTGAAAAACAAATCACCACGGTTACCCAGAGTGCTAGGTCTATTTAAACTACCCAAGAGACTCAAGACAAAACCCAGCTCAAACCAATCACCACGGTTACCCAAAGTGCTAGGTCTGTATAAACTACCTAAGAGTTTAGCAGGCACTCAAGACCAATACCTAGCACACTTGCCAACAGACTTTCTTATCCATTTCATAAAATGTTGTTCTTCAAACTGGAGCTAGGATCTGAGAAAAGGGGTCTTATGTAGAGAAAAAGGGTTTTGTGGTATGACCAAAATAAGCTCAAAGTTAGTTTGACTATTTTTCTTTTTTTGCTTTCCTTTACATTTGTGTGAAGTCTGAAGGCTCCTGCTTGCTTCTTTGTAGGCAAGAGTGAGGTTAGAAGATTGGTGGTCAAGAAGCTTGCTACGCGTGCAACGGAACTGCATTGCCATGTAACGCGGAGAAAATACTGCCCACATATGCGTAAAGATGGGAAACTCCCACAAAATGTGGGGATTTCCTACTAGCTGCTATAGTGGCCGCGTGGTTAACAAACTAACAAAGGAATGGCTTCATCAAGTGCTGCAAAAGCCATTAATTTAAAACGCGTTTTTCTCAAAATGAATGCTTCAAGCCTCTAGCATTCAGGCTTTCATTAACTTTTCTTCTGAATGGAAATAAGTGATGATTTGAGTTCCAAAATATAGGCATTGCTTTGTTCTTTCACCTGGTGTCAATAACTCATTTTTTAAATTTTGTACCTAAGACCCCTTTTCTCAGATCCTATCACATATGGCTAAAGTTTTCAGGCCTCTTTCTGCAAACCTGCAATCCAAAGAGAAGGCACTAGAAGAAGTGTAGACTATGGAGCTCAAATTAGGCCATAACATAAAATCTTTAGCTCTAATAGGGATAGCCCCTCCAATAATAACAGTCCCTCCCACTGCAATCATGCCATTGTAGCCATATCTCTAATTCCAGGAACACTCCACAGGCACCATCAGAATGGCATTACAACAGACTGCAGTCGGGGAGAGGAATCGGCCTCGTCGAAGAAAGCAAACAACAGCTGCACGAGACTAGCTCCACAACAGAACTTAGTCAAGAAAGCCACCAAGGAGTGCCCCCTTTTGTAAAGAGAGAATGGATTTCGAGTGGTTCCCAGTAGGTATAAATATCCTTGCAAGTTCCTAGCGGAAGAGCTTCCAGAAACTCTAGCATCAGCCAGAAAAGAGCCATGGAGGACGGGAGGTGTGAGCATTAGCAATAAATACAAAAAAATAAAAAAATAAAATAAAAATAATAATAAGTTATTTATTTATGTATTTATTGTTAATTAGACAATAAATAGTTATTATTTGGTATTTTTGTAATTGATTATTATATAACTATATAGCATGCGTTAATTAGGTGTTAATGAACTTGTTTGCTCAAATAATAATAATAAACCACTCTTCCAGTGAAGTTTGGGGGTCTGGGGATCCGCAGCGCTGTTGAAGTCGCTCCCTCTGCTTTTCTGGCCTCAACTTTTTCTTCATCAGAGCTGGTCAACGCCATCCTTCCCCCATCCTTCAGGTCTACATCCATGACCTGCCCACAATCCAGTTTAGGAAGTACAGCTATGCAGACGACCTGGCCATCCTACTCAGCATGCCATCCTGGGAAGAAGCAGAAGAGGGTCTCACCAACGACATGAAGATCCTATCGACATACCTGGAGAACTGGCGCCTCAAGCTCAGCATAGCCAAGACGATGTCATCCATGTTCGATCTTAATAACAAGGAAGCAAAGCGTGAAATGAATGTCCTGGTGAACAACAGCAGACTGCAGTTCCAGTCCGTCCCAACATACCTAGGAGTGAAACTCGACCGAATGCTGACGTTTCGGCAACACCCCCGTGTCGCGCTGATACGTCGCTTGGCTGGTACTACCTGGGGAGCTGCGACCAAGACCCCGAGGATCTCCACACAGGCCCTGGTGTTCTCTACCGCGGAGTACTGCGCCCCTGTCTGGTGCCGAAGCCCTCATGTCAAGAAGCTAGACATCGCACTCAACAGTGCCCTGCGGACCATATCCGGCTGCCTAAGAGCCACTCCGGTCAGCCAGCTGCCCATCCTCGCTGGCACCGCGCCAGCAGCCATCAGACGTGAAGCTGCCACACTGGCCCTCTCCCGAAAGGCACAGATGAGTGAACTCCACCTCCTCCACCAGGTAGTCACTGAGCGGCCTCGACGCGCTCGACTGAAGTCCCGACACCCGTTTGCTGTGCACGCTCACGAGCTTCTAGCCACACCGCCAGACGTGACGAAGGCCGCCTGGACCAGGATGAAATGGAGGGACCAGTGGTCGGCAAAAGAACCATCCAGATTACACCGTTTCATTGAAGATCCCCTTGAGGTCCCTGGCCTAAACCTTCCCCGGAGGCAGTGGACGACCCTAAATCGCCTCAGAACTGGGGTTGGATGTTTCGGGGCTTCTATGAAGACCTGGGGCCTCGCTCGCTACCAATGCTGCCTGCGACTGCGGTGACCAGAAACAGACGGTGGAGCACATCACATCCCGCTGCCCGATCTACAGACCACCTCATGGCGAATGTGGACTGATGGATCTGGACGATGAGACATTGGTTTGGCTCGCCTCAACCGAGCTACAAGTTTAAAGGCACACGCCAGAAGAAGAAGAAGGTCACTCCCTGCTCCTTTCGTGGTCGAGGCGCAGTCATGCTGGTCAGTGGGACATGATCACCAGCCTCCTGAGGGTGCTGCTGCTTGCAAGCAGAAGTGGTGGGACGGTTTGCGGGCTGCTTCTGCTGCTGAACAGCTGCTAGAGGGTGCAGAAAATGATGGAGGAGCGTGCCCGTCTTCTCTCAGTGTCCACCAAGGAGTCGGGTGCCTGGCTGAGGGCATTGCCTTTGACAGCTCTAGGCCTGCGGATGGACGACAACACCGTGAGGGTTGCTGTGGGTCTGCGCTTGGGAATAGCAGTCTGTGGGCCCCACTCCTGCCACCTTTGTGGGACTGCTGTTGATGCCCTAGGTAGGCATGCCCTCAGCTGTAGGCGGAGTGTGGGAAGACATCAACGCATCATCAAACGAGGTTTGGCGGCTGCTCATCTTCCCTCCAGGCTAGAGCCTTCGGGCCTTTTGAGATCAGATGGCAAGAGACCAGATGGTGTGACACTGGCCCCATGGAAGTCTGCCTGCCCGGATACGTTGGCTTTGTCATACAGAGCACATGCCACCCAAGAGCCAGGGAGGGTCGCTAGCAGCAGAGGAATGGAAAAGCGAGAAGTATCGGGAGCTTCCACCAGGCCATGTGTTCTCACAATAGCCATTGAGATCTTGGGGGCAATTGGCCCGAAGTCACTGGCCTTTTTTAAGGAGCTCGGATACCGCATTAGAACAGAGTCGGGCGAGCCCAAATCGACAGAGTACCTGCTCCAGAGACTATCCGTGGCGGTCCAGCGGGGGAACTGCACATCTGTACTGGGCAGCACGGGTATCTGACACTTTCCCATTAATATATATATATTTATATATATTTAATGTTTTTGTCTTGTTTCTCTACCTTTGTATCTTATGATATACATAATAATAAATAAACAAAAAAATAAAAATAAACAACAGTCACCATCTGCTTTTTTATAGCGCCATATTTGCCTAAATCTGCTAACAACAGCACTATAACTCATCATTAGGTAGAGTCCACATCCTCCAGCCAACACTGCATACCTCCACACATGCATGGGATGGTGTAAGTACTCCAAGGGAGGACCCAAGGATAACATCTATCTACACATCGGTAACTCATGAATTAACCGATTCACCATCGTAGACGCATATGGATTTTTTTGGTAATGACTGTAGAAAAAAAATCAAAATCAAATCAAATAGTTCCTTTCAGCTATGCTCGCGTTAAAGATATCTGGGCATGCCCAGTGATATAAATTAAAAATATCTTACATGTAGCATTGGGTAACTGCGGCAATTGTGACGTCAAACTTGCCCATACAATCAAGGGGGGGGGGAAATGGCCTCGAGACTACGATGCTGGATGATGACGACGATTTTGGCTCTCTGAATTGGAAAGCAGTGGCAAGGAAGGAGAAGGGATGTTTGCCTACCATGACTACACACTAAAGATGTGGAAGAGCCAGCATCTCTGAGTGAAATGATGGATTCTCAACCCGTTATTGGCCAAGCCAGTGGTAGTTCTGCTGATGTGCCTAGCGGTGAAGATATGGACTCTTATGATTGTGAAGAACAGGACCAAAGAGCTCCCAGGTGGTAAATAGCTATACTTAGATTGGAAGTAGTGATCATGAACCTGACACTAACGACTCTCACCGCTGATCAATCCCTTTTATGGTGGACCTGTTAGTCTTCTGAACCTCCACAAGCTCTACCACGACCAGTAACATCTTCTGCTACAGACGACCATCTTTGTTGTTGTTTATGCGTTGCATTGAGTATGTGTTTCCCGGCTAAATGGCTGGAAATCTTTGATAGAATATTTTAGCTAAGATACATCTGTGTCACAAGGAAGTATATATAGCTACATGTTATTATGAATCAATCATGCTGAGTGGAGCAGCTATCGTGTGCTGTGCTCAATATTGTAATATCAGTAGCTAATCTCTCCAGACTCTGCCTAAAGATCCATTGCATGATGGTATTCATTGTTTGTGGTCAGTTGCTAAGCAACCTACTATTGTCCACAATGTAGGTCAAGATCTATGCTATAACACCAGCCATGGTTGCTATGGACATTTGTGCACTCCTAATTGAATAAAAAATATAATGTAAAATAATGTTAATACATGTAATGTGTAAATCCAGCAGTGAAAGGGTTAACTGAGGGGGAACGTTTCATGCTAACCACACTCATTCATGAGTTAACCGAGGAGGAACAATGGTTAATGTTCACCACACACCTCATTCATAAATCAAGAGGCTACTTAAGTCACACCCCATTCATTAAGTAAGCGTAGTCTTCGCTGAGTTTTAGTTACCTCAGTTTTGTAGACAGAGGCGTGGCAGAATCCCCTCTCTACAGACGCTTTGTTGAGGATCATGGCATCCTCCATGTCATAACCCTATATAAAGCACACCAAGAGAGGATTAAACATCAAGGGATAGTAAGCATACAGAGCCAAGGAATGTGCCCTATATAAAGCACACCAGGAGAAGATAAAGAAAGGGCCACAAAAAAGTTTAAAAATTTTTTAATTTTTTTACATCTTTTCTTTTTTGTGGTTTAAATATCTCTAAACTGTACAAACGGTCTTTCAAATTAAATATTTGGAAGCACAAGTCTCTAGTTATGGTGGATTTTATCCATCTGGTAAATTGAAGGAGGAGGGTGAGCTGCAGCAGGCAGCTGAGGGGTTGACGTATGGTGCAGGACAATTTAAAATCTTATTTTTCCCCTTCAAACCGGCTCTTTTCAGAGACACCACCTTTCAAAGACTTTCACCTGATACATGAATTCTACTGTAAATTACATTATACTTACTCAGAAGAACAGGCAACTGCATAAAAAGAGTTTATGGTGGCAGTAGTCTAGTGGGGGCCGAATATAACAGCAACCCAAATCAACTTGCAATGTCTCTCAGAAACATGTTTTGAAGGGAACCAAAGAAATCTCAATGAAAATATACGCATACTTGCTTCATTATATATCATTTTTTGCTGTCTTTGCTCTATGCAGAGAGTGTTGAGATATTCAATTTGGAAGCACTAGTCCATGTTATATGTTATAGCCATGTTTATGTACCGTACCATATGTAGACCCATAATTATATGGTTGGCCTTGTCATCACACTCCTTTTAGTGTTATAGTTAAATCACTCTCTGCAAGCCATAGTGCATGTCTACTACATCCATAAAAGAGGAAAGTTGCTGGTATGAGGTGCTACTTATGTAGATCCCTCTGCTCCCCTCGTGCTATTAATGTCTCTGGAAGCAGGAGCAGTGGCAGCCTTAGCTGTAGGGAGAAAGATGGAGGAGTACACTGGTTTGGACAGGAACCACTCCTTCGTGTCTGTGGCAGTTGAGACTTCACGGGTATTTTGGTCGGTTCCACATTTTTGGAGGAATTGGCCCAGCGTCTCGTCTCATCAAGTAATTGGAGAGGAGAGGTCCGTTCACCACCTCATGCGAAGAGTTTCCATCACAGTTCAGAGGGGAAATGCAGCCTCAGCCATTGGGACGAGAGAGCACGGACACTAGTTCTGATAGGTCCCAGCATAAAATAAAATAACAACAAAAAAATAATAATAAATAAATAACAACAACGACAACAATAATAAAATACATACAAAATAAAATAAATCAATAAAAAAAATAACAACAAAAAATAAATAAAAATAATAACATTCATTATAATTAACAAAAAAAATAACAACAAAATTTTTTTTTTTTTAATAAAAAACAAAAAATAAATAAATAAAACAATAAACAACAATAATTATATTAATAAATAATAATAACAATAAAAGCCTTCAACATTCGTGCTTGCTTGGATTATCAGGTGCTACATATCAGGACCTGCACAATGAAACCACCATGTGTGATTCTAAATGTAGCACACCCACATTACCAGAGTGATGTTTCAGAGAGTAGAGACAGTCATCTCAGGTGAGGTAACACTTATCTCTCAGACCGCCCGTCTCAACATATCATCACAAACACCACCACTGGGCATGTTTAAATTAAGAGGATCTGCTGCTTGTTCTAATGCCCCAGCCAATGCAGCTGCTAACGACATTCTCGCTCCTCAGGCTCTCTAAAACAACCAAGCCATTCATCCAACAATTATTGCCCCCCCTTCGCACACAATTCTAAATAATGCACACTTGCCGACACCTTCGCACACAATTCTAAATAATGAGAACTTGCTACATGTCCCTGACATCATCCCAGTGGCTCTTGCCACCTGGACGACGGCCATCACGCACCTCATGCCACTAAAATCTGACTGCTCATCAAAAAGTAACCAGTAGTCATAGACGACTAGGGCTGCCCTTTTCAAGGCTACTCCACTTGAGTTCCACTGCAGACTTCCATACAGAACGAAATGGGCGAACGATGGTAGCAGACGCCTCCATTCATCTGGTACAGCGCAGGGCAGCTGAAGTTGACAAGAGTGCATGATTTAGAAAGCTAAAGTATATTTATAATTGCTAAGTGTGCAATTTTGAGACGATCATTGTTGATAGAGATATGAGAGGCAGAAGTGGATGCGGAGGATTTTGCCAACCTCAAGAAGAACAGCTCTAGCATGACATGAGATGTGTGTCTATACAATTCCCCACGCTCGGGGGAGTCCTGATATTCCCATGTATCCTGGGATACATGTATTCCAGCGTCTGGGAGACGGGCACTGGAATTTCTTGTCTAAGCAACAGCTTGGTATTAAACGTTCATAAGCTGACGTAGAATAAGCACCCCGCCTAGCAACCCCAGCCAGGGTTTCATTTAGGGGGGGGGGGGGGGAAGCTGCCCCTGGAAATTGTATTACAGTATACCCTCGCATATCCGAACCTCGATTATCCGAACTCCTGATTAAATAATAAACCTGGTAATGGTCGTCGATGACCAAATCGTTTACGGGAGTTGCACGTGGAAACTAGTTCGTTCGCTTTATAGTAGTTTTGTCGATCGAGTCAAAGATAGCCATTCTAAGCAAGATATCAAATGAAGCCAGTCAAGCTGGACTAGCGGAAAAGTAAGGCGTAGGGAAGTTGACAATAACGGAGATAAAAAAGAACGAAGCCAAACTTCGAGAGTTCGCAGGCAACCTTGACTGTCGGGGGACAAGTTCAGCTCGCAAAGTCATGCGCCTTGCTAAAGACGAACAACTAGAAAATGCTATATATCTGTGGTTCGTTCAGAAAAGGGAGCAAGCCCCAAGGCACTGACTGGAGTCAGTGGACTATTGCTCAGAAAACATTATGAATATATATAATATGAAAAAATATGTAAAACAACATGTCAGTAACTGAGGACCTAAATCCTTCTAGTACCAGGAAGTGAGCTTATTATCCCAAGGACCTGCAGATTAAAAGGATATTGAAAATAGTTCCAACATGATTCAGCATTTTAATTACATCCATGAATTTATAATTAAAAAAAAATTTTTTTTTTGCATATCCGAACTTTTTGCTTATCTGAACTACCTTGGGTCCCAATGAGTTCGGATAAGAGAGGGTCTACTGTATTATCAAAATTCATTAGAAACTTTGTCACATCTTTAAACATCATGCCCCCCCCCCCCCCCCCTAACCTAAAATCCAGATACCTCCAGTTGCCCCCCCTTGGACAATTTTCTAAATGAAACCCTGCCAGCTTTGGCGGCAACAAGACCACCATCCTTGAAGAGCGAGACATCAGAGCTATGTGCTACACTTGATTACATCAGCTTGACTTTAGATCACATTTACACCCACTACTATTTCTATAACCAATTAACGCTCGACTTAAAAATCTGCATGCATTTTAACAAACACTTCTTTAATTCCCCCCTTACCGTGTAGGATATGACTGCTACTACTGCATTCGTGCCCAGAGGGTACTCGTCTATGTCGTAGTAGTTGTGTGTGCTTGGACGGACGATGGGAGCCTGGGGCGTCTAGCAACAATCAAACAAACGATAGTAACAAAATGGTGCGTGGTAATAACAAAACCATGACAACCAACAGGGTAAACACTAAATGGTTCCGGGCAGGATGGGTAAAGATAATGAATAGCATTACCTGTAATCTGTAGATCTTGTTGTCCATACGGTAAGGGTAGGAATGAAGAGGCGTGCCCATGGTCTGCTTCCCCATCTAAAAATAGACATTACATCACAATATATTACAATCTAGAGATTATTAATTATGTGTACCCCAGATTTCCTACAAGAGAATGCGCACAGTCCATTACCATCATGAGCGGCCTAGTTGCAGATACTATTCCAGGGAGTGCTCTTATCGTTTCAGCTTGGTACTGGCAAGCATGTAATAGATCTCCCTCGACATTTTGAGGTACAGTCAGGGTTTCATTTAGGGGGGGGGGGGGAACCTTTTTGCCCCCCCTTAGAAATTGTATTAGTAAAATTCTTATTGATGTTGATAAGTACTGTTGATAAGTACTTGACATCATTAATATCCAGATTCCTCCAGTTGCACCCCCTTGGACAATTTTCTAAATGAAACCCTGACAGAATTTCCTCCATTAATTAAGCCCCCCCAGTTGTAACCAACCTTCCTATTGTAATCACGAGACTAATAGCTACAAGACACACAATGCTGAGTGCAATCGAGGTGAGGTGTGCTACTGTAGTGAGGTATACATCACAATCAAGATAAATAATGGCACAGACCCAATGCAAGTCCATGAAGAGGAGCGATGTTGCAGCCTTCAAACAATTGAATTTGCCAAGCTTAACAGCAACAGAAGTGCAGGCAGAAAGTTTGGAGAGAATGAGAGGCAGGTGAGAGATTGGAAGGAGCAGAAGGCAATTTCTAAGCGGTGATTTCTGGTCTGCTGGAAATTTTTTAATTTTAAATACTGCCATCCTTTTAAAAATTTTATTTTTTTGCCGCTACTAGAAACAGGAAATGTCACGTGTACTTGCGTAATGTTGTGTGTTCTGGTTGGAAGGTATTTTATTTGGTATCTAATCGTGTTTGGTTCTTTCAAGAAAATCCTTCTCCATAGAGTCTGCCATTGTGCTAGGGTAATGTAATAATAATAAAATGAAATTAAAATAATAATAATTTTTTTGGAAAATGAAATTCTTGATGAATGTTTTTGGGAGAGATATTCCTTGCCTGATCCCTTGATGCTGAATACAGCCGCCCTCAGTTCTCTCCTCCCACCAGTGTTTGCTGCTCTCTCTCCATCCCTCACTCTTTGGGCGTGCAGCCTCAGTTCTCTCCTTCTACTGGTATTGGATGCTCTCTCCTCATCCGGTGCACTCACTGAAATTTCTGCTCTGTGTAGTGTCATTTGTTCTCTGATAGATTATCAGTTTCTCTGCTGGTATGAACCTCTCCACTTCCTTTGTCTTTCCCAGTCAACTTTTCTTGTAGTTTCTCATGCTGCTGCAGCATCCCTTCTCCTTCTCTCCCTGCTGCAGCTCTCCTGCATCCTATATACAACATGTAGTTCTTTTTCTCCGCTGGGCAGCTCGCGGAGTAGCCATTCGCAGTTGCTTTCTTCAGGATTCCGTATTAGTGGGCATGCATGCGTACAATCCTGACACACAGGACAAGAAGTAAATTCACCGTGTATAGTGTAAGTTTTCATCTGTGGACTTTTTGTTCATAATCTTAATTGCTCTTAACTCTTCTCCCGGTGAGTTTATTTGGAAAAAAATAAAAAATTGACCATTAAGTACAAATAAATTGATATTAAATCAGAGGTTAACAATAGTCCCTAGCAACCATATACCACAAGATAGCTCTACTGTTGGACATTATTGTGGTCAGTTCATGTTGCTAGGTAACCAAACCACACACATGAATATCATTCTGTTTAATATTAATAAAAAATTAAATTAAAATTGTATATTATTGTATTGTAGATTATAAATATCCTTCTATTTTCAGCCAACTTTAGGAACAACCGAGATATGCTGTGGTATGACAGACGTTTGCCTGACTAACAGAGAGGACATAATTTCTACTGTATAGAATTCCAATATTATTGATACAATTCCCATAACCCAATACAATGTATACAGAATCAAAGAGCAAAATACAATACTCTGTAATGACATACTCATAGTCTGATATGCAAGTGTCCTCGTGCAGTAAGACTAGCACTGGATGAAGGTAAGGGGGGGAGTTGGACACTCCTACTTCTGAGAAAAGTACGTCCTCATGCAGGTCTACAAGACGAGCGTCCTCGTGCAGTATGGATGAAGAGAGTGGCGAAGGTGTGTTTGCATCACTATCTTTATCAGAACTCATCTGAACGTGGGGAAGCTGTGCCATGGTATTATCTCCGTCGTGGTCCATCACTTGCTCCATCAAACCTGAACATGATAGAGTTGTTATTCGTCAACTTATTAGACAAGTCAAGGAATCAAGTACAGCTAGAACTATAAAGGAAAATAGGCTATTACACAGGTGTAGCTAACACCATGATTTAGCCAGCTCCTCAGACTATCAGGCTTTATATATAGCTAGCAAAGTTCATTGACTTACCAGGAGGACTGCCAGGATCAATGCCTTCGCCTCCAACAGCCATAGCTTTGTCCATACTGCCATGGTTTCGATTGGAAAAGTCTCTGCTGAGTAGCTCTACTTGGTCACGATCCAAACTGGGCTGTCCACGGTAGGCATAGATAGCTTCACTCTCCCCTTCCTCAGATTCATCGTCAGATAACCCGAAGTCGTCGAAGTTGACTGCTGTGAGCACCTCATCAAAAGAGAGCCTTTCGACCATTTTAAATTCTATGGCAGAATTGACCCCTTGAACTTTACGGCAGGATTTCCCTAGTTACCATGGCGCTATTGCCGTATAATTTTGAATATAGCTGCAGTTAGAATAGCGCTATTTTATGATATTTTTGTTTTGCAAAACAACCCAATGATTGATTTTTTATGATTTTTCAAACGCAATTACGCCATATGGCGCTTACACCGGGAAAAGAGTTAATGGCTGTGTGGTCCTGCTAGACAAGACTCCCCATGCGTGCCCGCTCGCACAGAAAAAGGAACCGACCAAACGACATCGAGCATTTTTTGCACAGTCAGTAGCTTATTTGCACACACTTCCTTAGACCATGCCAAACAAATACGTCGCAAACTCTGGCTTTCAAGCCCTCGATGTTTAGAGCACATCAAGTTGTTAAGTGTTGTTAAGCACATCAAGTTGTTAAGTGTTGTTAAGCACATCAAGTTGTTAAGTGTTGTTAAGCACCATTTCGTTCGTTGGCGTTTACAAACGGTCCTTGTTAGGCGTCCTTCTGGTATCTCTCTGGCCAGCGCTGATATCGATGCCGCTGAAAAAAAGTACAACTATTGGCTGCACCAGCTAGGCCATGCATAATTTTACCAGTACGAGCACGTCTATTATTAGCTGCTGTCATCTATAGTTGTCCGTAAACTTCCAGACAATCTTCTTGCTGCTTATTTGCAGGAGACTTCTAGTCCTCCTCCCAGTCTTCTAGTAGCGCAGGGAACTCCTCCACGCCATTGACATTCCAAAACACTTTTCAACGTAACCAATGATTGCACTTTTGACTTGCCAATCAGTAGCGAGCCTGTCACAAGAATTGTTCTCATCTTTGGTCTACTAAGAGGAGCGAGCGTCTCGTTGTCCAAATAGTTTTGTAGCAAACATGCCTCCGAGGAATACACAAAATGCTTGAATGGCCATCGCTAGTTCTCCCTATTTGCCTAAAGAGACTGGCTCCTTCGTAGGTCCATCTTAGTTTGGTTTGAGAGACGAGCTCTTTGTTTCTTCGACTAGCTCGCGATATTATGTCCACAGTTTTTATTCATTAAATAAAGGGAAAGCAGTGTGCACTATTTAGCAATAGCATTTAGTACGCACTTATTAGTACGCACTTATTCTCAGCTAAGAGCCCGTTTGCTTGTAGGTTGGGTTTGAAGCAATCGCTCAACAGAATTTACGGTACATGGATATATGATACACACATTTAACTCCATAAGATTAACTCGGACATCTTCGGGATTTTTTCCATTTTTTAAAAATAATATCAAATCCAAAATTGTATGCACATGCCCAGTAGACAATTAAATTTAAACCGTTTGGTTTTTAATGGCTGATGATCCAAGCTGCGTCCTTGAACGGTCGCTTCCTGGTCTTTGGTACTGTTTCAGGAAGTTCTTCTTCGTTGGAAAGCAGCGCAAGTCCCTGTGTACCAGGAGTCCCTCCGAGTTCCTCCCTTTTGAGCAAGGAGGCGCTCCTGGATGGATTTATTTGATGATAGTTTTCTTGTAGACATATAGCGCTGCATAGCTCTTGTTTGCTCACTTCAACAGAGATGATTCTTATACCAAACTGCAGCTTATTGCATCTCCATTCTAAACAGTTCCGAGAAGTTTGTTTAAAAAAAGGTATAGCTAATAATTACAAAAACCCACAAATAAAGTCATCGTTCAATCAGTGAACTTCACATTCTATATTTGTGCCATGAAATGTCATGAAAAATCGGAACGGAACGAATTTGGCATTTTGCCCTACACCCCTTTACCAAGCACCGCACATTTTAGGGTGTGGCTAGAGCGAGACATTGCATGCATGCTGGTCACCTGGCACTGGTACATGTTGCGAGGACTCTGGTTGAAGTCTGAGAATGGAGTCAGTGAAGCTATGGCACTCAGCATACTCCCCTCACTCAACTCAAGGTGGGTGGTGTGCTGCATCATTTAGAGGTACAAGGAAGGGGAGGAAAAAAGAGAAAAATTTAATGACAAAAAATTATTAAAAAATACATCCGTATAAAACGCATGCACCCTGCACTTTGTGGGCACATTAACCTGAAATGGGAGGAGCTAAGAGAGATTTATCTTGATTACAGAACTAGCTTGAGGGATAAGGACTTCCGTAGCAGCTAAATTCCGTAAGGTGGACCTATGTGCAGGGGTGTATTTAGGGTGGGGCGGGGGGGGGGGGGCATTCGCCCCCCCCTGTATCATTCTCGCCCCCCCCCCCTTGAAATTAGAGATATTTTTTTAAATAATGTCAAGAAAGGTGTAATACAAGAAAGGTGTAATAAGCTTATGATATCAGGTTCAAATGATAGGAATGTCAAACTGAGGTTCTTCTTGGTTTTCTCTGCCATACGTCCACAATCTCTTCAAGGTCGCTCTCAGAGAGTACTTCTGGTGCCTCTATAGCAATCCTCATAAGGTGAGAAAGGCTGCAGTCACTTAGAGAATTACGCAAACGAGTCTTGATCATCTTCATCTGTGAGAAGCTTCTCTCCACAGAAGCAGTAGAAACTGGAATCGATAAGCAGATGGAGGCAATCTTGTGCAAATTGGGAAACATGGCCTTGAGCATGTCGTTTGAAACAAGTTCTTTCAGCTGTGATGCAGTAGTATCCCGTGGTTGCTTGACTAACAGCTGGCGGAATGTTTTCCACTCTGTAAGTATTTCAGTGGAAATCATGGCTGTCTTCACTGTTTCTTCTCCATCCAATGTTTCTGCATCTCTATCTTCTCCGTAGTGAGCAATCAGTTTCTCAACAGACGTGTCTCCATAAGTGGGAAAAGATACTGAATCTGGTTTTGGAACTTTCCGTGGATCGAATATAGACAATGCTGATACAACAGTGTTGGATGAAGAAAATCGGCTTGTTATGTTGGCCTTTAAATCAGCAACAAAAGGCTTACCAACAACATTCTGGAACGAAAGTATTTTATCAGCGTCAATAGACACCTTTGTAGATGACTTCAAGTCTTCAACGTTTTCAAGAAGCTCCAACACCCAGTTCGCTCCAGGCAAAACTGCATCATCCAAGGATTTAACAGTAGCATCAACAAGGAATGATATCAACGAGAGGTCAAGCTGCTCTGCCTGAAGTGCTTTGCTGAGCTTGGCTACTTGTGGTAGAGTGAAATCAAGCAAATATATAGCTGCAATCGTAGACAATTTGCAGAGGGCACCATGGATTCCAAGAGCTTCTGGCTCGTGGGACGTCTCGTAGATGTTCCCAATGGTGATTACAATTGCAGAATAACTTGCTTTGACACACCTTTCATGTGCCAGCCAGCGTGTGTCAGATGGCTTGATCACTTTCATTTCTGGAAGTTCAAGAACGTGCTGTACCTCCTTCAGACACTCTGCTCGCTTGGGGGAATTGCGAAAATGCTTCCAAAGAGTAGTCAATGTTCTGTAAACATGAGCAATTCCAGGAGTTTTATTGGCAGCTTGCACACAAGCCAACTGCAGTAAGTGACAGTGGCAGTGTATAAACAGAGCGTGAGGAGTATGTTTCTTGATACGTGCCTGAACCCCGGTCTTTCGTCCAGAAAAAGTTGCAGCTCCATCAAATCCCAATCCAACTATTCTTCCGACTTGTAGACCTTTCTTCTTTAAACAATCGATGAGATTAGAATAGATGGTCTCTGCATCAGCCTTCTTCAATGGAATAAGCTCCAGAAAGCACTCTACTGGTACACCATCTTCCTCCCAGCGGCAAAACAGACAATTCTTCTACGTTGGTGACATCTGTGCACTCATCTGCCATGAGGCTGTACATAGGTGCCTTTTGAAGTCGCTTCAGAATCGACTCCTCCACCCATGTCCCCAATGATTCGATGAATTCAACCACAGCCACTCTTGATGTGTACACAGCATTTCTTGGTGCAGTTTCTAAGAATTGCTTCAAATGTTGGCTGCCACATCGAACCACCACGTCAACCAGCTTCTCAAATTTTGTCGAATGTGCAACTTGTTCTTTCGTAAGAAAATGAGTGAGTAGGATCAGGCACTTCACTGCAGCTCTGTTCTGAGCTCTTTTGCGAGCTAAAACATTCTGGAGTTGCTGTACAACTGTTCCACCTTTGGCTGCTCCTTTAGCTGCAAAAAGAGCTTGAGTTGCATGGATATGGAAGTCACTTCTCGCATGAGCTTTCATTTTTTCAACAGCTTTCTTCCAATTTCTGCAAGGTTGTGTGACCCACACTCCTCCAGTACGCTGCAGACCAGATTGCTTGCAAACCTTGCAAAAGGCACCATCGCTATCCTCGTCATAATAGAGCCAACTGAAATCTTTCTCCCAGCTCTTAGAAGAGTATTTTCTCTTCGTGGATACAGAAGAGCGGTGTTTGTTTTGCTTGCTTTTCTTTGAAGGTGGAGGACTAAGGCTAGGACTAGATGCCTCGACATGCTCAGAGCTATCTGTTCTGCTATCTTCGCTATCGCTGCTATTAGCATGAGAAGAGGCTTGAGAAGTACTTGCAAAGTATGAGCGAATATCCATATTAATATGAAGAGAAATCAGCTAGTAAGGTTTCTTTTATAGAGACTTTAAGACCATGACATAATGGACTGAGTTAAAAATACTGAGAGAGAGTGGGAAAGAAGGAGGGAACTGAAGAAGTGACAAACCTACAAAGGAGAACACGTGGTGGTGTGTGATGACTTTAAGACCATGACATAATGGACTGAGTTAAAAATACTGAGAGAGAGTGGGAAAGAAGGAGGGAACTGAAGAAGTGACAAACCTACAAAGGAGAACACGTGGTGGCGTGTGATGACATCATGTCTAAGATTAGACTTGAAGACCATGACATAATGGACTGAGTTAAAAATACTGAGAGAGAGGGAGTGGGAAAGAAGGAGAAACAAAAGAAGTGACAAACCTACAAAGGAGAGCACGTGGTGGTGTGTGATGTCATCGTGTCATGACACATGCTCTCCTTTTTCCAAGCAGCTACAATATCATGAGAAATATATACAGTCTAGCCATAGTTCGGTATAGCATAATGCCATTGGTAGTCAGTCAAAATAGCTATCCTCAGACATTGTAAAAGCAAAAAAAAAATATGGGGGGATCTTCCCCCCAGACCCCCCTTTTACGACTTATGAACATGTTAAGAAAATATTAACAAAAATTAGGGCACCAAGTGACCAACCATTTCCACCCCCCCCCCCCCCCTAGAGAACTAGAGAAAAATTGTGTATGAAACCTGTTGTCCATGATTTTGTAAGAAAATGCATGGAATGCAACATAATTCGATTTCACAAAAGCCCACCTCCATTATACGAGTGACAAGTGACTATATCTAATCTATATATGCTGATTGCCGTAGCATGCAACTTCAGCAAATATTTAAGATGGAATGTTGTACTAAAGATTTTAGAAAAAGTGCATGCCATCATAAGTAGCAGCTATATATACAGTTAGTACTGCAAAAATACCTGTGGGTAAAACACTTTCGTACTCCACGCGGAAGCCCAGGGTGCACGTCCCCTTTCCGCACCATCCAGGCTCTCCGCCCCCCTTATTTTTCCATATCTCAAGTTCGCCCCCCCTTGGCAAAATTTCTGTATACAACCCTGTATGTGGACTGTAGTGGCGACAAGAGGCCTAGAGGTGCGAAAGCATAATGCATTACACACTTTGTTTAGATAGCGTAACTATAGGGACAGGACCACTTTATCTTGCTTTGCGCATGCAGGGTGCAGGGGGCGTGGTGAGCAGAGAAGGAAGGCGGCAATGAAGAATACGCAAGTATTGTTGACCTTTATGGGTGAGAGTGTGTGAATGACGTCCATTGTACTCACATTCTTGTGAGCTTCTTCTGGTATGACAGCAATATCCATGTAGACCTGCACCCATAGCAACAGTCACACACAGTGGTAAACCATCACACACACACACCTCACTATCCACACACACTTCACTCACACTACACACACCTCACCATCCACATACACACACCTCACCATCCACACACACCTCACCCTCCACACACCTCACCATCCACACACACCTCACCATCCACACACACCTCACCATCCACACACACCTCAATCCACACACACCTCACCATCCACACACACCTCACCATACACACACACCTCCCCATCCACCTCACTCATACTACACACACCATTGACAAAACTAACTCACACATACACACAACCACAAGAGTGGAGAGGAGAAAGAGGCACAGAGGAGAGAGGTACGGAGAGGAGGGGCAACAGAACAGATGAAGTTGCCAAGGGAGGGCCGACGACCGAGTAAGAGTCAGCACAGAGGAGTGCTGCATGGCGAGTTCTCGTCACAACGTGAGCAGCACCGGCCCCCCACGAGGGAGGGCCAGTCGAGCCGCGACCTTCCCCAGAGTCAACCACCGTCGCTAGGGACATCCCGGGATATCGGCAGGATGTCCCAGCAAAGCGGGTGTCAGCACAGTGCATTTATGGGCGGTGCTTAAGGGGGTGGGTGGAGTCGAGTGAACCCAAAGCCTAATGGTCGTACCTGAGCCCTGGATTCCCAGGAATGAGCCGGGAAAAAAAGAGATTAGAAGACGCAAACGGAGAAGAAGATTGGAGAAGCAAGTGAGAGAAGAAGAAAGCAATATATGCGAGGAAGAAAGGTGGAGAGCGAGAATGGACATGCACCATACAGTGGGGACATTATCGAGGGGTTAAAATATTTTTAGCGGGTGACCAAGGATAGGATTTGCGGGGAAGAATATAAATTTTAAAAAAGGGCTGCACAGCAAAAAAAACACTTAAAATATTAACCTCCGCCTCGAGGATACCCCACTCAATGGCAGACTCACCTGCTCAAAGGTGCCGATGAGTTCGTGGGTGTTCGTAGAAAGGTTGAGGACTGGCCGCACCATCCTCGAGGGCGTGGTGAAGAGGTAGAGTCCGGGGAACTGGCCTCGGGGTAGATTTGGGACCAGCGCCACCTCCATCGTCCTGGGAACCTGGAGAGGGAGTGAGTCATTGCTTGGTACTTACCCCCCCCCCCCATAATCCAAGATATGGGGAGGGGCAGGGTTTCATAAAAAAATAGAACATTGTCCAAGGGGGGGGGGGGGGGGGGGGGGGGGGCAACTGGAGGAATCTGGATTTTAAGGGGGGGCATGATGGTTAAAGATGTGCTAATGAATTTTAATAATACAATTTCCAAGGGGGTGCAAAAAGGTTCCAACGGGGGGCCGCCTTCCCCCCCCCCCCAACTCCCTAAATGAAACCCTGAGGGGGGAGGGGTTAATCATATACCCAAACTCTGGTTGCTTAGTGTCTTGTTTTAGACCCAACCTACAAAATTATCGCTCACTGCTAACGAGGAGTACCTAAGACAAATAACATACGCGATTTTGCATATTTGTCCTTCGATTTGTTTCGTTTTTTCTGGATGACGGAGGAGGTAGTCTCACGAGCCACACCTCCCAGGAGAAAGCCTCTAGAGACGGACTAAGATGGCGCAAGTGTGTCGAGGATGACTAAGAAGGAGCTCAAGCATACACTACACAAACCTCACTCAAGGAATGTTCAGCTATAAACTTGTTTAACACCCTTCATGGCAAAATAACAAAAACATCTCCGCTTAGCCACAGATGAGAACATTTGTTGCGACAAACAAGTTGTTGGCCTTCTTCACAAACCAGATGCACCATCATCAGACATACTGGAAAGCATTTTGGAATCGCACAGGATGTAGGAGGAGTTACGTGCAAAGTATAACAGCTGTCAGACGATTAGCGAAGGGTCAGAAGCACCTCAATATGAAAAGTTCATCTTCTTAAGACAACCATGCAGCCAGTTCTCTCTCCTCTGCTGACTATGCAGCCAGTTCTCCCCTCTACTGACTGTGCAGCCAGTTCTCTCTCCTCTACTGACTATGCAGCCAGTTCTCTCTCCTCTACCGACTATGCAGCCAGTTCTCTCTCCTCTAGTGACTATGCAGCCAGTTCTCTCTCCTCTACCGACTATGCAGCCAGTTCTCTCTCCTCTACTGACTGTGGAGCCAGTTCTCTCTCCTCTACTGACTATGCAGCCAGTTCTCTTTCCTCTGCTGACTATGCAGCCAGTTCTCCCTGGTGGTCGTCGACCCTGACAACCATTCCCATTTACAGTCCTTCCTAAATCTGTCATGTTTTCGATGGATGACTCACTCGTAATTAATTTGGGCAACCATGCATTCAGCAAGCACCAAGGAAGAGTAAGATATATTTGTGGGTGGGAGGTGGAGTAGCCTGGTAAGGTGAGTTTCAGAGATTAGAGACAGTCATCAAGCAAGATAACACTTACTTATCTCTCAGACCGCCCGTCTCTAAAATGTCATCACGAACAACACCTTCGACAGCTCAACAAACTCCCACCAGACTTTGAACTTCAGAAGCTATTTCTCGTAATCAACTTCATAATTTTAATCGTCTGCCATTTTGGCCGATGCTCTCGTCTCCTTCAAGACACTCGAGCCCAAAACACATAAGACAAGGTTGCTAAAATATATTCATCTTTTAAGGGGGCGTGGGGTGGGCATTACCATAAATTAGTAGATGCTAAAAACCTTGTGGTTACCACTTTGGAGCTCCATAGACACCGCACACTTCACTATAATTATGGACTTGATATTTAGCTCAAAAGATAGGTCTCTCTGTGTGCTCTCTTTTGATACTATAACATTTTATTATGCCAAGACCTCAACCAGTCGTCTGCATGCATGCAAACAATTCAACTCAATGCTTCCGTCTCCATTGGGGAGACAAAAACAACCGCTGGCATATTTAAGCGATGAATCTTCCGATTATGCATTTCATGAAGCCGACCAAAAACCAGCGCCGCATAGCTTTAGCTTGTTGTCCCCCCACCTGGCGTATGATGAAACCACACCCTGGCAAGTGTAACACACATGCTCATATCAGTTGGGTTTTTTGGGGTTTTTTTTTTTGCAGTGAAACTAGCTGCTACCACGTAATCCTAGCCGTAATGCGAGCCAAGAACTCTTTAGATGATTCTAGGTTCATCCAAGGTATCAAGCAGGGAGGTGGGGAAGGAAAATGGAGGAACAAGAAAAATGGAGGGGGAAGAGCACAAAAAAAGGGGAACGAGTGGGAGAAACAGAAGGGATGGAGGGAATATTGTCACAAGGTTTATAAAAAAAAAAAAAAATTATTTATTTTTTAAAGCCTAGCAACTTTGAAGTACCTTGGATTTCCCAAGGGCCTTTAGTGTGCGCAGTTTAGCGGCAAATTCTTGCATCGAGCTCTCCTCCACCTCCCCCATTATCCGGCCGTCAAGGACGACAGAGAGCAAGGGCAAGGCATGGGGCGGAGTCACAGAGCCAACTGGCACCATTCCCAGAGCTACAAGGAGAGTTGGCAAGCCAATTATCTTGGGGATCTCCGTGGTGACCTGAGTAAACAATACAACAACAACCGACAGACAGTCAAGAACTCCTGAGGCAAGTTGAGACACACCCACAAGCACGTGATAAAAACAACAACAGCATTTCATAGTTCATGTGACAATCATGTGACAGCATTTCATAGTTCATGTGACAGCATTTCATAGTACACATGTGACAGCATTTCATAGTACATGTGACAATCATGTGACAGCATTTCACATGTGACACCCTCTCACCTGGCAGAGAGCTGCTAGGTGGTTGAGGAGGCCACAGGGAGCTCCGTCAGGAGTGTGTACCGGACACAGGAACCCTGCAAGAGCAACAAACAGGAGACCTGTACAACCGAAACTTTGCACAGAAATATTGAGATAAGGGGGGACAGTTGAATTTTTAATTTTTTTAAATTTTATTACTTATGGTTACAACTTTAGAGCTCCGTAGATTCTGTAAACTTCATGGTATGGACTTGATATATAGCTCAAAAGATAGGTCTCTCTGTGTGCTCTCTTTTGATACTAAAATATATTTCATAGGTATATATAACTATAGGCAAGTTACTAGACCTAAAGTGGAGGGACCTCAAAAACCTGAATGCCTGCAACCTCAACATAAATAACTCTAGATTGCTAAGTGCTAAAGATTTGAAATTGGTACCAGTGGCTAGAGGAAGCCCTAGGCTATTCAACGAGTGGTTTCATTAGGCAAATTTTATACGTGGTCAGCGCTTGGGTGGAAAATTATTTTGAGATAAGCTGACGTTGAAGAAGTGAAGGATTACATGTGTGACTTTGGGGCTAACTTTGGGGCTAAGAGGGGCAAGTTAAAAAAAAAAGAGTTCCTCTTTCTTCCGGGTCGGCTTTGACCCTCGAGATGACATCATCACCCAACCCCTCCAGTGCTATATTGTTTTATTGAGTGTAGGTGTGGTCATCTCGCTGGTGCGTTTTGCCCCGGGATGCCAAAATGGCGGCCATAGCCGGCAAGAACTACTTCTCCACATTAGAGGGGGGAAATGGGAAAGCCTCAGAAAAGGTTATCGATTCCTAAAAGGAGTCCACAAGCCTCCATCTTCTTTCTGAAGGTTTTGGTGTGCTGCCACACTGGCTGCCACCTGCCATCTCTGGATGGGTGCAGCTAACTATGTCCGACCATCTGTCTTCACAGAAACACCAAACCTCCTCCCCAAGTCATTCTGCTCCAACCACCCCGGACAGGTTTTATTTAAACTGACAAAAGTTATAATAATAATAATAATAATAAAATATATAAAAATAATTCCCCCCCCTGGATATTCAACTTCATAATCAGGGTTTCATTTAGGGGGGGTGGGGGCGGCTGCTCCCACCTTGGAACCTTTCTGCACCCCCCCCCCCCCCCCCCCCCCCCCTGGAAAATTCTTATTGATGTTGATAAGTGCTTGACATCATGCCCCCCCTCCCTCTTAATATCCAGATTCCTCCAGTTGCCCCCCTTGAACAATTTTCTAAATGAAATCTTGATAATCATTTGACGTTTCAGACGTGCAGATAGCCACTTAGATCAGCCGCACGTTGGTCATCTCTGTCTCACTCTTTCTGAAGAAGATTAGAACCTCTTTCAAGAGTCATCGAATGTTTAAAACTATAAAGTTGAATACTGAGAAGGAGGAGGGGGGGATGTATATTTATGACACTACGAGGGTCATAGTAATGGGTGTGGTTTCAGTTGTGAGCACGTGTATTGCAGTGTAATCACGTGTGAGTGGCACGGCCTACTCCAGTGCGCGTGCAGCCTTATCAAGCTGTGCAATATTTAGGTTTAAAATTGGTCATCAGCCCCTCGCTTACTCCATCCATTCTCGGATGCTCTGTATTAGTCACCCGCCAAGACAAGAGTCACTATGTCTCTCTAAGGAATAGCCTTGCTTGCTATGAGAGTAAGCAATAGCGTCCTCGGCTAATTCATCCCTTACCAACATTCATCTCGATCGCCAGAATGTAAACAAACTGACTGCACATATATAGCTGCCTGCCATTAGCAAATAAGAACTTCAGTCCATTACTCTCTTTTCTCTCTGTATATATTCTCTCTTCTCTCTCTCTCTTCATTTAAGATCATGTCACATGACTACCACATGCAGTCACATGACCACCGCATGGCTGTCACATGACCACCACATGCACAGTCACATGACCATCACATGGCTGTCACATAACTGCCACATGCATAGTCGTGATTAAACAGAAGCAGTTGTGACCATCTACGTGCCCAGCATACTGAAACTCGTTATGAATGAAATTCCTGTGGTCACACGTCAATCACATGACACTCACCCCATGCCTCGGGCAACAACCTCCGGACAGACGTGGTCCTCATCTCGTTAAAGAATGCTCCTCGGTGCACCGCCCTGAAATGGGAGAGATACCGGTAGAAGTTGAGCTTCTCGGCCACAATGGTGAAGCCAGCTTGCTAGAAGAAATGATCAGGTGTGCTTTTATTAGAAATCAATACATAGTTCATAAGGGCAGCATAAGCAAGACATAACAATAGTTGCCTAGTAACAAGAGTTGAACAAGGCTCTTGGAGAACACTTCTTAATACGATAGCTGGCCTAGTAACAACAGATGTGAACTAGGCTCTTGGAGAACACTTGTTAATACGAGTTAGCCTTAACAACAGAAGTGAACTAGGCTCTTGGAGAACACTTCTTAATACGATAGCTGGCCTAGTTACAACAGAAGTGAACTAGGCTCTTGGAGAACACTTCTTAATACGATAGCTGGCCTAGTAATAACAGAAGTGAACTAGGCTCTTGGAGAACACATTTGTTCCTCTTGTTCCTCCAGTTCTCTAGTGCTTAGGCCAAAAAATTAAAAAATGAGATTTCCCCCCCCGCCCACATAAGGAATGGAATGTGATAATCTCATGCGCACGGATATATAAAACACGAATTAACACACCGGGAACATTTCTAATTTTTTAAATTATTATTATTATGATTTCTGACCTGCATCAAACCCAATCCAGTTCTGGAACGGATATTTCCTGTGGCCAGGAAGTAGTCCATGTGCTGGCCAATGTCCGGTCCCATGGAGATCACCTTAGACACCAGCTGGTCTACACGGGTACACAGAAATTAAGTTAAAGCAATTGTGCTGACTCATCAAACAATCCAAGGTCACACATACGCACATGAATTTTTTTTAAATCCACGAAATTAAAATCCAAGAGATCTTGCATTCCGTAGATGCAGATATTTTCAAAGGGTATTATTCACAGTTTTTGCAGTTAGATAGACATTCAGGAGTACTATTACTGGTAAAGGATGGCATTGAAGAGTAGCCGAGATGGTGCTGCTTCCAATCCAAGTCCAGTTCTCGTGCGAAATCTTCTCGGACAAAACCAGCGGATATTTTAACCCTCAGACAATATCCCCCTCAGGCATGGCATACCGATTGATGTGCATTAAAAACGGCAATGTATAAGTAAATCTGTGAACTTATGTGCGAGGGGCATATGCCACCCCCCCCCCAGATGCTGAAGAGTTACAAGACAAGTCGACCAAATTCCATTATTCCATGTGTAGCACGCATGTCTGTAAGTGGGTGTGGCTTGAGAGAGCAACCTCGATGTCTCTGGCAGGAACCACATAATTCACAGAGAAGTACCTAAGACGCAGAGATGAGAAAGCTAAGCGAGGTGAATGCTTATCCATACCCACACACCTGACGACAGGGAGACATCGCCGGTGAAAAATGCCATTGCCGAACACAGCCACCATCTTGTTGGGAGCAGACCTCAGGGACGGAGCCAGCGAATGGAGTCCCGAAGAAGGCACTGCACACCACCCACACACTTGAGAACCATCGCCGTGGTGGGGACGCACGCCTCCTGGTTGCTTCATACAAACTATAAAGATGAACCGTACCCATTGTCACCTACCTTACGTGGTGCTGTATTTCTACAGCGGATCACGTGACCTTCATGTGACCTATTTCAATGCATGTTAGCTTGCGGATCAACTCCCGTCATTTATTAGTCACCAGATGAAAGATAGACCTAGGTGATCAAAATATCAGTCTCCGGACTTGCTTGTAAGTAGGAATTATGTCATCCGGTAAAAATCAGCCTTCTAATGCAGTATTGCATAAATGCTAACATCACTTGATTCTCAATGAACTCTCAGTTGACATAACAAAATTACAATAACCTTCTCAATAATTAACTTGAATTTTACTCTCTCGACGTTTGGACTAGATGCTCTAGCCTAGGAATAATGGATGGTTACCAAACTCCGACACAATCAACATTCGAGCAAGACCTCGTGTACGATTTTATTTGTTACTAAGGCAAGGTTGCGTGGGATACGAACAGAGTTCGCAGGTTTTACCCAGGGCTTGGGTGTAACCCAGGTTGGGTTAAATACCTTTTACCCGTTACTCAAACATGGATACAATCCAGGATAAAATAATAGACACAATAGATTTAATAATATTATAAGAAATTAACTCTGTAATCAGGAAGTAAGACATTCAATAAATAGCAACTGTAAAGAACTAGACAAAAACAGGAGCTGTGTTTCACTCAGCATTTATTTACCAAGTGACAAGGTTGTATACTAGAGTACATATTTTTTTATTTAATGAGTTATTTAAATATTTAAACAAGATTCATGGGATTAAAATCCAATTGATATGTAAGTTAAACAGATTTCTGTGGCAGAAGACGAGTTTCTGGGCTTTCTCATTTTTGTAATTGCAGTACACTTACTAAACTGTAAGCAGTGCATGATGACCTGTGGTATTTGCTTGTCTTTAAAATAGCCCTGGTGTCCACCACCACCCAGACACTTGTGGCTCTGGGACAGGGCTGGGACAGGGCTACAAATAAGTGCTTTTATATCACTGGGTAATACTTGGGTAAAAAACCCGGGTAAAATAGGTAAAACCTGGGCGAAATACCTAAAACACAGGTTTTACCCACTGGGTTGGATTAAATAGGTTTTACCCGGGTAAAATGCAAACACTGGATACGGACCATCTCTGTTGACGAGCTCGTACATGGTGAGGCGTGCAGGCACTGAGCATGTACAAGCTCATAGACTAGGGATGATCTGATCTCACCCTAAATGGAGTCCAGTAACAACTACTCAATTACATACAAATAATTATGCCAGGCCCAAAGTGGTCCGACAAGGAGACGCCCCCATAATGTTTACATGACCGGGCGACTGGCGCACTCACAGTACCTTACTGATCAGATATGGATCTTGGGGAGGGAGGATACAGGATATGTCTGCCCACTCATTAGCCAATCAAATCACGACGAAAGACTTATTGGTATGACAAGTATTAAGTATTATGCCCTTGCATAATGATAGGAGATGTGCATGGATGGAGTAGCCTGGTAAGGTGAGGTTTCAGAGTAGAGACAGTCATCAAGTGAGATAATGATCACTTAACTCTCAGACCGCCCGTCTCAATAGTTCATCATAAACAACACCAAAATGAATTTTAAGGAAATTTATTTTCCAACCGTGCATTTGACTACGTACTTACACGTACTTACGCCTAATGAAACTAGTTGATGTATAGAGTAGGGCTTCCTCTAGCCACTGGTGCCAATTTAAACTCTCTAGCACTTGACAATCTTGAGGAAAACGTGTTCCAAAATCAGGCACTCAAGTTTTGAGGTACATGTACTAGCTCCAGTAACTTGGGTATAGTTATACCGATGAAAAATGTTATAGTATCAAGAGAGCACACAGAGAGACCTATCTTTTGAGCTATATATCAAGTCCATACCATGAAGTTTGCAGAATGTATGGAGCTATAAAGTGGTAACCACAAGTGTTTTTTTTTAACAACTACGGTATGACCCCCCTTTTAACCTTGGGGATTTTTTTTTTGCCCATTCACTTTGTAGTCAAGATCCCTGCCCCTGTTCATTATCTATCATTGCTGCAGGGTTTCATTTAGGGGGGGCGGGGGGCTGCCCCCCTGGAACCTTTTTGCCCCCCCCCCTGGAAATTGTACTATTAAAATTCATTAGAAACATTGTCACATCTTTAACAATCATGCCCCACCCCCCTTTAATATCCAGATTCCTCCAGTTGCCCCCCCCCTAATACTCCATTAGTCTCGTTACCCCCATTAGTTTCATTCCCCCCCATTAGTATCGCTGCCCCCATTACTCTCGTTACCCCCATTAGTTTCATTACCACCCATTAGTTTCATTACCCCACATTAGTCTCATTACCCCCATTAGTTTCATTACCCCCCATTAGTCTCATTACCCCCCATTAGTCTCATTACCCCCATTAGTTTCATTACCCCCCCATTAGTTACCCCCCATTAGTCTCATTACCCCCTACCCCCATTAGTTTCATTACCACCCATTAGTCTCGCTGCCCCATTAGTTTCATTACCACCCATTAGTCTCGTTACCCCCATTAGTTTCATTACCCCCCATTAGTCTTGTTACCCCCATTAGTTTCATTACACCCCATTAGTCTCTTTATCCCCATTAGTCCCATTAGTCTCATTACTCCCACCCCCTTTCCCCTTTCTAAAATCTCTACCAACATCCAGAAATTCTGTGGAACAACTTTCAAAATGGAGAGATCTCGTCTGTACACACTGGATATGTAGGTGTGTGTGTGCATTCAGAAGTCGCTGGATGCCACACCATCTGGAAAGCACTTGTGCAACAAAGAGCAGGTATTTCAGCCACTATATATATAGCACTCCAGCAACAAAGAGCAGGTATTTCAGATAAAAAGGCAATATTCTTGAAATTCATGCAGCAAGAAGTCTTTGCGAGGCATCATCCCAGATGGATTTAGCAGATATAAAGACAGACCTTTGACCTGTGGCATGTTCGTATATCTTTCCAAGTCTATAGCAAATATATGTCTGACTTTCCCCATCAATGATAAAAGTCTTTTGCATTTTATGGGAATTTGTAGTTGCTCTAATGGCCTCAGCTATAGCTTCTCAATATTGTCAAGCTCAGACACAAGGAAACGTTCTTCTAAACGACTTTAAGTTGACTCCTGTGCAGGCTGGGAGGACACACCTTCAAGCATCCAAGCGATCTTCATTCACACACTCACTTTTGAATGGTTCATATTTAACTTGAGCTCAAGTAGACATGCTCAGTAACTATTCTTCTGTAGGGGGAGGGAGGGTGGGCTGTGTTTGGGATGACATTCTTGGGACACCCTCTTTTTACACAGGTAAATGATATTACATTCTTTTTACACATGTAAATGCTAATATTACATTCTTTTTACACATGTAAATGCTAATATTACATTCTTTTTACACATGTAAATGCTAATATTACATTCTTTTTACACATGTAAATGCTAATATTACATTCTTTTTACACATGTAAATGCTAATATTACATTCTTTTTACACATGTAAATGCTAATATTACATTCTTTTTACACATGTAAATGCTAATATTACATTCTTTTTACACATGTAAATGCTAATATTACATTCTTTTTACACATGTAAATGCTAATATTACATTCTTTTTACACATGTAAATGCTAATATTACATTCTTTTTACACATGTAAATGCTAATATTACATTCTTTTTACACATGTAAATGCTAATATTACATTCTTTTTACACATGTAAATGCTAACATTACATTCTTTTTACACATGTAAATGCTAATATTACATTCTTTTTACACATGTAAATGAGTAAATATTACATTCTTTTTATTCTTTTTACACATGTAAATGCTAATATTACATTCTTTTTACACATTTAAATATTACATTCTTTTTACACATTTAAATGTCGTCCCCCCTTAAGGGGGGACATCTGCACTTTTTAATTTTAATTTTTTTAACCTGTGGTTACAACTTTAGAGCTCAGTAGATTCTGCAAACTTCATGGTATGGACTTGATATATAGCTCAAAAGATAGGTCTCTCTGTGTGCTCTCTTTTGATACTAAAATATGTTTCATAGGTATAACTATAGGCAAGTTACTAGACCCTAAAGCGGAGTGACCACAAAAACCTGAATCGCTCCAACCTCCATAGAAACCACTCTGAGGTGCGAAGTGCAAAAAAATTAAAAATGGTACGAGTGGCTAGAGGAAGCTCTAGAGTACACAATGAGTATATTGAGCAGGCGTGAAAAATTTATTAACGTGGTCAAGCGCGCGGTTGGAAAATTGAATTGACGAGGCGACGCCTTCAATTTTCCAACCGCGCGCTTGACCAGGTAATAAATTTTTCACGCCTGCTCAATATACTCCTTGTGTACTCTAGAGCTTCCTCTAGCCACTCGTACCATTTTTAATTTTTTTGCACTTCGCACCTCAGAGTGGTTTCTATGGAGGTTGGAGCGATTCAGGTTTTTGTGGTCACTCCGCTTTAGGGTCTAGTAACTTGCCTATAGTTATACCTATGAAACATATTTTAGTATCAAAAGAGAGCACACAGAGAGACCTATCTTTTGAGCTATATATCAAGTCCATACCATGAAGTTTGCAGAATCTACTGAGCTCTAAAGTTGTAACCACAGGTTAAAAAAATTAAAATTAAAATGCACAGACGGTCCCCCTTAAATGATATTACATTCTTTTTACACATTTAATTGCTAATATTACATTCTTTTTACACATTTAAATGCTAATATTACATTCTTTTTAAACATTTAAGGGGTGACATCTTCAAACTTTAATTTTTATTTTTTTAACCTGTGGTTACAACTTTAGAGCTCAGTAGATTCTGCAAACTTCATGGTATGGACTTGATATATAGCTCAAAAGATAGGTCTCTCTCTGTGCTCTCTTTTGATACTAATATATGTTTCATAGGTATAACTATAGGCAAGTTACTAGAGCCCAAAGCGGAGGGACCTCAAAAACCTGCACCCCAAAATCGCCGGCCAAAACCACTCCGAGTTGCGAAGTGCAAAAAATTTAAAAATGGTACGAGAGTCTAGAGGAAGCTCTAGCGCATACAATGACGTTTTGAGTAGGCGTTAAAAAATTTATTACCTGGTCAAGCGCGCGGGTAGAAAATTGAAGGCGTCGATTTGCATTGTATGCCATTTTTAATTTTTTTGGCACTTCGCAACTCGGAGTGGTTTTGGCCGGCGATTTTGGGGTGCAGGTTTTTGAGGTCCCTCCGCTTTAGGGTCTAGTAACTTGCCTATAGTTATACCTATGAAACATATATTAGTATCAAAAGAGAGCACAGAGAGAGACCTATCTTTTGAGCTATATATCAAGTCCATACCATGAAGTTTGCAGAATCTACTGAGCTCTAAAGTTGTAACCACAGGTAAAAAAATAAAAAAATAAAAGTTTGAAGATGTCACCCCTTAACACTTACACGGCGGCAATTGGAAACGTCACAATCATTGTACATGCGTTATACTCAAACCGGAAGTCGTCCCCTGGGTGCGGCATTGTTTAAAATAAAAATTGTCGATCGCATGGGGAAGAAACGGTCTGCTGTTAGTTGCTCCTACGGCATATTTACTACTCCAAAATTGACCAAACAACAGGTAGACATCCAGTGAGCATTGTTGATCTCAGAAAACTGTAAGTTTTAGATAGCCAGTCCATAAAAAACCATCGTATTGTTACACCTTTGTTTAGCAACTAGTCATGGTTTCTTCTACGCTATTTTTGTATGTTAGTCGTCTGCTTAGACTATGCCAAGTATGCTAGATTTGTCTGCAAGCTGTGTGTTAGCTATATGATTGACAATTTCGGCTATTTTTGTTAACTTTGTATACTAAAACTTTACCTGGCTTTAATAAAGGTAGTTTATCTAGCTACATGAACAAGACTGTCAAGCAATAATAACAGCATAAATCCATTTGGGTACCTTGCTAGAACAAGTTCAATGTTTTTTTAAGAAGATAAGATAATTGAACAATATATTCATTGAATAACCATAATTATAGTCATGACTTGAGTTCACTATGTTACTCTCGGTTTCTTCAAGTTCTTGGTTGTGTGGTACTCTTTGAAGCACTCTTCTGGATGTAGCGGTGGGTGGTCAGAGCAAGTCTGACAATAGTACACAGTTAGATGTCGTGTGCCTCCATTCCGACTGCTACACACCAAGCAGTCACGGCGTTTTCCTTTGGCAGAGAAGTGTTTCCCTTGTTGAAGCCTCTCTATGCTGTCCCTGCACCGACGCCTACCAGGTCTGGGACGCTGGCTAAAGTCTGACTGACTTATCAGTGACTTGATGAGGGACCGTCGAAATAGGATGTGAGACATAGGTTTTTGTGTACTCTCCTTGTACATTATGTAGCTATTCACCACCGATGTTTCCATCAGCCCAAAAAAGACTTTTTTCCACCACTTGATAGATTTACGCTGGAAGGAGTAATATACTGCCAACTGGTCTGCCTTGTCCACTCCTCCCATCGCTTGATTGTAGTCGTCAACAATTTTCGGCTTCCATCTGTCAGGCTTCCCAGGAACCTTTGATGGAATGCTCACCATTTCTGTGCCAGCAGAATTTGAGGCCATGTGAATATACCTGTTCAGAATAATGCATATGTAAGATGCATATGTAAGTAATTAATGTTTCAGTGATTATGTAATGTGATATACCTCTTGTCACGCCACACTAAGCAGAGATTCCCATCTTGCTGGTATGATTTTGTTTCCCCCTTCTTCATTTTCAGTGTCTTGATGCCATGTGGGAGAAACTTCCTATTTTTTTACAATGGTTCCTGTGAGGGAGGTGTTTTCGGATGCCAGCTTTCGAAGGAGGGGAACACTTGTGTAAAACCTGTCCGTAAACAGGTGGTGCCCCCTTCCAAGAAGACGATCCATTAGAGTCAAAACAGTTTGCTCTGTTTTCCCAAACCCAGGTGTGTCCATCAACTTCGTCTCTTTTCCGAGGTACAGACGGAGTTTGTAAACATAACCTGAGACGGAGTCAGCCAGGACGAAGGCCTTGATGCCCCAGGAGTGAGGTTTGTTGGGTAAGTATTGTTTGTACCTATAGTGATTAGAATAATATGATTTGACAGCCAAGTGCATGTCAGCAGTCCATTTATTTTACCTTACTCTTCCCTTGAAGGGTATCATGGATTCATCAATGCTGATGCACCTTCCAAGGGTGTAATTTACCTCAAAACCAGGCATGAGGACATCCAATAAAGGATGTACCTTCGTGTCCCCCATTTGATGTCCTGGAGGTGGAGGCTGGTGGTTGAGGTGTAGACAGCAGAGTATCTGTAAAAATCGGTCTCTGCTCATCACCTACAAAACAACGACAGAAAACATACAAAATACGACATGATTATCTTGCAGGTAACCTAATTGGAATCGGTCCTACCTGTGAAAAGAATGGTATATTAGCAGTTACGTCAGTTGACCAATAATCCTGTAGTATTGGGCTGTTAATAATACCCATATTTATGATGACGGCAAAAAATGCTTTCAACTCCTTTGTGGTGATGCCTTTCCAATTTTTGAGCCTCGAGCGAACCGTAAGTGGCCTGTTTCCGATCATAATTTGTGCATAAATATTAGTTTCCCGCACTACTAGGTCAAAAACCTCGCTGTAAAGAACAGGTTGAAGAAATCCCTGGGCTCAACAACATCATCATCAGGCAAATTTGGACCAGGAGTTTCTGTGTATAAACGCTCAGTGGGGCTCATAACGTTGTCGACTTCATTCCACCTGACTAGCCCACTTGAAGAATTTCCACTTGAAGAATTTCCACTCCTATGGCCAGTTTCCACATCCATTTCCCCATCAGTCTCACCTACACTACTGCTGCCATCATCATCTTCCATATCTTCAGGAACCGCATCCTTCAGGCCATCTTCAACATCATCTATTTCATCTTCTTCCACATCATCTAGTTCACTGTCACTTCCAAAGTCACTCTCAATATCAGAAAGAGCCTCCAATACTGCCTGCAGATCCATATCTGTGTTTGTTCTTGATAGAAATACACACCACCTTTCTTATTTGCAGCTGTCAAAATGAACCACGAGATAAAACGCCTTATTTAAAAAAAATGCTATTCATGGATATTATAATACATTCCCAAGTTTGATTATAAACCCATAAAGCTTACCTAGTAAGTACAGAGTATAAAACAGATAATCCACGGAGCTATGCAACGATGAATATCATGTCACAGATGCTGTGACACACGCATACGTGGGGTGGATTTTAATGTCACAAACGCCGTGACAAACGCAGTGTAAGAGTTAAATGATAATATTACATTCTTTTTACAATTTAAATGCTAATGTTACATTCTTTTTACAAATATTACAATGTTATTATTACGATCTTTTTACACTGGGTCTAGAGTCAGTGGAGATTATCACTCTATGAATCTCATTACAGCACTTCCTTCACACAGTATACTAGACACATCCTGTAGTATACTATCTATTTCCTATAGTATACTAACCATTTCCAGTACCATTCTAACCAGTACTTATAATATACTAACCATTTCTTGTAGTATACTAGAAAACTCTTGTAGTACACCAGATAATATACGTAATATACTAGATATTTCCTGTCATATACTGCCCCACTCAACCCAAATCTCCTTCAACCCTCGGCTGCAGTACCTATTGGCTTGTCGGTCTTCAGTTTGGAGTGCTTTTCCAGCTCGGTTTTCACATGCTGAAGATAACCATCGAGTTTCTCCTACAAGAATAGGCATTGTATGTGGATTACTTAGTATTTGTATGTTGCTATGGCAATAGGGAAGAAGGAAGAAGGAAAAAGGGAAGAAGGAAAAAGGGAAGAAGGAAAAAAAGAAGAAAAAAAGGGAAGGAAAAAAGAACAAAGGGGGAAAAAGGGGGGAAGCGGGGAGGAGTTTAGGGGAAAATACAACACACACACACAAGGTCACTCAAACATCCACTCACCTTGAGCACCATCAAGTAGAGATGCCCGCCTAGCAAAATCTCGTGGTTGCTAGGAGAATCTGCTGACTCAGCAGCACAGCGTCCTGAAGCCAGTGCGTACAACTTCCGTGTCATGAATCTAAAAATAAGTAAACTCCATCAAAACTTTCTCTACGCTCAACCCTCCACAATCCCGCACTAAAACCACCAACCAGACGAGACCATATTGTCCTGAGAAACAAACAGTCGTATTATAAAATACTCGACTCCAGCCATTATTTCTTTCCTGGAACAAAAGGGCCACGAATTATTATCGTCAAATTACAATGACCTTCTCAATAATCAACTTCAAATCTACCTCGACGTTTCGACTAGACGCTCTAGCCTTCATCAGGAATAATGATGAAGGCTAGAGCATCTGGTAGAATCATCGAGAGAGTAAATTTGATGCTTATTATTGAGGTCATTGTGATTTCGTTACGTCAACTGAGAATTCGTTGCGAGTATTATCAACTTCTCCATAATTATTATGACTGCTGAATCTCTTGTTGGATATGCTCGAGTTCCAAGGAGACCACAAGGGAAGCTACGATATTGATGTGACGTCCAGCTAACTTATCAAAGCTAGCTTATCTCCTCCACTGCCACTGGTGCCCACCATGGACCCCACAGCTGCATTAAATTAATGCCGAAGAAGCTGCAAGGTTTACCGTTGTCGATGATGTTGTTGCTGGTCCTGTCCCTACGCTAGCTAGCGAAGAAGATTCTGATGGCAGTGACGACCACACGACTTGTCCCAAGGTAAGTAAAGGCAGAGAGATGCTAGAGCTATATAGAGCCAGCATCAAACACCAACACAACAAGAACTTGCCAACATTTAAGCAGATGACGCAACAAGAACCTGCCAACATTGAAGCAGATGGCACAACAAGAACCTGCCAACATTGAAGCAGATGACACAACAAGAACCTGCCAACATTGCAGCAGATGGCACAACAAGAACCTGCCAACATTGAAGCAGATGACACAACAAGAACCTGCCAACATTGAAGCAGATGACACAACAAGAACCTGCCAACATTGCAGCAGATGGCACAACAAGAACCTGCCAACATTGAAGCAGATGGCACAACAAGAACTTGCCAACATTGAAGCAGATGACACAACAAGAACCTGCCAACATTGAAGCAGATGGCACAACAAGAACCTGCCAACATTGAAGCAGATGACACAACAAGAACCTGCCAACATTGAAGCAGATGGCACAACAAGAACCTGCCAACATTGAAGCAGATGACACAACAAGAACCTGCCAACATTGAAGCAGATGGCACAACAAGAACTTGCCAACATTGAAGCAGATGGCACAACAAGAACCTGCCAACATTGAAGCAGATGGCACAACAAGAACTTGCCAACATTGCAGCAGATGGCACAACATGAACCAGTCAACATTGAAGCAGATGGCACAACAAGAACCTGCCAATATTGAAGCAGATGGCACAACAAGAACCTGCCAACATTGAAGCAGATGGCACAACAAGAACCTGCCAACATTGAAGCAGATGACACAACAAGAACCTGCCAACATTGAAGCAGATGGCACAACAAGAACCTGCCAACATTGAAGCAGATGACACAACAAGAACCTGCCAACATTGAAGCAGATGGCACAACAAGAACTTGCCAACATTGAAGCAGACGACACAACAAGAACCTGCCAACATTGAAGCAGATGGCACAACAAGAACCTGCCAACATTGAAGCAGATGGCACAACAAGAACCTGCCAACATTGAAGCAGATGACACAACAAGAACCTGCCAACATTGAAGCAGATGGCACAACAAGAACCTGCCAACATTGAAGCAGATGACACAACAAGAACCTGCCAACATTGAAGCAGATGGCACAACAAGAACTTGCCAACATTGAAGCAGATGACACAACAAGAACCTGCCAACATTGAAGCAGATGGCACAACAAGAACTTGCCAACATTGCAGCAGATGGCACAACATGAACCAGTCAACATTGAAGCAGATGGCACAACAAGAACCTGCCAATATTGAAGCAGATAACACAACAAGAACCTGCCAACATTGAAGCAGATGGCACAACAAGAACCTGCCAACATTGAAGCTGATGGCACAACAAGAACCTGCCAACATTGAAGCAGATGAACAACAAGAACCTGCCAACATTGAAGCAGATGACACAACAAGAACCTGCCAACATTGAAGCAGATGGCACTACAAGAACCTGCCTACATTGAAGCAGATGACACAACAAGAACCTGCCAACATTGAAGCAGATGGCACAACAAGAACCTGCCAACATTGAAGCAGATGACACAACAAGAACCTGCCAACATTGAAGCAGATGACACAACAAGAACCTGCCAACACTGAAGCTGATGGCACAACAAGAACCTGCCAACATTGAAGCAGATGAACAACAAGAACCTGCCAACATTGAAGCAGATGACACAACAAGAACCTGCCAACATTGAAGCAGATGGCACTACAAGAACCTGCCTACATTGAAGCAGATGACACAACAAGAACCTGCCAACATTGAAGCAGATGGCACAACAAGAACCTGCCAACATTGAAGCAGATGACACAACAAGAACCTGCCAACATTGAAGCAGATGGCACAACAAGAACCTGCCAACATTGAAGCAGATGGCACAAGAACCTGCCAACATTGAAGCAGATGGCACAACAAGAACCTGCCAACATTGAAGCAGATAACACAACAAGAACCTGCCAACATTGAAGCAGATGGCACAACAAGAACCTGCCAACATTGAAGCAGATGACACAACAAGAACTTGCCAACATTGAAGCAGATGACACAACAAGAACCTGCCAACATTGAAGCAGATGGCACAACAAGAACTTGCCAACATTGCAGCAGATGGCACAACATGAACCAGTCAACATTGAAGCAGATGGCACAACAAGAACCTGCCAATATTGAAGCAGATGACACAACAAGAACCTGCCAACATTGAAGCAGATGGCACAACAAGAACCTGCCAACATTGAAGCTGATGGCACAACAAGAACCTGCCAACATTGAAGCAGATGAACAACAAGAACCTGCCAACATTGAAGCAGATGACACAACAAGAACCTGCCAACATTGAAGCAGATGGCACTACAAGAACCTGCCTACATTGAAGCAGATGACACAACAAGAACCTGCCAACATTGCAGCAGATGACACAACAAGAACCTGCCAACATTGAAGCAGATGACACAACAAGAACCTGCCAACATTGAAGCAGATGGCACAACAAGAACCTGCCAACATTGAAGCAGATGACACAACAAGAACCTGCCAACATTGAAGCAGATGGCACTACAAGAACCTGCCTACATTGAAGCAGATGACACAACAAGAACCTGCCAACATTGCAGCAGATGACACAACAAGAACCTGCCAACATTGAAGCAGATGACACAACAAGAACCTGCCAACATTGAAGCAGATGGCACAACAAGAACTTGCCAACATTGCAGCAGATGGCACAACATGAACCAGTCAACATTGAAGCAGATGGCACAACAAGAACCTGCCAATATTGAAGCAGATAACACAACAAGAACCTGCCAACATTGAAGCAGATGGCACAACAAGAACCTGCCAACATTGAAGCTGATGGCACAACAAGAACCTGCCAACATTGAAGCAGATGAACAACAAGAACCTGCCAACATTGAAGCAGATGACACAACAAGAACCTGCCAACATTGAAGCAGATGGCACTACAAGAACCTGCCTACATTGAAGCAGATGACACAACAAGAACCTGCCAACATTGAAGCAGATGGCACAACAAGAACCTGCCAACATTGAAGCAGATGACACAACAAGAACCTGCCAACATTGAAGCAGATGACACAACAAGAACCTGCCAACACTGAAGCTGATGGCACAACAAGAACCTGCCAACATTGAAGCAGATGAACAACAAGAACCTGCCAACATTGAAGCAGATGACACAACAAGAACCTGCCAACATTGAAGCAGATGGCACTACAAGAACCTGCCTACATTGAAGCAGATGACACAACAAGAACCTGCCAACATTGAAGCAGATGGCACAACAAGAACCTGCCAACATTGAAGCAGATGACACAACAAGAACCTGCCAACATTGAAGCAGATGGCACAACAAGAACCTGCCAACATTGAAGCAGATGGCACAAGAACCTGCCAACATTGAAGCAGATGGCACAACAAGAACCTGCCAACATTGAAGCAGATAACACAACAAGAACCTGCCAACATTGAAGCAGATGGCACAACAAGAACCTGCCAACATTGAAGCAGATGACACAACAAGAACTTGCCAACATTGAAGCAGATGACACAACAAGAACCTGCCAACATTGAAGCAGATGGCACAACAAGAACTTGCCAACATTGCAGCAGATGGCACAACATGAACCAGTCAACATTGAAGCAGATGGCACAACAAGAACCTGCCAATATTGAAGCAGATGACACAACAAGAACCTGCCAACATTGAAGCAGATGGCACAACAAGAACCTGCCAACATTGAAGCTGATGGCACAACAAGAACCTGCCAACATTGAAGCAGATGAACAACAAGAACCTGCCAACATTGAAGCAGATGACACAACAAGAACCTGCCAACATTGAAGCAGATGGCACTACAAGAACCTGCCTACATTGAAGCAGATGACACAACAAGAACCTGCCAACATTGCAGCAGATGACACAACAAGAACCTGCCAACATTGAAGCAGATGACACAACAAGAACCTGCCAACATTGAAGCAGATGGCACAACAAGAACCTGCCAACATTGAAGCAGATGACACAACAAGAACCTGCCAACATTGAAGCAGATGGCACTACAAGAACCTGCCTACATTGAAGCAGATGACACAACAAGAACCTGCCAACATTGCAGCAGATGACACAACAAGAACCTGCCAACATTGAAGCAGATGACACAAAAAGAACCTGCCAACATTGAAGCAGATGACACAACAAGAACCTGCCAACATTGCAGCAGATGGCACAACAAGAACCTGCCAACATTGAAGCAGATGTACAGCCAGGCCTGGTCCACTGGAATCACTTCTAAGCCCCTTGATCAAGACGAGAATAATGACTTATCCCCGTGAGTGAGCAATGTTTCATCCACACGAGGAAGTTAGGGAAATATCCCCCGCTAACGGCAGCCCCCCCCCCCCGCCCTCCCCGAAAAACAAGCGCAACAACAACCCTAATGAGTACTTGTGGATTAGCAGGGAGAAGATGCCGCCATCACTCACATGAGCATGTTAAACTTGTCCACGTTCTTCTTCAAGTGCACCAACACAAGCTCTCTGCAGGGGGAGGCCGAGAGA